>ML793951.1:46256-78666 GCA_009831015.1 Picea engelmannii
CCCCCCTCTCTGTATTCCTCTCTCTAACTCTCACACTCACTCACACTCTCTCTCTACCACCCTATGTATTCCTCTCTCTCCCTCTCAGACTCTCACACACTATAGAAATTTTGGTACATCACAAGGAAAGAAATGTCCTTGACCTATACACTTCAAGACCTAGATCTAGAGCATATACCATGACCCATACCTATACGATGACCATGTCACAGTCCATGGAATATACCTATATTTATACATATACCATGACCTAGACCTAGACTATGACCTAGACCTATACCATGACCATGACCTAGAGATTGACCTATACCATGACCTATACCCCCCTAGCTCCATATAAGCCTATGCGTAACCCATACTTGACCCTTAACCCCCTCCACACTTGAGCAATAAGTGCACTATGCATATACCTCTTGTCAAAGGCCCCACAACCCTTGCACCCACATCTTGGTGCTCTAACCATTGCTCTATGTTTGATTTCCCATGTTTCTCTTGGATTTTCCATTGTTTGATTTTATATTATCAAAAATCCATGATTGAGAATTTTTCTTATGATATTGACATAGATTATGTATTACTTGAACACTTATCTATTTGTACATTCTTCAATATTAGACTATTGTAGTTGGAAAGTAATAATATTTTATTGTATAAGAGAAAAGACTCACTCTATAAATAAGAGTTATCTCTCTCCATTGTAAAGGGTGGAGAATTTGGTATTTAGGATCTCTCCTCTTGGGCTACATTGTAGAACATTTTGGAAATATTAATGGATAATTTGAGGTATATTTTCATTTGATGTGAGGCTTTATTGTGCACTCATATTTAATGTGTTTATTTTGTATTAAGAAACCCTTGTAACATGTTGTCATTGCCATTATAATGAACCATGTTTCATTTTGGATAGAGTAATGTGAGGCTTCAACTCTCTTGTTTCTATTGTGATTATGTTATCCTACATGACTGTTATTATTGGTTCCTGGAGTCTTAACTAGGATGGGTCTTCAATCTTTTGTCAAAATTAGGTAATGAGAACCATTAATTGTGTATGGATTTAACACTTAGCAATTTTTTCCACCATAATAGATTCGTTAATGTGTAGTACAAGTATTTATAATAACTTTAGAAAAAACAAACTATTCTTACTTACATAGACTTCATTAACACTTTAAAAAGTAATTAATCAAATTAAAAAATGCATACATCCATACACTTTGAAATTCATACATTCATTAACATAAAATGCACAAACAATGAGATTCATATAAAATATGTGGTTTTTGGCCTAGCCATGGTTTGTCACTCTAGAGAATGCACAAAGAAAAAACAATGTTATAATGTTTTTTCCACAATGAATTAAAAGACTTACAAAATGATACTTTGTAATTCAACAAAAAAAAAATCATCATATATGGTACAAACAATCATGAATGTGTTACCCTCCTCTGCGACCCTAATCTATCAGATATGCCACCTTGCATTATTTACAAGGATCAAATCATGAAATTTAAAAAAAATGCATAAAATCATTTTCATTCATGATACACAAAAAATTATCATCAACACATTATCTGACCATGAATATCTCAGGCCTCGATGGAGAGTTGTTGACAGGTGGAGAGGTTGATTATACAAACTTCTATGAGACAACCTATACTATGGAAGCCTCGGTGGATGGAATAGATGGAAATGTTGGTGGGGTTGGGTGGCATACAGGTGCATCCATCGTGGATGGATGTGATGGAAGAGGTGGTGTAGATGGGTGGACTGCAGGTGCATCCACTAAGGATGAATGGAATAATAAATATGTTTTGGGTGGGCAAAGATGGACCCCAAGAGCCTATACAAGTGATGGAATAACCCTCGGTCTGGAGTAAGGTAAATCATAAGTTGTGGTAAAGTGTCGAGGAAGAGCACTAGTACTAAAACTAGAAAAACTATTGGTAGCCCGTATACATAGTAATAATATTGAACTATTTGTGAAAAATAGTAAAACTCAACAACATAAATAAATTAAAATGATATTTGAATTATATTTAACTCTACACATGATACCTTTGATGTATATGACTTGTCCATCCAAGGTAGACATTGCAAGGAATTGCTTGGTCCCACAACCTGTAGAAACACAAGAACATTAAAAATTAGAGGATGCCATAAAATAAATAAATCACTATGGTGAATTTATCAAAAGTGAAAAATACCTGTGTATGGGGTAGACCGATTGAGAAGGATACATCTACCATTGCATCAATGGTGGATATATAAACTAATCCATCCATGGGCACAGAGGGTCTTCTACACATGTGTCGCAACTACAAAACAACATAAAATAAAATATCAATCTAAATACACATAATACTATATAAATATGTAATGATAAAGAACATAGAGATGGTTAAGATACTAACCTCCTCCATGAATCTCCATTGTTCAATATCCTCAATAGGAAAATAGCAAGTTTTCCTACAACTCTATCATTGGTGTGTAACGTACCCAACCACCCACGGGCGGGCACGCTACCTCAAAATCTCACTTATAAACTGATTTTGAATTCTGATAACACTTAATTTATAGAGAAGCATGAAAGAGACATGAGAACATCACATGAAATAGTCAAGATTCATATTATAGCATAAAACAAATGAATATGATGCCATGCACAACAATAACAAACAAACATGCATATTATAACATTTGAATCTAAGAGAAAATAATTAATACACAATGGAAATAAATATATAAGAAGAGAAACACATGACAGAGAGAACCTATCTTAATCAAAAAAAATCACCAACTGGCTGCAGACCAAGGAAGTTCCACCTAACCATAGACACTATTGTTCCAAGTCTCAACAACAGGTCACCCCTGACCCAGGGCTATGAATCCATAAGGATGGTTCCAGGGTGTCACTCATCTTCCCAAACGAGACAGGACTCAAGCTCTCACAGGTTCCTCAACACACAACAAACCAAATTACACCATCTCTCTTCTCTCCAAGCTGCACAACCCAAGATAATTGACCCCCTTCTCTGCCATGTATTCCCTCAGGATATCCAGCTCCTTTCAGGGCTCTAGTGCATCTGGTCAAGAATATCCATGATGGGACTCTGAAAACTCGTAGCTATGAATAAAATTTAATACATGCCAATGCATCTAAGGCATGAACGCATTAATTCGTGGTTGGAATACACTAACAGTCACTATATCCAACCAATAATGGCTTCTCCCTTGACAATTCATTTTTCCTTTCCCCCTCCAATATCAAGGTTGAATGAGAAATAATGAATGATTGAAAGTGTGAATGGACAGAATAGAATGAAGAGTGTGAACAATGAACAATCAATGAACCCTCAAGCAGCCGAAAGATGGGCTTATATATTTACTTGAAAATCAAGAACCACATGGCCTTTGCCCAAGAATATCATGTAACCAATTCTCTGCATTAAAATAATTAAGGGTAAACAAAATATGATAAAATGGCTTAGCCCCTTAATCCCCCTATAAATCTTGTCCTTGTTCGTCTAGCATCCAGTGATGTATTTTATTATTAATAATGATCAAAACATTACATTTCCTAGGCACGCTAGCCTCTTTAATTGTTTCGTCACTCTGACCTTTCATCAAATAAAAAAAAACATTATTTAATATGGGGAATCAAAAACGGGTTATTACATTACCCTCCCCTTTATTTTGGCATTGTCCTTAGTGCATATACAAAACATAAATCAAAATTTCAAAATTTACTTAAAAATTCGCAGGTACTCTGCCTCCATGGAATCTTCATGTTCCCAAGTAGCATCTTCAAGACCATAGTAGGTTGATTGAACTTTTACCATATCTATAACTCGATCCCGGAGCATTTTGACTTTTTTGTTCAATATGTGCACTGGTTGGACCTAAAAGTCTCCCTAAAAGGATCATGTACATACTTTTTCAATAAAAACAAATGAAATAAATTATGCACATTCATGGAAGCAGAAAATGCAAGCATGTAATGAAGCTGGCCTTATTCTGTCTAAGATCTCAAATGGACCAGAGAATCTGGTTGCTAGCTTTGTACAAACCCAACTTCAATGAGCTCTTCTTGGGCTTCACTTTTAAAAGAACAAGCTCCCCCACTTTAAATTCCCTAGTTGTCATTTTATTATATGCATAATGTTTCCATCTATCTTGAGCTGCCTTTAAATTATGATTAATTCTAACCATCTAGTCTTCCATATCCTTGAGAAATTCTAGCCCAAGTACTACTATGCATGTTGGGTTTCCCCAAATAACTGGATTATTGCATTTTCTACCATACAAAGTTTCAAATGGGCTCATATTCAATGAATATTTATACCCATTATTATAGGAAAACTCAACCAAATGAAAGGAATCTTCCCACTTATATGGTTTATCCATCACATACATTATCTAAATGTCTTCAATTACTTGGTTGACTATCTCTATCTTCCCATATGACTATGGATCGTATGTTGTACTAAAACTCATATTTGTACCAAATCCTTTAAATAAACACTTCCATAAATTTGAAGTAAACTTTATGTCTCTATCTGAAACAATTTCCTTAGGTATCCCATGCAACCTAACAATTTCTCTCATGTAAATTTCTGCAATATTAGTTGTTGTATGAGTCATCGTAATAGGAACAAAATTAGCAGCCTTTGTCAATCTATCCATAACTTCCACTATGGAATCATGTTGCCTTGATGTCCTGGGAAATTTAGTTATAACATCAATGGTTACCACTTCCCATTTCCTCTCTAAAATTGGAAATGGCTGAAGAAAACCTGTTGGGTGTATATGCTTAGCTTTTACTCTCTGACATTCCATACATCTAGCAATGTAATTAGCAACATCAGTCTTCATTCCAGGCCAAAAGAATTGGATTATTACTACCACAATTATTTTTTGATAACCAATATGTCTAGCATATGGAACATTATGCATTTATTTTAACACAAAATTCCTAAGTTCTCTGAAACTAGGAACATAAATTCTATTCTTATGCATAAGTAATCCATCTTCCTTAATTGCATACTCTTTAATTTTTTGTTGTACATTTTATTGATGTAAACTTTCTTTTACTTGTAGGTAATGTTGATTTGTTACAACAACATTTAAAATTATTCTCTTTAAATTTGACAGATGCATACTAACAATTGTAGCATGCATGAGGTGTACTCTTATGTTGAGTGCATCAACAACTTTATTTTATTTTCTTTTTATATGTTTTATATCAAAGTCATACTCACTTAAAATTCCATCCACCTTGTTTGCCTAGCATTCAAATTTGGTTGTTCAAAAAGATGTTTCATACCACCATGGTCTATAATTAATTCAAATCTATTTCCTATGAGATAATGCTTCCACATATTCAATGCATGAACTATGGCAGAAAGCTCCAAATCATGTGTGGAATAATTCCTCTCATATTATTTGAGTTTTATGGACTCATAACCAATGACATGTCCATTTTGAGTGAGGAATCCACCAAGTCTTTCCTTGCATGCATCTATACATACCACAAAATTTTCATTTGGGTCAGGAATACTTAAAATAGGTTCCCTAGTAAACAGTTATTTCAACAAATTAAAGTTCCCTTCACACCCAGTTGTCTATTTAAATTTAATTCCTTTGTTTTTTAAAGAAGTGATGGGATGAGAAATCTTAGAGAACCCTACTATAAACCTCATGTAGTATATGTCTAATCCCATAAAAGATATGATTTATGAAACATTCCTAAGTGTTCTCCATCCTCTAATGGCTTCGATATTTTCTGGATCTACTGTTATATCTTGTTCTTAAATAATATACCCCAAATAATGGATTTTTTATTTGTAAAAATAATAGTTACTAAGATTGGAAGAAAATGTATGTTCCCTCAACACCTGCGACACCAACCTCAAGGGATGTTCATGATCTTCCTCATACGTAGAATAAATAAGTATGTGACTCATCCAAGAACAAAATGGAAAACTTATCTAGATAATTTATGAATATGTCATTCATTAAGAACATAAAGGAATTTGGTGCATTGGTCAGTCCAAATGGCACCACAACAAACACATAATGTCCATACCTGGTTATGAAGGCTATATTATTGATGTATTCTTCCTTGATTCTTACCTGATGGTATCCGGATCTAAAGTCTAGTTTTGAAAATATTTGTTCTCCTCTTGGCTGATAAAAGAGGTCATTAATTTGGGGTAGAGGGTATTGTTTCTTCATTGTGTCTTTATTCATATGTTTAAATTCAATACACAAACTCAATGTTCCATCATTCTTTTTGATAAAGAGTATTGGTGCTCCCCAAGGTGAAACAATTGGGCATATGTACCCTTTCTTCAACAATTCTTCCATCTTCATTTGTAATTCTTTCAATTCATGTGTACCCATTCTGTAAGGTGTTTTTTATACTCAGGAAGCTCCTGGTACTAAATAAATAGATAAATCTATCTCCCTCTTTGGTGGAAATCATAGTATTTCTTGAAATACATATTCAAACTCTTGCAATACTGGAAAATCTCCAAGTCTTGGACATTTAATCTTTTCTGGCTCCTCCACATGAGTTACATATAATTGGCATCATTTTCCTGAAACATCTCTTCATCTGTAATGTTTAAATATCCCTTATGGAGATGGGTCTTGGAATTCCTTTCACATTGCTTTGTTTTCCTTCTTCATTAGGGCATGTAAATGTCTTTTTATGACAATCTAGGATAGCATGGTGTTGGTCCAACAAATTCATTCCAATTAGGATGATATAATATCATAATGGTATGATATTCATATCAACACTACTACTCACTCCATTCATATTTATTGGACAACTTCTGACAACCTCATTGATCCTTCTTTTGGTTCTAGTGGCTAAATGAACCAAACTTGACTTATCAAGCTTACTTTTCTCCAAATGTAATCTATCCACTATTTTAGGATCAATGTAATAATGAATTGCTCCTGAATAAATTAAAACAGAAACATATTGATTAATGATCTCACCTTCCACTTTGAGCATATTGGATCGATACTATGTTTGTCGATCCTTTAAGGATGCATATATTCTTCCCATGTACTCCACTTTTGTAGCCTCTAATTGGATGTTATGCATAATCTTCTCTTTATCTCCTTTGTGAGGGAAATCCTTGTATAGGTGATTTTCTTTGCACCCCCAACATTGGATTGGTGGTATTCCTATTTTCCCCAAGGAATATTATTTCTTGGATTCATATTTGGCAGACTGATCTTGTTGATTTTTATTGGGGTTGTTTCTATTGAAAGGAGGTTTGAATCTGTTCTTCCTCTGATCATATTTCTTGATGCAGTAGCATCGCCATCAGTGATTAAATAGGTCGAGTGGAGGACAAATCAACACCCAACGTGCACATTTTCAAATTAGGTTTGATCCCAAGGAGAGCGTGTTATTTGATATTTTGAAAGTGTTGTAATTAAATATATTTTAATGTTTGAAGGCTTGATCCATTTCATGAGATTAAAGGAGATTGTATTTTTATTTAATGCAAGATAAGATTGTACAAATACTGAGCATCATCTCATATCTGAATGTAATGGCCATTTATTGTAATAAGCCTTCATAGATAGATTTTTTTAATTGTGATAGGATAGAACTAAGATAGTTGGAAGGGGGGCTCGAGAAGCCTTTCCGTGTATAAATATATGTAACCGATGCCCAAATGAGGCTGATGAATGTTGTTGTTTTTGTTGTTGTTAGTTATTGTAGATTGTTGCAGAGAATTGTATGAGTCCATGTACATACTTTGTTGAATGAATACAAAAAGAAAAGGTTTGATTCCAAATGCATGTTGTTACTTATTTCTGATTTTTATGGAGTGAATGTCAAGTTATTTTTTTTATTTGTTTTATGTACTTGAGAGTTCATTTCATAGTTAGATGGGTGAACTGTTAATGTTGTTATAAGTTTCAATTATTTCTCTTTTGAGATTTTTGGTGCAAGGAGTGCATAGTTCCCGTAAGGAGTGCAAAGACCGAGTCAAGACTAACTTAGAAGCTCAGAAGAGGTAGAGTGAAACTTTGTAGAGGAAGTGAAAGGAGTGAAAAATTTCTCAGTGGAGAGAAAAGTTTGAAGAATACTCGTGCAAGGTGTCCGTCGGGCCAAAACTTAGTCGAAGTGTTGAAGAAATCTCAGAGAGGATGAGCACAAGGAGTGAGTAGGGAGATTTTCAAAAGCAATCTCTAAGTCCAAAATCTTCCAGAAGTTAAAAGGATGCAAGGAGTGTGCCATAGGTATGAAATACGTCAAGGAACAAAGGTTGGGAAGGATAGCAGTCAAAATCCATAAGGAGAGGAAGTTTAGTTGTTTTAAGGATTGAACATATGAGATCCGTTCAGGAGGATCCAAGATCTCTCATAACCGTCAGATCTAGGGGAGTTATGCAAGGGTTAAACTTTGAAGTCCTTCGGACCTCACGTATTCGAGAGATTTGGAGCATAGAGTGTGGATGAATCGAGATCCCCGAAGGTCGGAGCTAATCTCGGTCATCCACTTCCCAAGGACATGTGCAGCAAATCGTCAAAAATGGAAGACCAAAATTCTGGCAGAATAGAGGGAAGAAGAGGTCGATCCCTTTGAAGTCCCAAAGTTCGAAGTCAATCTAAGACATCAATTAGAGGAGGACATGTGGCAGTAGATCTGGAGGTCCGTAGAGCTAGTACTCTAGGGAAAAGGAGTTAAATATTTCTTGGAAGTAAGGTGTTTGGAGTCCCAAAGCACGGAGTTAATCCTAGCCATCCATAGACAGGGGACACATGATGTTAGATTTAGAAGTTTGGAGGCTCAACACTCCATAGGAATAGAGGAAAACCTTAGTTTGGTTCAGGAACTCCTGAAGGTCGGAGTTAACCTTATCCATTGGTCAGTAAAGGGACACGTGGAGGGATGATCTTACCTCCACTAGTTTGGCTTTCAGAGCTTGTAATAGGAAGGAGGGAAGAAATGTCTGAAGTCCCTAAGCCCGGAGTAAATTCAGAACATCCATCTATCGAGATGTATGAATCATTGATTTGGGTCCTTCACAAGTTTGCTAGTCTGACACTTTGGAGGTTTTAACATGTTAGAAATATGGAACTCCCAAAGCCTAGATTCCACGAGTGGATCGTGGTCATTGGCTGATGGAGAAGCACGGTCTATTGATGTGTGGTCTATGAGTATTCGTCAGTCTAACACTCTAGAGGAATTGTGGAGAACTTCTTCGAAGAAACCCAAAGCCCAGAGTTGTGATATGACTATAAGCCATCTATTTGAAGGAATATATGGAGTCGTTTGATCTGAATTTAGAGTTCATCTCTTCAGGAGAATTGTTTGTTGGAGCGGTTAGACTTGTTAAATCCTGAATTCTTGAAATCAATCCCCATCGTAGATTAGGGAAGACATTGTGAGCCATTGATCTTTGTTGTGGTTAGAAAATCTGTTACTTCGGTGTTCAGAAGGATTGGAGTCCTATTTTGTTGAGACTCCCGAAGCTTAATAGCTCTGAAGTCTTGAATTCTACAGAGACTTGAGGTTTGGCCCACAGTTTTGTCCCACGGCTCCCAGAAAGGATTTACTATTTCTCGGGGACCCCTGAAAAGTGGATTATGCATTCGGGAAAGAGGTTTTTAAGTCTTGTGTCATGGATTTGAGGGCTCAGAAAGATCCTGTGAGTTGCTTCATCTCCCGAAGTTGATCAATCCTAAATCGAAAGGTTGCGCGAGAAAAATGAGTTGGTGGGGGTCTTCCTTAAGTGGTATCAGAGCCATAATTAAGCTTTGTGTGAAAGAAAGTTCACAAACATGTTGCCCAGGAGGCACAGAGAGAGAGTAGTGGAAAATGTAGCCATGGGAGAAGTGATGCAACTTCGTGCAAGATTGGATGCCATGGAGACAATGCAAAGGAGATAACCTAATGTTGGTGACATCAGCAAGGTCGAGAGTGAGGAAATGGAAGTAGAAGGAGTTGCAAGAAAAGAAGTTGCAATTGAACGCTTGTTGAGAGCTACTATAAAAATGGGGGCCAGAGAAAAAATGGAAGTCTCAATGTATGAAGGCAACTTAGATGTTGAGGAACTGCTCGATTGGATAAGTAATTTAAACAAGTACTTCGATTATGAGGAGATTGATGATGAAAATAAGGTGAAGCATGTTGTTACCAAACCGAAGGGACATGCAGCGCTATTGTGGGATGAACTACAAGCTGATAGAAGATACAAAGGTAATAAAAAAATAAAAATTTGGGACAGGATGGTAGATAAATTAATAGCTAAGTTCATACGCAAAGACTAACAGATCAATTTTTTCAGGATATTGTAGAACTTGAGACAAAAGGGCTTGTCAGTGGAGTACACTAAAGAATTTTATAGAATGAACATCAGAGTAGGCCATAGGGAGAGCGATGAGGAAAAATTTTCCAGGTATATAAATGGACAAAGATATGAGATTAAATATGAAATCATCATGATGACAATGAGAATGGTGGAAGACGCCTATCAGGTGGCGCTAAAATCAAAGAAGAAGTTGGCTAGAAAACAAATCCAACAAAATAGAGCCAAGTGTCCAAGAAGAGGTAGAGGATTTTTCTGAGAGAAATTCTAGAAACTGAAGATGGAAAGTATCACGGTCAGACTAAAAGAGGTGTAATTTCTTGAGGGGGACAATATGGTGGAATAAAATCTTTTTCTCAAGGAAGATGAAGAGGCAGAGGAGGAAAAGTGAAATGCTATGCCTGCGGAAAGACATGGCATATGTCTTGGGATTATCCTGAGAGGAAGAAGAAATAAGGAGGTGGATAAGCTCACATTTCCGAAGCACATAGGAAGAATGTTGAGGCAGAAGCAACAATAGATGGGAAATCCCTCATGACGAGGACGCTTCTCTTAAAAACAGAGAAAGAGGTGGAAGATCCAATTCAGAGAAATTGTATTTTCAGGACAACTTGCAAGACCAAAGATAGGGTATGCAAAGTAATCATAGACAATGGGAGCACTGATAATATGGTATCCATGGAAATGGTGGAAAAACTGGAGCTAGAGACAACTACACATACGAACTCGTACAAGGTATCATGGTTGTAGAAGGGACATCAATCCATGGTAAGTTGACAATGTAATGTTGAATTTAAGATAAGAGGTTATAAATATGTAATTTTGTGTGATGTCATACCTATGGAAGTTTTCCATGTTTTGTTGGGAATACCATGGAAATATGACAGAAATGTCATACATGATGGGTGAAAAAATACTTACACCCTTGAGAAGAATGGTCATACACATATGTTGCTTCCAATGGAGGATAAGAAAGTGAAGGAAGAATCTATCCCAAGCATACTTCTCATGAGTGGGAAGGAACTCTTGAATTAAGTTAAGAAGGAACAAGAGATGCATTTTGTTGTGGTGAGGAATCCCATAGTCATCCTTACAAGCACTTATGTGGATGATGTGCCTATAGAGATTCAGAAATTATTGCATAATTTTGTTGATATCGTGGTGTATGAGTTATCTTATTTTTTACCACCCATTAGGATTATCAGTCAATGCATTTACCTTATTCCAGAAGTGAGTTTTCCAAATAAATCAGCATATAGGTTGACATCTCAAGAAAATTAAGAGGTCAAGAATCAAGTTCAAGAGATGTTGGACAAAGGTTTAGTCAGAGAAAATTTGAGTCCATGTGTAGTACCAATTGTATTAAGTCCAAAGAAAGATGGAGGTTGGAGAATATGAACAAATTCTGGAGCCATCAACAAGATCACCATTAGGTATAGATTTCCTTTACCCAAAATGGATGATTTGATGGATTTCTTAAGTGGAGAAAATTATTTTTTCAAGATATACTTGAAGAGTGGCTATCATCAGATAAGAATGAGAGAGGGAGATGAGTGGAAGAAAAGATTCAAAATGAATGAAGGATTGTATGAGTGTCTTGTTATGCCATTTGTCTTGATGAATGACCCAAGCACATTCATGATATTGATGAATGAAGTACTAAAATATTTCATTGGTAAGTTTGTAATTGTGTATTTGGAGGATATTTTATTTTTCAGCAAGATTGAAAGAGAACATTTGAGACACTTAAAGCTGGTGTTGAGGAGGTTGCAGCAGGAGAAGCTATTTATAAATCTAAAGAAATGCTCTTTCATGAAGACATAACTCATATACTTAGGTTTTGTGATCTCTTCAAATGAGTTGAAGATGGATCCAGAGAAGGTGAGAGAAATCAAAGAATGGCCTTCTCTGAGAAGCATATTTGAGGTGAGAAGCTTCCATGGATTAGAAAGTTTATACCAAAAAATCATCAGGAATTTTAGTGGTATTTGTTCACCCATGCTAGACACCATAAGAAAAAAACATAAGTCTTTTAATTGGAAAGAGGAGCTGAAAAAATCTTCAGAGTATTGAAAGAAAAGATAATCAAACAGTTGATTATGGTTCTACCAAATTTTAAGAAGACATTTCAAGTGATATGTGAAGCAAGTGGAGTAGTTATTGGTGTAGTATTGAGCCAAGAAAATAAGCATGTTTCTTATTTTAGTTAGAAGCTGAATGACACTAAGAGGAAGTACTCAATGTATGATAAGGATTTTTATGTTGTAATACAAGCTATGAAAAAATGGAGGCACTACCTTGTTCCAAAGGAGTTTGTCTTGTATAGTGACAATCAGGATTTACAGTTCATAACCAAACAAGATAAATTGAACCAAAGACATGCTAAATGGGTAGAATTCATGCAAAATTTTACTTTTTTTATCAAGCACATTAGTGATAGTGATGACAAAGTTGTTGATGCTTTGAGGAGGAGATGTCTGATTATGCAGGAATTTCAAGTGGAGACCTTAGGGTTTGAACAACTTAAGGAAATGTATCATGAATATCCAAATTCTAAAGAGCCTTATGAATCATGTGAAAACCCTTTTCTAAGGGACAAAAGTCAGTGGATAGAGTATTTAATCCAAGATGGATTGTTTTTCAAAGGAAGCAAACTCTGTATTAAAAAATTCTCAATGAGAGACAACCTATTTAAAGAAAAGAACAGTGGAGGATTGGTTGGACATTTCGGACATGATAAGACTTAAGCACAATTGAGTTATTCATACTATTGGCCAGGTATGAGATCCGATGTGAAAAAGTTTGTGGACAGATGTAGAGTCTGCCAATATGCAAAAGGGAAGAAGCAAAACACTAGTCTGGACTCTTTATCATCCATTTCCTATTCCATATATGTCATGGGATGCCATAAGCATGGATTTTGTGTTGGTATTTCCAAGAACCCAGAGGGGGAGTGATTCCATATTTGCAGTGGTTGACAAATTTTCAAAAATGGCACATTTCATATGATGCCAGAAAACTAGTGATGTTATTCACATATGCAATTTATTTTTCAAGGAGGTTGCGAGATTGCATGTATTTCCTAGAAGTATAGTCTCAAACAGAGATACCAAGTTTGTGGGACACTTTTGGAGAACTCTATGGAAAAATTTGGGGACAAACTTGTCCTTCAATTCAACATATCACCCCCATAAAAATGGATAGACTGAGGTTATAAATCGGAGTTTAGGGAATTTGTGGAGGAGCTTGGTCACTGAACATCACAATCAATGGGATAAAATTCTTCCCCAAGAAGAGTTTTCTTATAATGATTCTCTGAACCGAAGCACTGGAAAAAGTTGATTTCAAATAGTTTATGGGATGCATCCGAGAGGAATTTCAAAGTTTAGATATTTGAGACATGATGAGTTCTGAAGTGCAGGAGAAGAATATTGTGTTGCAGAGATGCAAAGGCTTCATGATCAGATAAAGGGACAGCTACATGATAGCATCTAGAAGTATAAGAGCCAAATTGATCAGAAAAGTAGAGAGGTTCATTTAGAAGTTGGAGATCAATTCTTATCACACCTTAGAAAGGAAACATTCCCAAGGGGAACATATAAGAAATTAAAGATGAAGAAAATAAGACCATGTAAAATCCTCAAAAATTTTGTTGCTAATGCTTATGAGATTGAGCTACCAGAAGATGTGGGAATATCACCCATATTCATTATTGCAGACCTGTACCCTTACATGATGGATTATATAGAGGGGATAAATGATTAGAAGGAGATCCAGTGGGAAAATAATATTCCCACAGCAAAAAATCCACAGATGGAGAAATTTATAGATCAAAGGATTGGTAAGAAGACCAGGAGGAAAACTTATTTCGAGTACCTGTTGAAGTGAAAACATCACCCGGCAAAGGATGTTAGTTGGGTAATTAAACCTGATATTCAGAAGCATGGAAAAATAGTACAGGAGCTCATGGAAAGGATATCATGAATATTTTTTTCTAGAGGAGTATGATGCAGGAGCATCACCATCAACGATTAAAGAGGTTGAGTGGAGGACAGCTTAGAACCCATGGAACACATTTTCAAATTAGTTTTGATCCCAAGGAGAGTGTGTTATTTTGATATTTTGAAAGTGTTGTAATTAAAGATCTTTTAATGTTTGGAGGCTTGATCCATTTCATGAGATCGTAGGAGATTGTATTTTTCTTTAATGGAAGATAGGATTGTATAGATATTGAGCATCATCTCATATATGAATGTAATGGACATTTATTGTAATAAGCCTTAGTAGATAGATTTGTTTAATTGTGATATGATAGCACTAAGATAGTTGGCAAGAAGGCTCCAGAAGCCTCTCTGTGTATAAATATATGTAATCAATGCCAAAATGAGGTTGTTGAATGTTATTTTTGCTGTTGTTAGTTATTGTAGAGAGCTGCAGAGAGTTGTATCAGTCCATGTACATACTTTGTTGAGTGAATAAAATAAGTAATGGTTTGATTCGAGATGCATGGTGTTACTTATTTTTTATTTTTATGGAGTGAATGTCGTGTTCTCTGTTTTATTTTTTTTATGTGCTTGAGAATGCATTTCACAGTTAGATGGGTGAACTGTTAATGCTTATATAAGGTTCAATTATTTCTCTTGTCATAGTTCTGGTGCAAGGAGTGCCTACTACCCGCAACAAATGTGAAGTTCGAGTCAAGATTGACTCAGAAGCTCAGAAGAGGTAGCGTGAAACTTTGTAAAGGAAGTGAAAGGAGTGCACAATCGCTCAATAGAGAGAAAATTTTGAACAAGACATGTGCAAGGTGTGTGTCATGCCAACACTTAGTCAAAGTGTTGAATAAATCTCAGAGAGGACGAGTGCAAGGAGTACATAGGGATATTTAAAAAAAAAAAATCTCTAAGAGAAAAATCTCCCAGAAGTTCAAAGGACGCAAGGAGTGCGCTAGAGATATGAAATACCTCAAGGAACAAATCTCAAGAATGATAGCGGTCAGAATCCTTAAGGAGGGGAAGTTTAGTTGTTTTAAGGATTGAAAAAATGAGATCCATTCAAGAGGATCCGAGATCTCTCATCACCATCAGATTTGGGGAATTTGTGAAAGGGTTAACCTTTGAAGTCCTTTGAACTTTGTGTATTTGGGAGATTTGGAGCATAGAGCATGGAGGAATCAAGATCTGTGAAGGCCAGAGCTAATCACGATCGTCCACTTCCCAAGGACACATGTCAGCATATTATCAAATCTATAAGACCATAAGTCTGGGAGAATAGAGGCAAGAAGTGTTTGATCCCTCTAGAGTCCTAAATTCCATAGTCGATCTGAGTCGTCGATCAAAGGAGGACACATCGCAGTAGATCCAGATGTCTGGAGAGCTAGTACTCTAGGGGAAAGGAGTGAAATATTTCTTGGAAGAAAGGAATCTAGAGTCCCGAATCGTGGAGTTAATCCTATCCATCCATAGATGGGGGACATGCGTCATCATGTCCGAAAGTCTAGAGGTTGAGAACTTCGGAGGAATAAAGGAAAACCTTGGTTTGGGTCAAAAGAAATCTCAAAGGACAGAGTCATTTGTATTCGTTGGTTAGTAAAGGGACACATGGAGGGATGATATTACCTTCGCTAGTTCATTGTTCGAAGGTTACGAGAGGAAAAAGGGAAAAAATGCCTGAAGTCCTGAAGCCTAGAGTAAATCCAGGACATCCATCTGTTGAGACGTAGGGATGGTCAATTTGGGTCCTTCAGGAGTTCACTAGTCTGACACTCTGAAAGTGTTAGACATATGGAACTTTCGAATCCCAGAGTCCCGAAGTGGATCATGGTCATTTGATGATGGGGAAGCACAGTCCATTGATATGTGGTTTGTGAGTATTCGTCAATCCCACATTTTGGTGGATTTGTGGAGAACTGCTTCGAAGAAACCTAAAGCCCGGAGTTGTGAAGTGAATATAAGTCATTGATTTGAAGGAAGATTTGGAGTCATCTGATCTGAATTCATATTTCATCTCTCCAGGAGCATTGTGTGTTGGAGCGGGCAGACTTGTTGAAGCTTAAATTCTTGAAATCAATCCTCGTTTTAGATCGGGGTGGACGATGTGAGTCATTGATCCCTGTTGTGGTTTGGCTCTATGTTACTTCAGTATTAGGAAGGATTGGATTCCTATTTTGTTGAGACTCTTGAAGCTTTATATCTCTGAAGCCCCAAATTCTATGGAGACTTGAGGTTTGGCTCATGATTCCCAAAAAGGCTTTGCTAGTGCTCGAGGACCCCCGAAATGTGGATTTTTCATTCAGGAAAGAGGGTTTTAAGGAATGTGTCATCGATTTGAGGGCTCAGAAAGAGCCTGTGAGTTGTTTCAGCTCCCAAATTCGATCAATCCTTATCCGGGAGGTCATGTGAGCCCCAAGAGTGGGTGGGGATCTACATCATTTCTCCTTCTTCTTATCCTTCCAAGATTTCTACATGAATTCTCCTCTTGTTCCTTTCTCATATAGGTACTTAGACTTCATGATGGTCTCTTTCAAAGTCCTAGGTTCATCATACTAAATATTTTCCTTATGAAAGGATGGAAGTCCACTTAAAAACCTTTGTATTTTCACTTTTTCATCCTTGATAAATCCTACATACTTCATCAATCCTAAGAACTTCTTCACATATTATGTCATGGTCATGCTTCCCAACCTGAGTTCAAAGAAATCTTGCATCTTCTAATCATAGAATTTCTCTCAAATGTACTCCTTCTAAAAATATTTCTTTAATTTCTTCCAAGTGACCCTGCTCTCATTTATGTGTTCAACTTGTTTAAGTTGATCCCACCACATAGCATATTTTCCATGTAAATGGTAAGTGGAAATTATGGCTTCTAGGTTTGATGAGTATTTATACAATTGAAATACCTCATGAGTCCAAGAAGTCATGCTTCAACATCATCTTCCCTTTATCTTTCACCATGAAAGTATGGTGGCTTAAGCTTCCTCAACTCTCCTTGCAAAATGTCCAATTCATGTCTCGTTCTTTGGTTCATAAGAAGAGACACCTCTTGATTACTCATGGAATCTTCACATGCATAAAATTTCCTTATTGAGTAAGGAGGTGAGTAATTTATATGAGTTCTTCTATCACTTCTTGAATGAAAAACTCTTTTTTATTTACCTCTTCTTTCATGATATATTTCTTCTTCACCCTGCCTTAAGCCTAATCCATTCTTTCCTTGCCTATGCAACTAATTTAAGATTTGCATCACTTGAGAATTTATCTTATTTTGTTTTCTCATCAACCTCTCATTTTCTTCTTTGTAAATATGCACTTCTATTTTTAGGCTTCTCATAGTCTCTATTAATGTTTCTTGTTCCACTATGCTTTTGTTCCCATTTGATTCTATCTATGCATTACCAACACTGATATTTTGAACTTTGGCTTATTTATCATAATTGAAGGCTCCCTCTCCTTCCTCCATTTATTGAATATACATTCTTATCTTGAACTAATATGGTTATACTCCTTAATTCTCCAAAATGTGCAATCAACCATTTTGTTAGAATTATGCATATTATAAAAAATTTGCCAAACAATGTTATAGGTCCTTTTTCTGCTCAATTCATGAAGAAATATGTCATCATTCTCCACATTATAAAAATTCAATGTTATTCTCCTCCGAATCAGATTTCCAACAACTATACTCATGCCTCATCTCGATCTATGAATTGAAATTTATGGCTTCCTGAAAAAACCACTTTCACCCTTTTTATGCATTTTCTCCACTAGTGTAATTTTATTGAAATGCCAACTTATGTCAACTACAGAAGAATATATATCAGGAACTAGAGAAACTTTTATTTGATAAATAGCTAATTATATTGACAGGTAATGCATAAAAATCTTATATTTTCAATTTTATACACCAATCAAAAACTACAACAATTTGGAATTTGCAACTTTGTCCTTTTTCGCCCATTTTTCCAAACTTTGAATTTTTAGCAAAACTGACTACCTCACAATATATGCACTTCTAGGAAAATTTCACTAAAACAAAGTTGTTTTTCTCAATGTATATGTAAAATGTTTAGTAAATAAAATTTTCCATTTTTGTGAGCTAGGGTCACTTTTTCTTCTCTGAAAATCACAAAAATCCCTAAAAAGTGCCCCAAAATAGTGGATTTTGGACAATTTCAGTATCCCCATTCCAATCCCCTTAGGATTTATTTAGTTCCTTCATGGATTATTTATGTGTCTACGTTATGGACTCTCTCCAAGACTTTCATCTTAATCTGGACCTTTGTCAATGACCTGGACCCAAATATTTAAAAACAACTATTTTGCATTTTCTGAAAAATCCAAGCAGAATTAGACAATGGACCTCTCTAGTACTCTTGTGTATCTACTCTTTTGTGGAAAAAAACCATAATTTTCATCAAAATCCAATGTAATATCATCTATTTATGAATAAAGTACGAAAATGGCTCCAGTTATGGCCAAAATACAGTTTTTCCTAAGTGTGATATGCACTGTCGATATCAAATCGAAAGCATTGTCGACCGTTGATATTATTTCTATCGTTGATCGAAGATCGAGGATTGATGATTTCTTTTTCGAACCAAACCTTCCCACCAATATTCTCTACGCCCGATCACCAACCATCGACTATTTTTCTCTGCAAACCAAAATTTTCCCATAAACCTCATTGATGCCAGATCACTAGCCATCGACCATCGATCATCTTCTCCAAAAAACCCAGATTGCTCGAAAATCTCGCCAAACCTCGATCATAAACGATCGGTCATCCCTTCGCTAGCATGGAAACTATACTAACGTGGCATGACACATGGATGATGATCTCGCATGACACATCATCCTATGGCATAAATCAGGTTAACATGGCATGACACGTGGATTCTCACATGGCATGACATGTCATCACCCCTTTTTCATCAGCCATTGACATTTTCTCTTGAAAGGTTCTCAACTTCGCATGAACTTTGTCGATTCTTTATCATCGGTTATCGATGTTTAGGGATGTCCCATCGCCAAATTTCAACACTTTTCCAAATCCCTTGATCCTTGACCATTGATATTTGGAGATAGGAGGTGTCTCTTGGTGAAATTCAACACTAATACAAACTCATCGATCCCCAACCATCGATCGTTGACGATCGAATATTTTTGTTAACGAACTAAAAACTTCGCCAAAACTTGTCAATCCTTGACCATCGGTCGTCCACTAACATAGGTTTCTCCTGGTGAACTTAAACACTTCACAAAACAAAATTCATCCCTGACCATCAGCCATTAACGATCATAGGTTTTTGTTAACGAAATTCAACACTTATCATTTTCGGCCAAAACCTAGGTGAATCTGGGTCGTAGATCTCCCACTCAAATGGATCTCGACCACTGATTTCCTTCGACTTTCAAATGACCGAAAATGAACATAGACTATCGATCTTCCACATTTTCCATACCACTAAAATGAATCTCAATCGTCGATCTAATAACTTTTTCAAACTTTGAAAACATTACAATTTTTAATTTATTCGGGAATGAATCTAGGTCGTTGATCTCAAGATCGAACATGATCTCGATCGTCGATTCTCTGAATATTCCCCACGCTAGAGGGGTCATTAAAATATGATTTTTTCAACCTTCCAAGTTGAATTTTTCTCTACAACTCTGTAGATTGAATCCATTAACTTCTTAGATATTTAAGAATTATTTCAAACTCGAATTTACTTAGGAATTAGAGGGTTTTCTTTCTAATCTTCCACCATTTTCCCCAAATTCTCACATACCAAAATATTCCACAGTCAATTTCTCAAATTCTCACTCTTTCTGGCTTATACTAGTCTGAAGTTTGAACCAGAAGCTCTGATAGGAATCGGTAACGTACCCAGCCACCCACGGGCCGAGAACACTACCTCAAAAACTCACTTCTAAACTAATTTTGAATTATGATAACATTTAATTTATATAGAATCATGAAAGAGACATGGTAACATCACATGCAATAATAAAGATTCGTGCTACAACATAAAAGAAATTAATATGATGTCATGCACAACAATAAACAACAAGAATGCATATTATAACATACAAATCTTAGAGACAATAATTAATAAACAGCGGAAATAAATATATAAGAAGATAAACACATGACTGAGAGAACTTATATTAATAAAAAGAATTCATCAACTAGCCACAGACCAAGGACGTTCCACCCAACCATAGACAATATTTTTCCAAGTCTCAACTGTAGGTCACCCCCGAGCCAAGGCTATGAATCCACAAGGACAATTCCAAGGTGTCACTCAGCTTCCCAAACTAGTCAACACTCAAGCTCTCATAGGTTCCTCAACACACAATAATCCAAAGTACACCATCTCTCTTCTCTTCAGTGTGTACAACCCAAGATAATGGACCCTCTTCTCTACCATGCAGTCCCTAGGTTTTTCCACCTCCTTCTAAGGATCTGATGCATTTGGTCAAGAATCTCCATGATAGGACTTTCAAGACTCCCAGTTGTGAATAAAGTTTATTACATGCCAATTCATCTATATAGACCCTCAACCCACCCCTTGGAAGTCACTTGTGTCAAAGTAGTTGACATGCCGACCCAAAATAAATTCATCCTGTAACTTTTTCAAAAAACATAAAGGAATATCCTTGTTATTGTAAGGAGGCTTATCAAATACCTAGTTCTACCTATCTATCTAGTTTTGACTAATTTATGGGTTGATGCACCAGTCAATGAAAATGTGTTTCTTTGTCACGGGTGGCTGTTGTCCAAATCAAGGTTCAATAAAAATAGACATTAGTTGTTTATTTGATATACTCAAGTCTGTAACTTGGTTTCTATCTAATCAAGTGTTGTAATACTCAAGTATTCTTGCCCTATATTTAGAAATAGAAGTCAATGTCCCTTGGGTACTTGCAATGGACCTCACAATTACGACCAATGAAGTGGCCAAAGACTCTCTACTTGGTTCTCTCATGCCCTTAATTTATTTACAAGTGTTCTTAATGTGGCCAACCCCTCATCAATTTGGGTGTTTATGTTGGGTGGTTGTGGTGGGTTGGGGTTTTCCTCACGTTGATCTACTAGTTGCCATTTTACATTCTCTTCGGGTTCCATTTTATAATATATGCTACAATTTAAAAAGGAAATTTAATAAGTTGAATTATGGCAAAGGAATTACAAACAACAATTTCATTTTATCCCAACAAAATCATTAACATAATTAATATGTTATCTTTACAATGAATTTGAAAGAAATCTATACAAGAATAGTGAATTTTTGAAAGATTTACATTCAAGTATTAATTATGTGTAGTGAACCTAGCTAATAATTTTTCAATTCCATTGGGATTTACATACATAAACCATGACTAATTGTTTTGTATTTTTTGCAAATGCAAGAGAGGAAATGACAAAAAAATCAACCATACATTTCTTATAATGGACATTGTGGGAAGATATTGGGATTTTGTCCTCCTTTATTCGTCATCTTTGTTTGCTCAAATTGGGAAAATTGTGGGGAATTATGTGCAAATGAGAAAAAAATGAACCCACAGTCCCTTAAAAATCAGTTACAATAGGAACACACAATCATTATTAGGAACACACACATTTTCTTAGGAATGCAGATGCATTCTTAAGAATGTGTGTGTGTTCTTGTCAACGAACCTACATGGAAAGATGATTGCAGGATCGAGCCTTGCAAAACCTATAGTATTAGTAATGCGTTCACATTTTTTAGAAAGTGCATGCATTCCTGAGAACATGCACATGTTCCTGTGAGTGTGTGTTCCTGTTGACCCCCTTGCCACTTTTTCGTCATAACTTGTATAATGAAGAATAATCATTCAAAGATGAAAGAATGAAATACAATGCAGTAGAATTTAATTATGGATCATAAAATTATTATAGGATAAGATACATGAAAAAAATGAGATAACATGCCCATGCAAATCTAAGTACACTTTCATGAGGGAGTTAACTTGGATTTTACTAGCTATGTGGAGTAGACTAGATCCTTGAAAATAGGATATACTCCTCAAGTTTGCTTTCATTCCTAGAAAAATGGAATTAACCCTACAAAGTAGGAAAGAAGCACTCTTATCTCTTCATGTGAGTGTGTGTTCCTACTGAACCCCTTGCCACTTTTTCGTCATAACCTATATAATGAAGAATAATCATTTAAAGATGAAAGAATGAAATACAATGCAATTGACTGCAATAGAATTTAATTGTGGATCATAAAACTATTATAGGATAAGCTAAATGAAAATCCTGAGAGAACATGCCCATGCAAATCCAAGTACACTTTCATGAGGGAGTTAACTTGGCTTTTAATAGCTATGTGGAGTAGACTAGCTCCTTGAAAATAGGATATACTCCTCAAGTGTGCTTTCATTCCTAGAAAAGTGGAATTAACCATAAAAATTAGGAAAGAAGCACTCTTATCTCTTCAAAAGTGGAATTTACCTAAGATAAATCCCTAGTTTAAGGAATGAATCTCAATTGTTCTCTAGGAGAGAGAAAATTATGCATGTGATGGAAAATGATGCATGTACATGAACACACCCACTTAAGCCTAACATCGATGACTATGATGCATGAAAACATTGGGTCCTAGAAATATGAATCCATAGTAGGTACCCAAGTACAAAAATATATCCCTAAAAAGTGAAGAAAGAGGGGAAAATTAGTGGGAAGAAATGTTGTTGGCATAGGGGCATACCCAGGGTTCAACACTTCAATAGCGCAACAAAAAAAGCCTAACTATCGACCCTTTCAGCAACACTTGCAAGGAAGATGAAGTATCACCCGAGGTAGAGGAAAGGGGGGTTGTAGGACTCAGGTGTCTACAACCTAGTTGGGGCACAGATCTGTGATTACAGCACTTAACAAAGCACTTTAGCCAATACAATGCATTTAACTTATGATTCTTATTCACCTCCCAAATTAACCCTAACTACATATCATCACAATAGTAATCAAGATTGAGTACATATAATCATTTAGCACATAGCATCAGAGTAGATCTAATGTTCATTCACATCATAAACATTAAGCATCCATGGATTTGTCTATCATACATCAAGAATAATGCACTAAGAAAATAGAGACATAAATGACATAAACAACATTAAATGAACCACATCAACATAGGATATACGTGGTTCACCCTAGTGTGGGGCTACTTCCACCAACTCTTCATCTTCTTTATTAGTTTCTTCCAATCTTCTTACATGCACCAAGATACATATCCAACTTTGCAAGGGACAAGAGATCTGCGCACACCTCGCCAAATCATCCTTCCCTGAATTGGATCAAATCACAAAGCCTTACACAGTTTATCTGCACCAAGAACTTACAAAAATTATTACACTTATCTCTGCAAGCCTTAACTCATTCATGCACAAAGCCAACTAGCCATGCACTAAGCCAAACAATGACTAGTAACTTACCACAACTACTTACATTGCTTAGCTACTTATTTATACATTACAAAAATGGTCCTAAGCATGGGTAAACCAATGGGACGACATCCCATACCCATTACATAAACCCCCAAATCCAAAAAAATCCAAAAAAATGGGCGAGATCCAGGTGATCTTCTCTTTGTTTAAGCGCTCCATCTTCAACCAGCCTGTCGAAGTCCCAAAATTTGTCAAACATGACCAGCGTTTCCTCAAAACCTGGTCATGGGACAACAAGCCCCCAACACTCACCTATGACTCGTCCCAAGTCACTCTGATCTGGGCAACATTGCTTCAAAGGACTTGAGATTAGCTCGAGCTGCCTCGACTTGCTACTTCACCAGAGCCTCCTACTCGGGGAACTCTTAAATTACTTTCTCAGTGACAGGCCCTTCTAGGCATTTTTCCACTGTCATGACCACTTGTTCCAACTGTGATTCTTGTCCCTTGATCTCTTTGAAAAGTGTGCAGGCTTCATCCTTCACCAGCTAAAGTCTCTGTCTCACCTCCATAACTCTGCTCTGGATGGCAGTGACCTACTGCTGAACGACACATTGCTCTTGTGACATCTTCAAATTTTTCATGGTCGTAAGCAGCTTCAGATGCGCTTGCATAGTCAACGCCTACTACTTCACCTCCTAGATATGTGCCTCCAATCTCCTCAGCTCTGGGTCTTCTGCAAGGCGCTCATAGGTCTACACACTTCGGTCACTTAGTTGCTTGCAATATGAGGCCAACACCCTGATTCTTTCTACCGTGCTCCTAGCAGTTTCTTCCCTTTGATCTCACACTTATTGCAGAGTGCTCGACACTGCTTGAATTTCTAGCTTTTCCACTCTTGCTTGAAGCTATTGAATGGCCTCAATGAGCTTCCCCACTTAGCTCTCGGTTGTCTCTTCTTCCATATGTGCCAAGCTCGACACAAAGTGAAGTGGTCTAATTACTGCCTCTCTAACCACAGTATGCTATGCAAGAAGTTGCTATTTCTCTTTCTGTTTTTTCTCTTTGTCCTCTTCGAACTTCGCCCAGAGGTCATATTTCTCTTGTTGCGCAGCCCGAAGTTTCTGTAAGGCCTCCTCCTTTTCTTACTTCAAGGCCTCTATGGCCTGCTCCTTCTCTTCCTGGACTCGAAGAAGTCAGGTCTCTATTTCATATTCTAATATGCGTAGTTGAGTGGCCTCATCCCCCAATTCTACACTTTTTGCTAAGGATGGCACAGTAGACACTACGCGACTCGACTAGATAGCTTGTTGGATGTCTTTCAGTTCCTTCTCAATCCTGTCATACATTTTTTCTTGATTGGCTTCATGTCTCTGCAGGATATCCTCTGAGGCATCTTCGACAGCTATGATGATGAGATGGATATCATCCATTATGAGGATGTTCTACGACTGAGGCTTAGTGACTCGAGATTTCTTTCGTGTTGAGGTTTTGTGCAGAGAACCCTTCCTTTTCTTTGACATTTTGGCCTCTGTAAGGGGATCCTTTGGCTGTGTTACTTCGCCCTTATCTTGATTTTCTTCTTCCCCTTCCTCCTCTTGGTTTACTTTGTCACCTCCTCCTCCTGCAGGTGAGTCAAACATAGTTTCCTCTGATGCATTGTTACTTTCCTCACTGTCTATGTCCTACACTTCCTCCTTTTTCTTCTTTTTCTTTGTGCTTCTTGGTCTATCGACAACACCTGTATACCTACATACATGACTTTCTCAGTCATAAGGTCTATTAAGATCTCCTCCACAGACTTATCTACTGTGCTACGTTCACCCAACATGCACACTCATGAGAAAATAAATCAGATAGGTGAATAGATACTCAAGGTAATTGAATCAATGACGAGGTCTAAACAACATAGCGTGGTATGAAATCACATCTTTGTTATCTCGGATATCTCGGTTTGCAAAAAGTGGTCCCACTGCAACATTCGACGGATTAAATAAGAAACGTCGTAATGAATTCCTCCAATGGGAAGGAATGCCTCAATCAATTTGATGCCATCCGTTATGGCACAGTCTCAACAGTCCAATAGTGATATTTCCAGAAATAAATTTGTTTCTAGTCATTCTGGAGTGTCATTCTAACGGTCGGGACACCTCCAACAGTCATATAGCTTCGCCATGGCGAAGTTCCTTTCTGTGTGGTTCTGCTAATCTAGTAAAGTTCAATTTCTGCAAGCCTGCCTTCTGCGAAATCGTCCCTAGAACTTCCTGTAGTTTTTCTAACTTTGCCTTCTTCTTACTGAGATTTCTAGATTTTTTTCCCATGATTTTAGTCTCTGGATTCCTCTTTCCATTCTCATTCTTATTTTCTCTTAGCGTAGTAACTTTTCACTATTGAGTGTCTTTCAAAGGGTTTGAGTGTAATACTTCTTCTCTTACTACTTATGGGGTAGGTACTCTTCTCTCCTGAATGGACATGTTTTTCGAGCCTTCCTGCATTCTTTCTCATTCGACAGCTAAGTCTCGGGCCCTCATTTTCTTCAAATTGTCCTCTTGTTATTGTATTAGTCGCTCTATTTTCCTAGCCATGAAGTCCTTAATTCTTTCTTTTTTGTTCTCTGACTTCCTCCTCTGCTTTCCTTTGGATCTGATCTTTCTCAATCCAGGTCTTTCCTAGCAAAAGTGTAAAAGGGACATTCTTCACAACAAACTTAATGACTTCAAATTCTTCTACGGTCAATGTTCCATGAGAAATTGTAGGTACATTAGTAACTCTTCCACAAAGGGTTATCATTTTTCCTTTAAACAATCCTATCCTTCCCAATGAAGGAATCATAGCAGGCTTTCCCAAAATTTCCCAAGTACTTTCTGGCATAAGGTTCACTAGTGTTTCCTCATCTAATACATAGTCTATGTCGAAGTATCCTATTATTGTTTCTATGCACTGCTTTTCTTTTAATATCTCTGTTAGACTAATGTCTTTGGGATCATTCAGTGTTCTTTCAGCAATAATAACACATATTCTAATTCTTTTTGGTTTTCTAACATATCCCTAGTTTCTTGACCTTCTTCATGGTTTTCTTGTCTCATGTTCATCTTTCAACTTTAGCAATAATTCTAAGGAAATCCAAAACCTCATGACCAATAGATTTACAACAAAGACAAGTAGGACCAGGTCATTCCTTAGCGAGATGTCTCGGTCTTCTGTAGTTATAACATAGTGTCAATCCTCTCTTTATTTTGAACGATCCCCAACCTTTTATGTACTGTGCACTAGGATCACAGTGATGGACCTGCAATCTGCAAACATTCTTTCTAGGGTCATGCATCCACTTGTTAGTCCAAAAATTCTTTCTATGCATAGGAATAACATATCTTTCACTATTTCTATCAAATTTATTCAGATCAAATATTCTTTCTTCTAGTTGTGCCCTAGTTTTCAGACTAGGACAAAATCTATCAAACATACCTAAATTCATACTTCCAAAGAAAAAAATTCCATTTATCTTACCTTTATCAGAGCACAAATCATCAAGATCTTACCTCTTTTCTTCAGATCTGGTTTCTTTCTTAGAACAGAGTTCCATAAGTCAAGTAGAATACTGTGCACTACAACAACAGGTCTACGCATAGATATTTCTCTTTTCTTTAGTTCTCAGCAATCACAGTTTCAGGTCCTGGAAACATAACCATTTGTTGGCATAGGGGAAGACCTAGGTTTCAACGTTTCAACAACGCACCAAAAAAACCCTGTCTACTAGCCCTTTAGGCAACACCTATGAGGAAGATGAAGTCTCACTTGATGAAGAGGCAGGGGGGTTGCAGGAATTAGGCGTCTACAACCTAGGTGGGACACAGATCTGTGATTACATCAGTTAGCAGATCACTTTATCCAATACAATGCATTTAAGTTATGATTCTTATTCACATCGCAGATTAACCCTAATGACATATCAACGCAGTAGTAATCAAGATTGAGTACATCTAATCATTTAGCACATAGCATCAGAGAAGATATGACATCCATTCACATCATAAACATTAAGCATCCATGGATCTTTCTATCATACATCATGAATAATTCACTAATAAAATAGAGACATAAATGACATAAACAACATTACACAAAGAACATCAACACAGGATATATGTGGTTCACCCCAGTGTGGGGCTATGTACACCAACTCTTCTTCTTCTTTATTAGTCTCTTCCAATCATCTTATATGCACCAAGCCACAGATCCAACTTCGCAAGGGACAAGAGATCTGCGCACACCTCGCCATATCCTCGTTCCCTGAATTGTATCAAAGCACAAAGCCTTACACAGTCTGCCTGCACCAAGCACATACAAAAACGCTTACACTTAGCTATGCAAGCCTTAACTCATTCATGCACAAAGCCAACTAGCCATGCACTAAGCCAAACAATGAATATTAACTTACCACTACTACTTACATTGCTTATCTACTTATTTATACATTACAAAAAGGGGCCTAAGCATGGGTAAACCCATGGGCTGACATCCTATACCTATTACATAAACCCTAAAATCCTAAAAATCCCACAAAATGGGCGAGATCCCATGGTCTCTGCTTCGCCTAGGCACTCTGTCTTCGACCAGCTTGTCAAAGTCGCAAAAATGGTCAAACATGACCAGTGTTTCCTCAAAACCTGGTCAAGGGCCAACAAATGCCCTTCCCCAAAAACTAGGATAGTTTGGAGTATACTAAGAAGAATACTCCGAAGTAGATGTCTCCTTCACTCCCAAGTGAGCTTGAAACTCTATGAACTTATACTCAGTGATGGATTTGGTAAATATGGTTGCAATCTATTATGTTGATGGATAGTATTATAGATCATTAATATGATCATGAATCATACCCTGGATGTAATGCATGTAAATCTCAATGTGCTTGGTTCTTTTCTGCTAAACCATATCTTTATAGATATGGATGGTACTCTAATTTTCACAAAATGTAACCATAGAATGGTGATACTAAATACCAAACTTAAAGAGAATATGTTGCAACCAAATGGCTTGTGTTTATTCATTCATTGCACCTCTATAATTTTCCTCTACATTTAATAAATAAATGGATGATTGCTTCTTACTTGAACAAAAAACAGTACCTAAGACAAAAATCAATCCATAAGAAGAAGTGGACTTGTTATCTATTCCATCACCATCCCAATCAAAAAAAAATTACCCAATTAGATCAAGAGTGCAATTTGTTGCATAATGTATCCCAAAACTGTGAGTACTCTTAACATAGTGGAAAATTCTCTTTGCAAATTTCCAATGTAGTTCATGAGGCTCCTACATGTATCTAGAAATTTGTCCAATAGCATAAGAGATAACATTTCTAGTGTGGGTGAGATAAAGAAAACTCCCAACCAACTATCTACTCAATGTGTTGTCCACCAAAGGTGTGGTACTATCATCCCCAATATTAACTCCTAAAATAAAAGGTGTTGCATCATATTTGCAATTAGTCATCTAAAATCTAGTGAGAAGATATAGTGTATATTTGGATTGTGCCATCCTAATTCCTTAATTATGTTGGGTTATTTCAATACCAAGAAAGTAATTCAATGGTCCCAAATCACTCATCTAAAACCCATCATGCAAGGAATATTTAACTATAGCAATATAATCATAGATGATGTTGAACTCCCTATGATGAGTAAGTCATATACATAAATAACTATAAAATATGGAGATTCAAATTTTCCAATCATGTAAACATTAGGATCTAAAATACCATGAGATAAAATTTCGGACAACAAGAAGGAATCCATCTTTGCATACTAGGATTGTGGTGCGTAATTGAGTCCATACAAGGATTTATGCAATTTGCAAACAAGAAATCAATATTGGATATAACCCTATGGATATCCCACATGGATATCCTCCTCAATATCGCTATGAAGAAATTAATTCTTCAAATCTGCATGATGAACCTCCCAATGGTGAGATTTTGCAATGGAAAGAACAAGTTGAAATGTATCCATCTTTGCAATAGGTAAAAAGGTATCATTGTAGTTTATTCCCTATACATGTGAGAATCCTTTTTCTACAATTAGTTCTTTTTACTTACTCACAATTCCACCTACTATCATCTTTGCTTGATAAATCCATTTGCAATGAACAAGCTTCCTACCAAGAGGTAAGGGAACTAACTCCAAATTTTGATTCTTCATCGAAGATTGATACTCGTCATCCATTGAACCTTCCAAATATGGATCACTTTTAGCTTCTACATAAGATTTTGGATCTCTATCAATGACCATGTAATAATGTATGGGCATCAAAAACTCTATATAAGTGAGTGTTTGTGGAGCACCTTGAAACTGTGAGTGAGTCCTCCATCAACTGTTTCTTGAAGAGTTTGTTTTACCCATATAAGTATGGCTATGGGATATAACAATAATTTCATCAATTTATCATCTTCATCTACTTCATATAAATCTAAAATTTCATCTAAGGAAATCAAAGAGGAATCTATGCAATCTACATCAATAAGAATTGATGGATCTGTAGAAAGTTCTTTTTCAATTAAATTGTTAATACTGAGAGGGGGGTGAATCAGTATCAAGTACAATTTAAAACCTTTTTCAAATTACACTTAAACCATTAAATCCAATGAGAAATGAACAATAGTATAAGAGTTACACCAATACACCACAATACACCATGCACAATATATGCGAAATAATCAATAGTTATTGTTCAAGGGAAGTAATGACTTCCAAAGGTAGCTACAACTTCCAAATGTAAAGGGAGGGATAAACCTCCAAGAGGAAGATACAATCCTCCAATATCAAGAGATATTTGAACTCTCCATCCTTGCCCCTTCCTTCCACCCAAGAATATATGAGAGATAATAAAACTTTACAGTAAATCATCACCATCAACCAATCATCACATAGAACCTGATAATGCTTCCCGAGACTTCTTCAATTTCTGCAATTCTTCAATTCTTGGAGTACTTTGATCCTGTAGATAATATTACTCAATGTATTCTCTGAAACTCCTCCAATTTTCACTCCTTGAATCCTCCCCAAAAAGAGGTTATAGAAAGAATGGTAGACTTTATTCAATTCTGGTCTATTCATAAGACCCAACTTGTACAGCATGCCCCGCACTCAATATTTAACATCCAATTCTGAAACTCGCACATGAGAAACTAAAGTCTATAATATTTCCAATGGAAGTGGTCCCACTTCGTTTGGATTCTGTATGAAGAAGTTATGACTATTTTACCCGGAACACTTGTTTATTGACTAGCTTCAGGACTGGTCACAAACCCTATCTTCCTCAGAGTGTATCTCCATAATTGTAGTGAATCAAGAGCTGAAATTTTTACCAGAGGTACCTTGATATGTATTCTCAATTCCATAGCAATTTTAGCATCTGAATCATTCTATAAAAAAAATTATAGAAAAAATGGTAATATGACCTGAAAATAACATACCTTAGAACACATCACCAAAAGACTTCATCCTCCCTTGAAATCCAACCTTCTTTTACTTCTTATTCCCTCTAGAATTCGAATTGTATCAAATGAATGTATAATGATGTTTATTTATACCATTTATTTCACTTCCTTTTAACATTAGGGCTGACCTGACACTTTCTTATTTTGTAATTCTTTTCTTTAATTATCTTCAGGGCCTACATGTACAATTCACTTTGTCATCTTCAAAAATTTATTTCTCCGCAACCATAAGGATCCACATGACGTGCTACATACCACCGGAAAAAACATGATGTATACTATCCATCTATGGGTTTTTTATCTACATGTGCATTTTCCTTCATGTCCAAATACCTTCATCAATCTTGCGGTCCAAAACCCATGACTAGGGTTGACATCAATGACAAAAACCAATCTTCCAACAATCTCCCGATTTGTAATTGATGGAAACACTCATGCTCCCCCTATCATCATGATCCCAATTTATCTCCCCCTTTGACATCAATGGAAAAGGTTAGGTCTGCTCCCCCTGAGTTTAATGGAAAAAGGTAACCTTCTTCTTTGGGGTTGCTTCCCCTGAACATGTGGCACTCAATAATACTTCATCCTTATTTTTGGTCCTTGGGACTTTTTCTTCCTTGGAATCATTTTGTGTGGCATTTTTCTTCTCTATCTTCTTCATGTCTAGGATGTATATGTTGTTCGGTCTTCTTGTTGCAGTTGCAACCAATCTTCCCGAGTTATTTTCTCTGATTTTACATTTTCGGGAGTCAAATGTAAGAGTGTATCCTTGATCACATATTTTGCTGACACTGAGGAGATTATGCTTTAGATCTTCAACCAATAGGACTTTTCCTTCTTTTACATTTTCACTTCCAATCTTTACAGTTCCCTTTCCAAGTATTTTGGTAGATGAGTCATCTCCAAATGCAACATTTCCACCTCTTTTCTTCAAGATGACAAATTTTCTTTGATCTCTGGTCATATGAGATGAGCACCCACTATCTATGAACCATTCATCTTCTTCTTTGTATTCTTTAGCGACCAATGCTATTCGACAATTTTCATTTTGTGGAATTTCTTTCCTTTTCCATGTTGTAGTTGGTATGCAAACATTTGACATACAATTATCTTCCTTCATCTCTCTACAATATTGTGCTTTGTGACCAAGATTA
>ML793951.1:79393-94421 GCA_009831015.1 Picea engelmannii
GTTCACGATCTATTCTTCTGTAGTTTCCTTCATAATGATTGCTTTCATACCTGATGGGAGAGGATCTTCTTGATGTCTCATTCCTTCTAAATTCTAGTTTTCTATCTTGTTGTTCAACTTGTTCTGGAGTGTTGGTTTCATCACTTTCAACTTCCTTTTCTTGTTTTGTTGTCTTCAAACTGTCATTGTATCCTAGTCCTGTCTTTTCGTTTGGAGATATTTGACTGCTAAGGATCTCATCTAATTTTTCAGTGCTTTTTTCAAACTTCTTCAACTTTTTTGTTGTCATTAGTAGCTCCCCTTTGGTGTGATCCAATTATGCTTTCAATTTCTCATAATCTTCTAAATGTTCCTTCAATCTATTAATGGTCTTTTCAATTTTGTAATTCTCTTCTTCACGACTACTCAATTCACCTTTTAGTATTATGTTTGTGTTTCTAAGCTTTCTATTTTCAGTTTCAACATGCTTCAACTTTTCAAGATTCTCATCTTCGTGTTCACTCTCTGCATTGTCTTTGTATCCCCAAAAGGAATCAAGGTTGGTTTCCTCGTCTCAATCTTCTTCACAAATGATTTCTTCTTCTTTAGAATTATTATGATCATCATCCTGGGTTTCTTGGGTTATGAAGAGGACTTCTCCTCCATCATTATCTTCTTCATCACTCTCATCTCAGGAGATGTCATCATCCTTGGAGTAGAAAATATTTTTATTGTTGAGACTTCTCTTTTCATAGTAACAGTTTTCAACAATATGTCCTATTCTACCACAATTAAAGCATTTGAGAGGAGACTTTCCTTTGTATCTTCCACTTCCTTTCTGGAACCTTCTTACAAAATTTGCTATTTCTTCATCAAGGTCATTATCCTTGTATTTGGTCTTCTTTATGGCTTTAAAGGCTGCTTCATTGTTTGTCTGGTCACTTTCTGTACATGTTCTCATTTCATATAACATAAGAGTCCCATGTAATTCATCCATTGTCATTTTGGTCAAGTCCCTAGTTTCTTCAATGATGAAGACCTTAGCATCATACTTCAAGAGAAGTGATCTCAACACTTTTTGTACAACCCACGATTCATCGAGCTCTTCACCTAATCCTTTGATAGCATTAACAACTTCATCAACTCTAAGAACATAGGTTGCAATATCTTCCTTTTCATTCATCTTCAAATTTTCAAATTCTGCTCTATGTCATTGAAGCTTGACCTGCTTAAATTTTGGATCAACTTCGTAGATATTCTTGAGTTTGTCCCATACCTCTTTAGCAGTGCTGCAACCCATCACTTTGCTAGCAATGGTTGGTGCCAATGCTGCTAGAATAACATGTCTGGCTTTTGAATTACAACTCATAAGCTTCTTCTCATTTGGATTGGTTGGATCATTATTTGGGATTACATAGCCATTTACAACTGAGTACCAAATGTCTACTCCCAAAGCCGTTAGGTAATTTTTCACTCTATCACTTCAGTATGCATAATTTCTTCCATCAAATTTTTGAATCCCATTTGAAATGTTCTCATGGTCATCCATCTCTGCTCAGGGTTTTCCTTCCAGTGGTTAAACTATTCTGAAGCCAACCTACTCTGAAACCAATTGTTAATACTGAGAGGGGGGTGTATCAGTATCAAGTACAATTTAAAACATTTTTCAACTTATACTTAAACCATTCAAACATATCCAATGAGCAATGAACAATAGTATAAGAGTTACACCAATACACCATGCACAATATATGAGAAATAATCAATAGTTATTGTTCAAGGGAAGTAATGACTTCCAAAGGTAGCTATAGGTTCCAAATGTAAAGGGAGAGATAAACCTCCAAGAGGAAGATACAATCCTCCAATATCAAGAGATATTTGAACTCTTCATCATTTCCCCTTCCTTCCACCCAAGAATATATGAGAGATAATAAAACTTTACATTAAATCATCACCATCAACTAATCATCACATAGAACCTGATATTGCTTCCCGAGACTTATTCAATTTCTGCAATTCTTTAATTCTTGAAGTACTATGATCCTGTATATAATATTACTCAACGTATTCTCTGAAACTTCTCCAATTTTCACTCCTTGAATCCTCCCCAAAAAGAGGTTATAGAAAGAATGGTAGACTTTATTCAATTCTGGTCTATTCATAAGACCCAACTTGTACAGCATGCCCCGAGCTCAATATTTAACATCCGATTTTGAAACTCACACACAACAAACTAATATCTGTACTCTTTCCAATGGAATTGGTCCCACTTCATTTGGATTATTTATGAATAAGTTATGACTGGTTTACCCGGAACACATGTTTATTGACTAGCTTCAAGACTGGTCACAAACCCTATCTTCCACAGAGTGTATCTCCATAATTATAACGAATCAAGAGATGAACTTTTTACTAGAGGCACCTTGATATCTATTCTCAATACCATAGCTATTTCACCATCTGCATCATTCTAGAAAAAAAATTATAGAAAAAATGGTAAGATGACTTGAAAATAACATACCTTAGAACACATCACCAAAAGATTTCATCCTCCCTTGAAATCCAGCCTTCTTTTACTTCTTATTCCCTCTGAAATTCGACTTGTATCAAATGAATGTATAATGATGTTTATTTATACCATTTATGTCACTTCCGTTTAACATTAGGGCCGATCTGACACTTTCTTATTTTGTAATTCTTTTCTTTAATTATCTTAAGGGCCTGCATGTACAATTCACTTTGTCATCTTCTAAAATTCATTTCTCCTCAATCACGAGGATCCACGTGATGTGCCACATACCACCGGAAACAACATGATGTATACTATCCATCCATGGGTGTTGTATCTACATGTGCATTTTCCTTCATGTCCAAATACCTTCATCAATCTTGCGGTCCAAAACCCATGACTAGGGTTGACATCAATGACAACAACCAATCTTCCAAAAAGGGGGCCTCTTTAAATTTGGCACTTCTTTCAATAATTTTTATTAGTGAAATGATTTAGTATCCTATGCCCCTTAAAACTACCAAGATTTCCCAAAAAAATACCCTCTTGAATTTTGGGTTCCAAATCCCTCATTTTTTCTGAAGGAATGTGTGCCCATGCATGAGATCAAAGCACCATAAAGTTATTGAATTCTAGTTGCAAACCACTCGAATATTTGAATGGATTGACTCCCTTCAGTGCTTTGTGAGGAACTTGGTTTTGGATGTAGTCTACACATTTTATATCTTCAACCTAAAGCTTTGGAGCGAGTGACTTGGACTATACCATGCAATTTTCCATCTCCTTTATGGATCTATTCCTCCATTTTGCAACTCTATTATTTTTTGGAGTATATAGAATTATATGATGCAACTAAATACCTTCCTCTGCACATAGATGTTGGACATATTTGTTCACATACTCCCCCCCATTTCCTATATGCAGGATCTTGATTCCATTTCTTGATTTCTTCTCCATGGGATCTTTGAAGTCTTTGAAACAATCAAAAACCTCTATTTTTTTCTTGAGTAAGTATACCAAGGTGTACCTTGACTAGTTATCAATGAAGGTCAAAACATACTTGGACCTATTAATGTATGGGTGAGTAAATGGACTCGTGATATCATTGTAATCAATCTCATGATATGATGAGGCTCTTCATGCCTTTCCCTTTTCAATTTTTTCTTCTATATGCTTGTCAATAATGCATCCCTAATGAATACCTTCATAATACTTAATGCCTAGCAATCATGTCACCATACCCTACATGTTGAACTATTTCAAATAATGGTAGTCAAGGAGACCAATTATTTCATGCCACAACATTATTACTTCGTCATAATGTGTTATAAGTATAGTATAAGGAGATTATGGAATAAAATTAGAATATACATACAACCTTGAATGGAGATATACTTTCCCAAATAAAACCTTTGTTCCATTATAAATTTTTGTAATGATGTGAATCAAGTGTGAACTTCAATCACTTTTTGTTACATGAATGGGTTATCTGATAGATGGAAATAAGGTTGATGGACAAGGAGATACATGTATTATATTATAAAATCTCCCATGAGCTAAATCAATGGTTATGTTCCTGCATACCTAAACTAGTGTATTATCTCCCAATAAGATGGTAGTACTTGTGCATGTCTATAAATAAGTAAATATTTCCTATGTTGATGCCATATGGTTCAAGGATCCTGAATAGAGAACCCATGTAGATAATGAGGAAGAGACAGAATCAAGTGCATGACCTATTTATTTTCCTTTTACTTTATCATCTTGTTTTTTTCGATTTTCTTTTGCCTTTATCATCTTGTGTGTTTTCAATTTTCACATGTTTCCTCTTGATATTAGTAAGTACAATGATATTATGCCTCTCAAGAATATGGATCATCTAATCAATCTACTTCCTCGTGCATGAATATTATTCGTTATTGGATTTCTTATAGTAAGAATATATATCCTTCTTCATCTTTGTTTTCCCAATTTTAGAGTTGGAGGACTCATGTGTAAATTTGGTGTTACACTCCTTTTGATCTTGGTCTTTCTTTCCTTGAATTGTTGTTTAAGTTGTTTACTAATATGTCTTCCCTAATTTGAGGAAATTGCATTATCCTTTGTTTCCTTTAAGGAATCCATTTGAAAAAAAATATATTGGGTGAGAGAGAGTAAAATCATCCAATGAAGTCATCCTCCAAGAAGCTCTAAGTGCAGATTTTGTTGCATGGAAGGTAGAAACAAAAACTAAGTATTTAGGACCCAGTTTGGAAAGAATTGAGAGAATTATTTTCTCTTCCTTCTCCATCTTGTCTATGTCACATCATTTTAGTTGAAGAAATATATATTTAAACTTGGAAAATAAATCATGGATAGTGTCGAAGTTTCTCAAGCTCAAACTAATGAGATCATAGTCATAGTTAGATAAAAACTAGTTTTGATGATTGGCACAAAATGCGGTTTTCCAACTTTATCCAAAATCACCACACTTATTTTAACTTTGATTCCATAAACTATCCCTATGGAAAGTACAATTCGTATTTGCAAACACAGAAAGGTTTATTGAAATCATCCTTCAAGCAAAGACAGAAGGTTGAAAATTATCATTTCAAAGGAATGGATGAAGAGTATTATGCACCCTTTTCATCAATATTTCATCCTTTTATCATCTTCGTAAGTATTTTAGATTCCACATTAGTCTCTTTGTAGCATCGCATTTGTGTCCTTAGATTACATTTATTATCTCTTTAGTGTCCTTGTGGTCATATTTTTCATCATAATTTCATCTTACTAGGTCTTAGGATCTCCTCAGTATCTTATTGGAATCTTCATAGCATTTTTCTTGCATTATTTTTGCATCCTAAGTGTCACATGTCCATGTTAATTATGTTTTATTAACATCCTAATTGATTCATTTTAGCATCCTATGTATCTCAATAATTTCATTGTTTCATCCTAATAGAATCTTAGTTGTGTCCTTATAGTCTTAAGTGTATCATTAGCATTATTCACTATATTGTAATTTCTAAAAGTATCTCTAACCAGACATGTTTATCTACAGTGTCAAAATTATGCCATTCTCCAAATCAACTTCCACGCATATTTCTACACTAAGGGATTTTTTTTTCAAGACACTAGGTTAGGCAGTCGTGTATAGAATTATCACATGGGCCTTGGCCAAATACACTTGTAGGATATTACATAACTCAATTATGTTGCTTAATTTGAATTTTGTGTCCCTGAATCAAATTCTTAATGTGTCCTCGAATGGATTCAGGAAGTGAATTACAACTTACCATAAAAATATAACTAGGAATAAAATCAACAAATAGTTGATTGTATTGGAATCATGTCATTAGATTACATCTAGGGGCACCTGTCTCCTATAATTCCATTGCACGAAAAGAAAAATTATTCAATGATCTCTAGAAATAGGGTTTTTCTCAGTAAGAGACAATGCAAGTTTTGCACTAAGGGTCAATTTTTAAAACACGGCCTTGAAATATTATGAGTAGATTCCTCAAGTGGGACTTGGCCAAATGTAGCTTACAAAACTAAATTGTATTACTCAGTTTGTATTTTATGCCTCCAAACCAAATTCCCAATGTGTCTCTTAATAGCTTCAGGAAGTGAGTTGCAAATCACCATAAAAATCTAACTTAGAATTGGATTGGTGAACCATTAATTGTGTTGACCTCATGAAATCAGATTAAAAATATGGACACCTCTTCTAGGATTCCATTTCCTAAAAAATGTTTTATTCAACAATCTATGAAACTAGGGTTTTTCTCAGTAAGAGACAATCCAACTGTTTCACTAAGGGTCAATTTTTCAAAACACTAGCTCGAATGATTGTGGGTATCATGCTCATGTGTTCCTTCCCAAATCACACTTGTAGGATCTTATGAAACTCAATTATATTTATTGGTTTGGAATTTATTCCCTTAGACCAAATTATTAATGCATCCATCAATGGCTTCAGGAAGCAAGTTGCAACTTGCCATAAAAATATAATTGGGACTCAAATCTATGAACATTTCATTACATTGGACTATTGAAATCATATTAAAACTAATGTAACCCCTATTATATGATTCCATTTCCTAAAAAATGTTTTATTTAATGATCTCAAAACTAGGGTTTTCCTCGGTAAGAGACAATTTGCAATTTCTGCATTCAGGGTTGATTTTTCAAAACACTAGTTTAAGTGATTGTGGGTAGCACACTCACATTGGCCTTGGCCAAAAAAACTTACATGGTCTCACAAAAATCAATTATGTTGGTTAATTTGGATTTTATGCCTCTGAACCAAATTATCGATGTGTCCCTAAATAGCTTTAGGAAGCGAGTTGCAACTCTCCATAAAAATACAATTGGGACTTAGATCAATAAACCATCAATTAAAATGGACTTGTTAATTCAAATTCAATCTAAGGGAACCCTTCTCCTATGATTCCATTCCATGAAAAAAAAAAAATTTGATGATCTCTAGAACTAGGATTTTTCTCAATAAGAGACAGTGCAATTTTCATACCAAGGGTTGATTTTTCAAAACATTGGCTCAGTATATTATGGGTAGAATACTAATATGGGCCTTGAAAAAGAACACTTGTAGGATCTTACAAAATTCAATTATCCTTCTTAGTTTGGTTGTATGCCCCTGGAAAAAATTCTCAATGTGTCCATGAATGGCTTCAAGAAGTGAGTTGCAACGCACCTTAGGTATTTAACTGAGTCTTGGATCAATGAACCATAGATTGCATTGGAATCATAAAATCATATGAAAAATACTATCACTCCTCTCCTATGATTCCATTTCTCAAAAAAATTATTCAATGATCTTTGGAACAACGATTTTTCCAAGTAAGAGACAATGCAATTTTTGCACTAAGGGTCATTTTTTCAAAAAATTGACTTGGGTGATTGTGGGTAGAAAGCTCATGTGGGCCTTGGAAAAACATACTTTCAGGAGCCTATGGAACTCAATTTTGTCTCTCAATTTATATTTTATTCCCCGGGACCAAATTTTCGATGTGTCCTTGAATGGCTTCAAGAAGTGAGTTCCAACTTGCCATAAATATCTAACTGACACTTGGATCAAATAATTATCAATTGAGTCAGGCTTGTGACATCATATTATAGCTAGGGGAACCCCTCTCTTTGTTAGGAAAATAGGATCGTGGAGCAGTAAAATAAAACAAATGTGGAAATAAAACATAGCAGGTACACAATACAATAGAGACACAAATATATGTGGTTCACCCAGTGTGGGATACGTACAGCAGATAAATTTCCAGGTCCTTGCTTTATCATTATCCAACAAATGAATGGATACAACCTACAACACACTCGTTGTAACTTCATCTTCTTTCTCTCATAGTCTCCTCACTCAAAATACAATATTCACAATAATACATAGCCGCAATACATTTTCCTCATAAAAGAGGGTTGCCTTCTAGGGAAAAAAACCCTAACATAACTTCTACCATCCGATCTGTGACCTTATAATGAACGGTCCAAATTTACAATGAAATTACAATATACATTTACAAGGGAATTTTTCCTTTGGGGACCCACTTTCCCCCAGACCCTGCAGAGGGAGTAAGCCCCCTCTGCACTCCCCCACATGGAGGAGTGTACATTCTTCTAGGGTGTAAAGTATTCATGGGGTATAAACATGGCTGAAAATAAAGACCTTTGAATCAGGAAGATAATCAGGCTCCACAACCAACAATCTCCCACTTGGAGACTGGTCTCAAAAACTCCACCGTTGTTGTATGTGTTGGAATATGATCCTTCTTAGACCTAGAAAAGTTATCATATTCACATTCATTCTTGAATACAAACTGAAACTGAGTAGGAACTTAGTTTCTCCCTGGTTACTCCCTTAGTTAACATGTCTGCAGGATTCTGGCTATTGTGTATCTTTTCCAACTTCAAATGTCCATCTTCCAAGATGGATCATATGAAATGGTACCTGAGTTTTATATTCTTAGTCTTCGAATGGAAGGTTGAGTTATTTTCAAGATGAATGGCACTCTCACTGTCACAATACAACCTTTTATTATCCTCCTTCTTTCCCAATTCCTCCATAAGCCTCTGTAACCAAATCATCTCTTTATTAGCCTCTGTAGTGGCAACATACTCTTCCTTTGTTGTTGAAAGTGAAACAACCTTTTGCAGTTTTGAAATCCAACTTACTATTGTTCCACCTATAGTAAAAACATACCCTGTGGTGATCCTCATGCTATCTTTATCACCTGTCATATCTGAATCAACGTATCCCTGTAGAACAATGTTCGAACCTCCAAAACATAATGCATGAGTAGAATTAGATCTCAAATACCTAAGAATCCACTTTATTCCCTCCCAATGTTCTGTACCTGGATTATTCATATACTTTCTCACAAATCCCACTACATGTGAAATATCTGGTCTTGTGAAAACCACCGCATGCATCAAGCTGCCAACTATTGATTAATAAGGGACCTTGGACATATATTATATCTCCTCCTGTGTCTTGGGACACATTTCCTTAGTTAATTTGAAATAGCTAGCCAAAGGTGTACTAACTGGTTGTTCATTCTGCATTCTAAACCTCTCCAACACATTCTCCATGTACTCACTGTGAGACAATGTCAATTTGTGATTTTTCCTCTCTTCTTATTCTCATACCAAGGAATTTATTTGCAGCACCCTAATCCTTCATTGCAAATGAATTAGATAAATTCTTCTTCAGCACATTTATATCATGCATATTAGACCCTACAACAAGCATGTCATCTACATGCAATAGCAAGATAATATATATTCCATTTTATAGCCTTTTAAAATAAACATAGTGATCAGAATGATATCTACTATAAACTTGTTCTATCATAAGCCTTTCAAACTTCAAATACCACTACCTTGGAGCTTTCTTTAGGCCATACAATCTCTTCTTCAACCTGCATACCAAATTATCCTTTCATTTGACTTCATACCCATGTGGTTGTTTGATGCAGACCCCCCTTCATACCCATGTGGTTGTTTGATGCTCGACCTCCCAGTCAAGGATCGTTAATTAATCTTGAGATGAATCAGCTCCTCGGGACCTTGCTGGTATCAAACCCAAAACATAGGCCTTGTTATCACCCTCATGTTTTTCATGGTCACGATCTAATCGTTACCGACCTGTCCATCGAATGATAGTTCACGAAAATTGCAGGCTGCCAACGTGCTCACTCATTATTGGAGATCCATGTCCCCGTAATCGAAAAAGTGCTTGCCCAACCTCCTTTAAATCGTGGTCATTGATCCCCTATCTCAACAAGATCAATGGTCCTAGCAAATTGTGGGCTGCGAACTAGTGCGCTTGTAAATTTTCCTCCACTCCCCACAATGATTCCTCACCATCGATTTTTCGTTCCCAGATTGACGATCAAGATCCACTTTGGGACTTCATGCTTCAGGAGCCTCAACTTTCCCCACACTCGCTTCCTTCTGGAGTGCTTTCACCCGAAGTTCACAATCCGTTGACACACGTCTCCCACAGATCAACGACTATGGTTAACTCTGGCTCTTCGGGCTTCGGGAGTTTCAAAATCTCCGCACTTGCTTCCTCCCGAGGTACTTCCACCTAAAGTACAAGCTCTGTTGACGCATGTCCCTCTAGATCTGACAACCACTATCCACTTCGGCTCTTTTGGCTTTGAGGGTTTCAATCTCCTATGCACTCATTCCTCCCGGAGTGATTTCACCCTAAGACAATGGATTTTTGCCACGCGTCCCTCTGGATCTGACGGTCTAGATCTTCTCCACTCTCATCGAATTCCTTTTTGGAGCGCTAAGCCTCTGAACTTCCATATCTCTCACCACGTGTTCTCCACAACGAACAGTTGTGATCTTCTTCAGCCTTCGAGACTTCGGGGGATTGTCACACTCCACGCTTGAAATCTTTCGAAGTCTCTTTCTCCGAAGTTTGAGATTTGTCAACACGTATCTCCTGGTAACCAACGACCTGGATTTACTTTGGCCTTCGTCTCTTCAGTGATTTCTCTTTCTCCTTATGCACAAAACCTTCTAAGTTCTCTTGCGCCACCTGTCAACCTTGACGATGGACAGTCTTGGCTGGATTTGGAACTTCGAGACTTTGGCTATCTCGTTCTCCTATGAACTTTGAAAATATTAAGGTGTGTGCACCTCACCTGGATCCAACAGTTGTTGATCCTTTGTTTTCAAATCCAATGGATGGGATCTATACCCTCCTCTATTCTCTCCTTTGCTTCCCTGGAAACTGATCCACAGTCCATATTTCTACCAACAACCAATCCAACCATTGTTGTTGCTTCTCCTTCTGAGATTTTGATTTCTTCCAACTTGGAAGAATTTGAAAGTGTTCAAAGGCTTCATCCTTTGTTCCTCCCACGAACCCGACTGCTTAGGTCTCGTCTATGTTTCAGTTAATGATATATCTTCTAAGATTTTGGATTTACTCAGTATCTTGAGGGTCTCGACCCTTCTTCTCCCTTCAAACGGTTCTTGTTCCCTCCTAGAAACCTCTTTCTCAAAGCACACCTTGCTGAGCGTTTTATACATACTGTTCAATAACTCTGTGAGTATCTTCCTATGATACTCTTTTCCTTGAAATCGATAGGGATTTCTCTTTGTGCACAATTGCACCTTCTTGATGCCCACCTAGAAAATCTCTATGGAGTTCTCAATGACTTTGTCTCTTTGTGCTTCCTCTTCATATTTTACCCTCCAAGGTATTCAACAACTTTGGGAATCCCCTTGAGTTGTTATCACTCTGGTGTGCCCTCCTAAACAAATTTTCTCTGACTCGAAAGAGTTCAGATGCACACCCCTTGCACTAGCTATAGAGCTTCAAGACTCTATTGTGCACTCCTTGCAGAGCCTGTATGTAATGTCCCTTTCCAAATAGGAGCTCCAGAGAGGAGGCTTAATGGTCTAGACCGCCCTGTTAGACTATAGCCAGGGCCAAAGACAGGTAAGCAGGGTTACTAGAGATCACTTTAGTCACAGGTGTCATATTCGAAAAGTGAAATTGAGCTAAAAACGGTTAAAATCACTTTTAAGTCATTATGAGTTAAAAATAGAAGTCAACAGTGAATTAGGGTTTCAACAGTGATTTAGGATTTTGGAAGTCAACAGTGAATTAGGGTTTTAGCATAATTTAGGGTTTTTGAAAGCTATAAAGGAAGGGTCAGCAACCTAATTCATCATTATGCAAATTATGACTTGTCATTGAGGAGAAGAGGTGCATCTCAAGAGAGATAGTTTAGTGTATTCCAAGAGGAAGACACCAGTTGGTTGATTTCGTTGTTGAAGGACACACCCTAGTCACCGGGAAGATCATCCAGGTATTCCATCATTCTTCATTGATTCCACAGTGCTACCATATTCCAGGTATTATATTTTAGTTACTTATTTGTATTCCGGCTAAGATCATTTTGTCTTTTGATCTAGCCGAGTGTTGTTATTTTATTCAGCCGCAGTTGCTTATTTGTATTCCAGCTAAGATCCTTTGTTTGTTGATCTAGTCAAGTATTGTCAGTTTATCCAGCCACATTCGACCATTTTTGTAATCCATAGAGATATCATAATACAACTTTGCAGTCCTTTGTCGCGTTTATTATTTGTATGATCATTTATATGTTGTAAACCTTTGATCCTACACACACATTAGCAGTGTTTCCTAGACTAGCCAAGTCAGGAACATTACAGTGGTATCAAAGCTTTAGTCCTGCCAGCCTGTGACTAAAGAAAATGAGTGCAACAAAAGACCCAGAGGGCTGTGAACACGTAGGCGATGAATATGTCACTTACAACAGGCATAAGGAAAGAAGGCATAGGCCTGATTTTCCCCTTTTTCCTCCTAGCTCAGAGGAAGAGGAAGGGGCACACAGAGAAGCAGAGAGAAGGGCAGAGCATGAGGATGAACGTGAGGCAGAAAGGAAGCTAGGAGACAGATATGAGTGACTAGAGGGTAGTGGAAAGGCCCCCGTAGATCCATAGGCAACTTTCATGCAGGTTATCAATGATATGTTAGCTATTCAACGGACCATGTCTCAGTCCTTGGCACAGGTGGTTGATAGATTGGCTAGAGTGGGCACCCCAGATACACAAGTCCCGCATGTAGCACAGGGGAACTCGAGAGAAGGGAATAGACTCCAGTCACCCTCTCACACATACACCTCTACGAGTAGGATTCCAAGACCCTTGTTTCCCAGTTTCCAGAGGGCACCCTCAGTAGCAGCATCGCCACCGATAACACAGAGGCCACCCACTCATGCCGATGACATTGCAGAGTATAGGAGGGAGTACGTAGCATTGGGTCGTGACTTCCATCAGGACATGACCTTAGTTGAGTACTGTGGAATCAGACTCAGGAACCGCCCCAAAGAGCTGCAGAGGGGATAACCACAACAGCAGCAGGGGAATAACCTCGATTTCATCTGAAAAGTTGGGAAACTCACCATCCCTTCTTTCAACGGATCCTCCAAATACACCGCCAGAGCTTGGGTACAAAATCTAAACACATATTACAAGCTCAACCAAATGATTGAGACAGAGGCCATTAGTTTCACAACCTTACACTTGGAGGGTGAGGCACACAAGTGGTGGTATCATGGACTGGTGACATTGGGTCATAGTCGCATCACCTCCTATAGGGAGTTTACAGATAGGCTCATGGACAGGTTTGAAAGGAAGGATCTTGAGATACACTTTAGGGATCTAGACCAGTTGAGACAAACTGGCACAGTAGAGGCATTCATCACAGAGTTTCAGTGGGTAGTTGTGGCAGTGACAGATATATCAGAGCCCAAGTTGATCATACTATTCACGCAAGGACTCACAGAGCCTTTGAGAGGATGGGTGAAGGCATACAGGGCTCCCACTTTGTAGGATTCCATCCTTCACACTCGATATCTAGCAGACTCAGTGCTAAGGACTAAAACTTTCTCCAAACCACTTGTGCCCCAGAGGGATCGAGACAGGAAACCATTCCAGAGAGAATGGAAGGGCAAGGAGAAGTTGGATGATGAGACTAGGCGAGAGATTATGAGGAAGAAGCTTTTCTTTGGCTACAGAGATTCTTGGGTCCCAGGCCACAGGTGCATGGGAAAGGGAGAGATTCATTATATTGAGGTAGCAGCAGATAGCGTGGACAATGAGGAGGAGGAGTAGGACAATGCATCCACTAGTTCATAGGAGGAGTCAGCGCCAGCAGAGGAGAAACCTCCCCGTAGACCACCGACACCGACAAGAGCCCATCCTCCAGTAGTCCCACAACTGCTAGAGCAGGCTAACAAGAGGAAACCAGCAAAGGGAGGAGTCATACCGACCCTTTCTGGTGTTCCCAGGTATGATACCATCCATATCAGAGGGATTATTCAAGGGAAACGGGCAATCACCCTGATAGATGGTGGGGCCACCCACAACTTCATCGACGCTTCACTAGTATCGAGATAGGCACTTCAGACGAAGTTTGAGGGGTTTGATGTTGCGATAGCAGATGGCCACACAGTGGAGTGTCTAGACAGATTTCCAAACTTAGAGATGAATTTAGGCAACTACATAGTGAGGGACACATTTTATGTGGTTGACCTATCAGACACAGATGTGGTGTTAGGAGTTCAGTGGATGATTACCTTGGGAAAAATCACTACCAACTACCAAACCTTGGAAATGGGATTCAAAGATCAGGATGGGAAGAAGGTTGCTCTAAGAGGTATGTCGACAAGAGCACCCAGGACAGTTTCAGCCAAGAGGATGGAGAGGATATTCAGACATGGGGAGGTAGCATATGCCGCAAAATGCTTGATCACTACTCAGAATGATTCAGAAGGTCGAAAGCAATACCATACAGAGATCAAGAATTTATTGGGACGACATCAGTAGGTCTTTGAGGAAATTCCACCAGGGAGACCACCTGACAGGGGGTTTGAGCACACCATTGAGTTGGAAGAGGGGGCCAAACCTATGATCACCCCACCCTATCATCATCCTAGGAGGTTCAAGGATGAGATAGAGAAGGCAATTAAGGAATTGTTGGTGATGGGACACATCAAACCGAGAAGCAACCCATTCACTTCTTCAATTGTCTTAGTTCTGAAGAAGGATGGCACCATGAGGATGTGCATTGATTATCGAGCCTTGAACAAGAAAACCATCAAGAACTGATACCCTATCCCACGCATTGACGAGTTGATGGATGACCTACATGGGGCATTTTTCTTCTCAAAAATTGATCTACGCTCTGGATATCATCAGATCATCATCTGAGAGAAGGACATAGAGAAGACAACATTTTGATGTCATTTTGGACACTTCGAGTTCTTGGTTATGCCATCTGGGCTAACCAATGCACTGGCTACATTCCATTCTTGCATGAACCATATATTCAGGGATCAGTTAAGGAAATCAGTCTTGGTTTTCTTCAACGACATCTTGATCTATAGTTGGTCATGGAAAGAGCATATGAGGCACCTGGATGAGGTATTGAGCATCATGGAGGCACAGTCATTATATGCCAAAGAGTCCAAGTGCGAGTTC
>ML793951.1:104548-130838 GCA_009831015.1 Picea engelmannii
TGCTCATCGAACGCTTCCCTCCAGGATTTACCTACCCTATTGATTTACAATCAATGGTTGTCTAGTCTGCTATCCAGAACTAGATCTCAATAAATGCCTATCTTATCTACAGCCTGCGCAAAGGCATGGCATTCATGGCTCACTAGCCTAAGACATTAATTTACATTGAATTCAAATTCAAAATGAGGTTGCGCCTCCCTTTCATCCCTGAATGGGTGCGCGCTCACGTGGCTGACTGGCTGGCATGGAAAGATGCTCCTGCATCATTTTCACAACTTCGAAAGGACCCACCAACCTAGGAGAGATTTTATCACCCCTTCCAAACTTAATCGAACTCTGGTGCGGTTTCATCTGCAAGAAAACTCAGTCGCCAACTTCATAGTTGTGGTCACTGTGATGCGCATCAGCGTAACTATTCTTTTGATCGTGTGCTTCTTAAATCATTTTTCTTATCGTTTGAAAATGTTCTTCCATTTCTTGGATAATTTTTGGTCCCACCCAGACCCTATCCTCAAGCCAATCCCAGCTCAAATTTGTCTGAAATGGTCACCCATATAGAAACTCAAACAATGCCATATTAATGGTACCTTGATAGTTGTGGTTGTATGCAAACTCTACCAGTGGAAAGAACATTTCGCAACGTTTTTGTTTGTCCAACACATGCATACGCAACATATCTTCCAAAATTTGGTTCGTTCTTTCTGTCATCTCGTCTGTTTCAGGATGATATGTTGTACTAAAGTTAATTTGGGTTCCCAAGGCCTCTTGGAAACTAGTCCAAAATCATCCTGTAAATATCGACCCTCGATCGGATATGGTCCTTTTAAGCATTCCATGCAATTTCACAATCTTGCTGATAAAAAATTAGTGATTTTTGGCACCTAATACATCATACGCATAGGAATAAACTTTTCACTCTTCGTCGGAGTGTCAACTACCATGAAAATCGAGTCCTGCCTCCTTGCCATCAGTGGCAATCCAACAATAAAGTCCATCGAAATGACCTCCCATTTCAATTCTGGAATAACATGTGGTTGTAGTAATCTTGTCGGATGTCTATGTTCAGACTTCACTTGTTGACATTCCAGACACCTCGCCACCTATTTAACTATGTCCCCCTTCATTCCTTTCCAGAAGAATAAGGGCTTAAGTTTTTTCCTCATCTTTGTGACTACTGGATGAGCCATGTACATTTCTCTATGAGATTCTTTTAATATCGAATTTCTCATTTCTTTGTTAGGTGGTACAAAAATCCAATCATTATACCTCATCAATGTGTCATTATCCAATGTATATCCTTCAACCTTGGTTTCATCATGGTGTCTTGTCCGATAATTTCATTAACCTCATTATACCAGTCATATTTGAACGGTATAGTTAGAATCCTTTCTCGAAGATTTGTTGAAGAGGTATCATCGATAATATGTGAGGTCTCTGACTCAATGCATCGATCACTTTGTTGATTGTTCCTTTTATGTAAGTAATCTTGAAATTGTATTCTCTAAGCAACTTTGACCAACACCTTTGTCACACATTCAGGTCACTCTGCGTAAATATGTGCTGCAATTTGTAGTGATCTATTTTTAGATCGAATTTATGTCCAATCAGATAGTATCTCCACAATCTCAAGGCATACAGAATGGCCAATAAATCCAAATCGTGCATCACGTAGTTCTCTTCATGATTTCTTAATTCCTTGAGATGTAAGTGATCACTCAATTGTCTTGCATCAAAACTCTGCCTAAGCCTTCCTTGGATGCGTCCATGCATACCAAGAATTATACATCCATGTTGGGGAATTTTAGTATCGACATTGTATTCAATAGCTCCTTAAGCCTTCAAAATGCTTCCGCTCATTTCTTGGTGCATACAAACTTCTTGTTTTTCTTCTGCAATTATGTGATTGGATTTGCTATCTTCGAAAAACCTTCGACGATTCGTCGATAGTATCCTGTTGAACCCATAAAGCTACGTACTTCTGGTACGTTCATTGGTGTAGGAAATTCCATAATATCCTCTACCTTTCTCGGATCCATAGTGATTCCTTTGCCAGGTATAACATGCCCTAAGCAATGAATCCTCGAGATCATTTCAACAATTCCTATAATTTGTGTTCCCATAAACACTATAATACTAAGCGCAAAAGTTCATAAAGTTATTCCATCATCCAAGAATATGTCAGTATGTCCTCAATGAATACTTGAACAAAATTTTCCAAGTATTTGCGGAACACCCATTCATCAAGCACATGAATACCCCAGGGCGTTTGTCGGCCCCAATGGTAAAATGGTAAACATGTAGTGTCCAAACCAAATCTTCAATGTGGTCTTAGGAATTCCTTCCTATTGATCCGTAACTGGTGATATCCTAATCTCAAATAGATCTTTGAAAACATAGTCATGCCTTTCAATGATCAAAAAAATCGTCTATTCTTGGCAACGGATACCGGTTCTTGATCATTTCATTGCTCAACTGACAGTAGTCAATACAGAGTCTCCACGACCCAACCTCCTTCTTATGAAAATAACAGGCACGCCTGCAAGGTGTCACACTTGGACGTATAATTCCCAAGTCCAACAACTCCTTTAGTTGCATTTTCAACTCTTGTAACTCAGGTGTTGACATCTGATAAGGCATTATTGTTATCAGTTCAGTTCCATGTTTGAAGTCGATGGTAAACACCAATTATCCTTCAGGCAGAAAACCCGGTAGCCCTTCTGGAAATACATCAGCAAACTATAGTACCATTGGAAGGCTTTCTAGTCCTTCTTCACGCCCTTGTCGTTTAGCGCTAAGGTTTCATATAGCTTGCATCCTTTGCGCATGATCTTCTGTAGTTGTAGGGAAGAAATGAACCTTAATGAAACTCCCTAGTTTCTTCCTTCAATCACTCGTCTCTATCCCTCATCATTTGTCACACTCAAATACTTTGTCTTACAGTTGAGTATCGCATCATGTGATTTTTAACTAGTCCATATCGATCACCACATCATAATATCCTAATATTGTGACATATAGATCAGACTTCATCACAAAATCTCCTAGGTTACTATGATAGTCGTAACCTTTCCTTCAACCTTTTCTCTAGCACCTGAAGCCATTTATACGTATCTAAACTTGTCTTATTCAACTTCCTTTACCATAAATCCCTTCAGCACTTCACTAGAAATAAAACTCTTGGTAGCACCAGGATCTATCAAAATACTAAAATTTTGAGTGATGATCATACCGACGTCTCAAGCAAAGTGGACTAGTGCTCGACCTGGTAGTTGTTCACTGTGGCATGAATCCTATGGGCCTTTCCCAATCTACAATTGTAGTGTGTCATGTTGACCCGGTCGCTCTGGCCTTTTCAACCAGACAGTCTCACTGGTAATGTGGATCTCCACATGTCCAGCACCTGGTCTTTGGTCCAGTACTCCTTGCCCACAAAGTAGAGGTTGTTGGCCTACCAGCTTGAGATCCTGGTATGTTTTGTTGAACAGTCCTAAACAACCTTTGTTGCAGATGACGCGGTTGTTGATGTGGTGGTCCTTTGTAGGGAGTCCCCCGGTGAGGAGTCAGTCATCGGGGTGTCGTGAACGTGGATCCTCACGACGTATCCAGATACCTTGATGTATGTCAGGCTAGTGTCTGATGTTGTTGTGCAGCTAATGTCATTCGTCTAGTCGGCCTTGTAGGAGTCTTTCCTTGACCCACTGTTGGTCAGCTCTTCCTCAGCTATGAGGGCCTACTGGACTGCATCGTGAAACATCTGAGGCATTAGGATCATCACTTTCGCATGAAGGTTGAATTTAAGGCCGAACTCAAACTTGTTGAGCTTTAGCTTCTCTGTGTTCATATGTGGAGCATACCTAAGCATCTCCATGATTCTAGCATCATACTTTAGCATCGTACGACCACCCTGTCGTAAGTCATTGAACTCGTTAAGATGGTTGTCAATGAATTTCCCTGATAAGTACCTCTCCTAAAACCTCTCCTCGAAAAGTTCCCATAATACATCTTTGACAACCATGTTTAGTTGAGGTAGGAGCATCTTCCACCATATAAGAGTGCTCTCCTTCAGCTGAAAGATCGCCATGCAGAACTTCACGTTGGAGGTTGTAACCATGAAGTGTGAAGCACATTACCATGTTCTCCAACCATACCTCGGCCAATAATCCATCTATGGCACCCATGAACTCGGGAAACTAAACCTTCTCGAATTCTTTGTGAATGCTACCACTTCCATATGGAGCGTGCTACGAACCCTCATTAGGTATAGGCACCCTAACCTCATCTTTATCTAGACGGTTAATTAAGGCCTTTGACATCCTCTAAAAGGACCTCGTGAGACCAACCGCATCCCGCACAACAATCTGTTCATGCCCAATGACTTTTTCTTCTCCTTGGGGGTTAGAGCCCTCTAGCGTGGGTGCTACTAGAGCCATCACACCTCCTCTCCTAGCACCACGTCGTGAACCTCTGTGGCATCCTCTAACCATGATTACCGCATGAACAAGTTAAAATTTTAATAAGCGCTAAGATATTAATCAAGTGTATAATACAATGGAAGGTGTGACGATCCACAGTCGCAGGGTTGAACCCGCTCTAATACCATATGTCACGACACCGTTGTTACGAAAACAAATGAAGTAAAAAAAAAATTGGCATTAGGAGATCAACATCAACACATAATTCATAGCAATGCATAAAAAACACGACATCAAAATTAAAATCATTATAAGAGACACATCATCAAAATCCATAACGACACAAGTCAACGCATTAACATAAATTATAGTGATACATAATCAACACATAAACAACGACTAAATCAAGCATCATCATAATTAATTAACGACGCAATCAACACATCAAGGTTGTCTGAAGCAAAATACCAATAAGTAATTAACCATGCCACTGAATAATAATGAGATACCCACCCAACCTACCCTGCAAGGTTAGGACCTCTAAGACACATAAGCAACGCTCAAGCCTAGGGTTCATCCGATTGATTTTGACCACTTAAGGTCTCATGGATGGCGACTATTATAAGGAACAAGGAGGTATCTAATTCCCATAATCAATCACATATCAGCATTATTCTAAAGGTGCAAGAGAATCTAATAAATAAATCAACCATGCATCTGCATTACTTTAATGGTGCAAGAGAATTCAACATAAATTCAATGGTGCAAGAGAATATAAATACTTAATCAGACATACATCAAAATTATTCAATGCGTGCAAATAATTTAATTACTCAATCAATCATAAATCTACATTATTTTCAAGGCGCGCGAGAATCCAATTTCTAAAACAATCAATCATTAACATTAATTATTCATGGCGTGCGAGAACTCTAATCATAAAACCAATCATACATCACATTAATTTCATGAAAAAACCAAACAACATCATAAGCATCTATATTTTCCAAAGTGTGTATTCTAGTTATAATTAATGTAATAAGTTAAAAGGGTTGTTGGTCGTAACATTATTGTGACTCAACCGTGCCTTGTCCTTCATATGATTTTTAATTTCAACAATGAGCCGAGTTTATTCTAAAAATTTGATTTAAAACACACACTAAAATTTTGATCAACCTAGGACACTTGGTAAATTATGCATAAACAAATACAGAGTATCATCTACTACGAATTAGCATTTGTTAAACAACTTCTCATGTATTAAACAAGAACTTTACGCTATCCTTACACAATCAAATCAACTCAACAATTCAATCGTCGAGTAACAAGATATAATGTGTACGCAATTTAAAACATGTTTTCCAATAAATTATACACTTGTCCTATACAGATAAAGCTTAACGGATGCAAGGGTACAAGTAAAGGCGTCCAAGGTTATTACTTAAATTTTCTAAATTTCTCAATTGCTCTTATTCAATTCAGATGATGTAACAATCAATTAAAAAATAAAGGACATTTGTTATCGAGAGCTTAACCCACACATTGTTTTATTATGATTTAAAGTAAACTTGATAGAATATCCATTGTTGATTCTCCGTTGTCAAATCATAATCAATCATTATGCTGAAAGGCGTACATCTATTGATAATGGACACATTTAATAGGTTTTTAATTCTTAATACATTTTCTATGGACGAGATTAAATATCCCTAGAATATTCTTAGTCGTCACAATAAATGAATGGCTCTGATTTCATTCATTAATGTCCGAGTTGTTATAAAGACATCAGTTTATATGTTTACTTTTTCACATTTACCTAATCGTGTTTAAAAATTACTGTATTCACTAACTTATTGCCACGTCTACCTGATTAAAAAATATAAAAGGATTTTTGTGAGCCTTTACTGTGTTAATTAAAAAAAAATTAACTAAGCTGGAAATTTAACAACTATAAGCCACCTTTCAGCATTCACCAACCGCGAGTTAGCGGCTATGCTAATTATACCCCAATACACAAACAAATCATATCCATAAAACCAGTTGTACTGGAAGCACTATGTCAATGAATAATTGAACCCAACGACGAGGGTAACCAGTTTCCACTAGATAATAACCGCTATCATGTGGCAGATATGTGAGACTAACCGCCATTCCTACTCCCGGATAATCTTGGCTAAGGTAGGGACTTAACTTTGACCTAAGGGTTTGCTGAGTAGAGTTAAGATTTCAAATCTCCGTGCTGAGAGCCCTCAAATGCAAGTCACTGAATCATAATGAACCATCTTAAGGAATACACAAGGTAAGTAGATAAACTCAGCTGGAAATGGAATGGACAATTAGGCACAAGAATTCATGCAGCCTACGTTATGGGATCTAAAAAGAAAAAGAAGTGAGTGGAGTAAATTGAAATCTGAGCTGTATAATCCTCAGATCTTCCCAAACACTTTGGGATCTAAACAACGATTGTCTTTAGCTACTTCTTGGACGGTTTATCCGGAAGGTTTCTTTTTACAGCTTTGTCGGTGTATTGGGTGAATTTGGGGCTGGGTACGAGTTTTAGATTCTGAACATTCTGAGATTTAGAGTGGTTGATGGAATTTGCAGGAGATAGAGGCCTCTGAACGCCCTCGCGAATCCGCCTTCCGGGTCTTGAGAGAGCACAAGAATTAAGAATTCCGAGGGGTCGCGTGACAGCGACAGTGGGAGGTCGTGAGGGCCACGACTGGTGTGGAAACCGGTGCGTGAGCAATAAGGGAAGGCATTACACCATGTCTAAACGCAGAGGTAGGGAAACGGATCCAAAATCCTAATCCATATTTTGGATGTTGAGAGAAGGATTTACGCAAGGAAGAGTGGTAAGAACAGGAAACACCTTCTAAATCCTATGAGCTTCTTAAGGGTCGGATGCACTAGTGAGAGACATAGATATAAGGCCGTGCAAAGGAATCCACGGTAGAGACAGAGCGTTCTTCAATGCCACGAGGAGAGATCTCGTGGGCCGATTGTTAGCTATACGTCAGGTGGTAATTTTTGGGTGGAAATTCATCTTGCAAATCGGAGGGATTTAAAAACGGTTCTAAACTCCCGTAGAGGCAGCGACTACTCCAGAACAAAGAAAACGTTGTCCCAAACGGATGTAGACAGTGCGTAAAAATCAGAGTTGGTTAAGGCATTAGTCAATATCAACGTCGACTACACCCTGCCATACTCAACACATTCAGACCCAATCGGTGAACAATGAATAAAACTACTCTATGTTCTTCACCGCATCAGTGGATTAATGAAGGTCGAAATTTCTCTTAATTCTTCGATGCATCAGTAACCAAGAGAATCAATTTCCCCAAATCATGCGGGAATACAGTAAGCAATGCAGATTTCAAAAATTTACCTTTCCAACGAAGAACCCAAGCTCACCAATTCGTTTGAAATTTATCAACTGGAACTAAATGAATTCTTCTGGATACAACACGGTAACCTCTTCATCAAGCTAAGTTTAGTTGAGCTCAGCCATGGGTTACATTGGGGGAGAACCTCTTAAATCCTACGGAAATAAATCTTCACTTCTAAGCCTTACCTATCCGACTGTAAACCTTTTCCATTAACAAGAGTCTATTCCAAACAATGGGTGAACAGAATATAAAGGCGTAAGATTCCTGGCGACATTTTATAATAACTTAAACAAGAATATAAAAGCATAATATTCCTGGTGTCATTTTATAGTAACTGAATCAAGAATTGGTAGGGGATTAAGAATTAAATGTCACATACCATAACTGAAACCACTTGAATAAATCCAAAGGCAACTTGTCCTTGCCGAACAACTCGCGTAACACTTCCATCTCTTTCAAGTCCTTGTGTTTCACTTCCTAATCCAAGAATTTCACCTGTACCTCTCATCCAACACTAAGGGTACTATTCTTTCCCATTATTTCCCGAGCTACAAAGGGGTCATGCACACACCAGATCATAATTCCTTGAGCTCCCAGCTCGCCTCGCACATTTAGTTTTTTTTTTTTTAAAGGAATTATTCCCCCATACACTTATCACTAGTTCCCTTAGTTGCATCAATAAATTCACAAATTTAATTTAATTAAAAGTCAATTTCCTTCACCCATCCTAAAAGCACTCCTAAAATCACTCCTAATTATCCCTATATTCCATTTATTTTTTATTTATGACTAACATCTTTCTAAAATGGATTTAAGTTAAAATAGAAATGTTCACTCTAAATATATTTATATGCTTACACATTCTTGTACGTTTTATTCATTTCTTATTTTAATTTCTAATTTGGTATTTTATGCATACATGTGTATTGTATTAATTTTTTTAGATTTATTTTATCTCTTTTAATCTCTTAAGTTGGTTTATCTTTTTCTTAATTCATCTAATTGTAATTTAGTTTTTGTCCTCTCATTAACATAGATAAATTCAATCTTTAATTAATTAATCAATTAATTAATTAATCAATTAATTAATTAATCAATTAATTAATTCGGCAGTGCTCATTATTCGCTCTAAGTTTTTTAGGCCACCTAGATTAATTGAATCACATTTTTAAAACTCTGACGTTCCCTTCAAGATGCACTCCATGCTCCAAGGGTGTCACTTGTCTTTGATTCATATTTTGATTACGTGACGTGCTCTTCAAGATGCACTATGTTCTCCAAGGGTGTTACTTGCCTTTGACTGGTTTTGGTAATTGTCCAACCCTTGAAGTCAATACTCCATTCAGGAGACCTTGTGAGAGACTAAGGGAATCTAAGGAATAAGGAACCTTACTTATTGCGCAGCCCTTAGAATATTTGTGAGCAATTTTCTCAGTCTACCCTCATGACATCATGGATATCTCGAACTAAGTAATCGTTAACATACAATTTGAGCCACGACAGGAGTGCTAGTAGGCTATGACAGGGATGCTGCCATACATCTCCCTCAATATATGGTTGTTGTGCATGGCCCCTTTACTCCTTATGTGAGACAGATTAGCAAGAAATCGTCAGCCTGCATCCATCCACAAAACACGATCAATAATCCATAAACAATATCATAATATAATTGATCATATGTCACATATGCATAAATGAAATATTCAAACCAATACAATCCACTCCCTGACTCAATCCAGAGTCCAAAGAGGTCCATTGATGCCATCAACATCCTCAATCTGTCAAGTGTCCTACACACTTAGGGGAAACTTGTCAATAGCATATGTCAATACATAGATATCAAAATAACATAACATAATAATCCATTAACATCATCACAAGAATCCATAAGTGAAACAGATACCATATACTATCACTGGATCACTTACACGCAAGTGTCCTCAAAGAATAAGTCAATAGCCTGTGCTCGCAAAAGTGGGATGTTACAACATCATTGTCTTCTTTGCATAAACAATAACACTATTCTTGTTTATTATATGAATTATCTTTTGGAAAAGACCATTCATTTCCTAAATACATTTAGCTATATTAGCTCACATTGTTCAGCATATATTTCCCAACTACCTCAGCACAGACTACACTTCCATGTAACCCTTGTTCTATCCTATGGACGAAAACCCATGTATAATTGTTAGTAATATTTTTTTTTAGGAAATATCCAAGTAAGCTTTCAAACTTGTTGGAGTGCTTGAACCTAAAACTAAATTAATGGTTGTATGTCTAATAAAAAAACGTAAGATGAGTAGTAGTCTACCAAACAAATGTATTTTTACCCATTACTCCAAAATGTTTATAAATTTATTTAACCTATCATAATGCATCTTAATATCTTGACATATTTTTAAAAATATTTTTCTATTTAAATGGTATGCAAAATTGATTTTGTATATAAAAAAAGTGTTTTAATTATTTTTACTAAAAGTTTATTGAGAGTAGAGTTCTAGTTATAATTATGTCTATGTTACAAGTCTAACTACTTGGTATAAGTAATTCTAAGAAGAATCCCAATAACAAGAGTTTATTATTTTTTAGAATCATAGTATTAGGTAGATTAGAGAGTTAAGTATTCTAAGAGAGATGATGTATAAATAAATCATAACAACACTTAAACACAATCGATCATAGATCAACAAATAATGAATTGAACTGTACGTAATCAAAATATTCTCATAGACAACTTGTAAATAGACATGTTCACCATGATACTGTATATCAACATATATAGTCATATTGTATAGCACCAAGATGCAACCAACTCCCTTGAAGTGCATAATATGAGGTCTACATATATTGGTTAAGGTGCACAATGAACTCCATAATTTCTACAATGTTCTTTGCACTAGTTTATTATTTTTTTCTAACTAATTGACCAATTGATTTCTTAATAAACCATCAAGTCAACCTCCTATTCAACTCCTTATTTGACCACCCAATCGACCACTCAATCGACCTCACAGTTGATTCTCCTAGTCAATTATCAAACTATCAATTGAAGATCCAAATATGTGATGAAACTATAAATATTGTTGTTCGAACACCCCCCATCAACACAATGCTATGGAGATTTAGGAGGTGGAATTATTTTAGCATACCCCTCCCCCTAATAATCATATCTTCATGAAGCCTAAGCATAGTCAAAATTTCACATACTTATCTTCTAAGAGACTTCATAAATATATATGCAATACAATAATTTGGCTTGTAATAAACAAGATTTACAACATTGCCTTGTCCCAACTTTCTTAAATAATGATAATGAAGATTTATGTGCTTCATGTTGTTGTGCACAACACATTTTTCTACAAGCTATATCAAATTTTGATTATCACAATACACCACAGTTGATATCTTGATTGGAAATACAAGTTTGACCATGAGATGTTGAAGCCATATGACTTCTATGCTAGCATGCACTCCACTATGATTTTTTCTTCTATGGTGTATAAAGGAACCACATTGGGATTTTTAATATGAGATGATGAGTTCAGAGAGAACACATAACTAGATGTTGACTTCCTTTCATCTCTATATCCATCACAATTTGAGTTGGTGTATTTTACTAATTGGTTCACTTTCTCAGTATTATACCTTATACCAAGCTACCAAGTTCCCTTGATATCATGCATCATTATTTTTGCAACTTTAAAGTAAATTTCTCATGGATACAACATAAATTGAGAAACCACATTGACAAGAAAGGAAATAATAGGTCAATTGTGAGTTAAATAGTTAAATTTAATGAAAATATGTCGATAAAGTGTAGATTTTACTTTCAAATAATCACACTCTTTGATTAGCTTCATTATCAACCAATAAGGCATAGCAAAATGTTTATAGTTTTCCATCTTGAAGTTCTACAAATTATTCAACACATATTTAGGTTGAAACAAATATGCATTCATCCATTTTGTCAGACGTGTATGCTTGAAAATAAATGCAATGGAACAAGGTCAATCATTTCAAATGTATCGACTAATTGTTTCTTCAAACCCAAAATTAAATTATCAAATTATTTCCAGTAATGACTAAGTCATCAACATACAATGCAACGATGAATGTTTTATATTTCACATGCAATACATAAATACTATGATCTCATTTACAACATTTGAAACTAAGATTAAGGAAAAAGTGATCAATTTTCTTATACCATGCCCTAGGGTTTCAAACCATACAAGGATTTATTTACTGAACACACAAGATTTCCATCATTTTCAAAACTTGGGGGTTGATCCGGATAGATTCCTTCAATGAAATCACAATCTAGAAAACCATTGTTGAAATCCATTTGATGCACCTCCATTCCAAAGTGATAAACAAGTGAAAGAATAAATAAAATATAGTTCATATTTACAACCAATGAAAAGTTATTATTGTATTTGATGCCTTTTTTCCAAGAAAATCCCTTAGACAACAAATAAACCTTATTCCTTTCAACAACACCTTCAGATGTAAATTTGGTCTTGTAAACCCATCGACATTTCACCACATTATTTTCTTATGGTCAAAGAAATAAATCCCATGTGTCAATCTTCATTAAGGAATGATACTCATCATCCATAACATTATCTCATTTAAGTTGACCATGTGCATCCACGTATGTTTTTGGATCACATGTCTCTGGCAGACACACCATTAGAGAAACACTACCATGTTTTTTTTTACTTCTAGTTTTCCTTGAGTCGTCAATGTTTCTTGCATCAACTCCAATAGCTTCAATTGTCTTGGCAACCCATCTAGGAAGAAAAATTTTCCATTTTTTGGAGGATTTCCTATACCAAGATCATCATTTCTACATTGTTTAAGAGTCTCAAAACTTGTATTCAATTCAATTGTGGAAGGTTGACTACTATTTGAGATGCATAAAGAAGTTGATTGTCCAATTGATGTGTCTATGAAGTAGTTAGCTAATTTAGAATTCCAAATAATCTCCAGTGGAACACTACTCGAAATTCTAAATGAAAAATTCATTGGAGAGATACTTGAGGTATTCCCATCAAAGACAACATCTCTTCTATATATAATCTCCTATTTTACAATATCAAACAATCTACATGATTTTGACACTTTAGAGTAGCCCATCATGATACAAGCATGTCTCATCGTATTTAGTTTCTCCCTTCTGTCATTTATAATGTGAGCTCATAGTATACAAACAAAGTTTCTAATATGTCTAATTTATGGTTTCCTTCTTCTCCTTTTTTTAATTGGATCCATATCCCATCCAACTTTAATCAAAATTGGAATTAACAAATAGTTTTGAGTGGTAAACAACTTCTACCCAAAACATAGTTGATAGACCTTTGGCCTAAAGAAAAGGATGTTCCATGTTGATCAAAGTTCAATTCTTCCTTTTAGAAATTCCATTTTTCTAAGGTGTTTAAGGTGTAGATATATGATAAGAGATACAATTCCATGACAAGTATTAAACATTTCATAGGTCGGCTGCATTTCTCTTAATAAAATGCCCTAAAGTCCTTGAAATTTTGAAAGACATGACACTTATTCTTTAATAATACACCCAAGTATACCTGGAAAATTCATTCATGGAGTTCGATAGCTTGCACTAGCTAATGAGGGTTTGTTCATGGAGCACAAGGAAATATGGACAAGTTCCAACTAAGTTTTTACTCTCCAATATTTTCCTATTTCAAAGGAATCCTAATGATGATTTTTAAGAATATTTCCTTCACATAATCCAATAGCAGTAAATTTTAGAGCTACACAAGTAACCATTATATTGTATTTTTTATAAGTTTTAGGCTCCAAAAATTCAAAGTCGTTCATGCCATAATTTCCTTCGCCATTGGTGTGGGATATGAGTGTAGTTGGTCCTGGGTATTTCTTGAGAAATTCACATAACTTATACAGTGAATCATTCAGGTCCAGAAACAATCAAATACAATGACAAAGTTTTTGTGCATGTCTTTCACAAAAAAAACATCTATCCAAAACTCTACTTTCATGCTAGTTCAATTTAGTTGGGGTTTTTACAACAAGTTTGCACTCATACTAGATACACAATACAAATCAATGATCACACCATTATGACATTCAATATTTTCACAACCAACAATATTAAGTTCATAATCATATGCTACAAAGTTTTTTTTAGCTTCTTTTAAAGAAGAAACAAGAAAAGCATCCTTGGCCATGTGGTCGGTGAAAATAGAGTTGGCTATCCATTCACTTTGATAAGTATGATCATGTAAGGTCTGAGAAGCACTAAAAAAAAATATTTATTTATATTCCTTGATTTCTTAATTTTGGTTCTACAAGTTGGTCAATCTTCTAGTTGACACATCTCCTTCAAGTGTCTTCACTTTCTCTTATGGTTCCTTGGTCTTCTACCAAAAAGCCTTCTTCATATTTCCCAATATTCTGCAATAGCATAAGATCTTCTTCTTTCTTCCTTTCTTAGTCAAATTTTTTTCACCATGCTTCTTCTTATCAGTCTAGTCGACATGATAAGCATCTCCTATAGACATATTTCCTTGAAATTTTATCGATCTTTTCCCTTCAATGAATGGGCTTATTTCTTAACCTCAATTTTCCCTTCATCAAGAAATTATTTTGTGCTTTAATCATCAAATAACCTAAAGATTCAAAGGTATAACCATTATCATCATATTTACTGGAGGTCCAACTAGCATGAAATGTCAAATAAAACACATCATACATGGTCTTTAGATTCAATGAGATTATTTCTAGATGAGATACCCATACTTCTTGGGGAAATATTTTCCACACATAACAATTTAATTGAAGTTCCTTCACATGGGCCAAATAATGGTCATCGTTTTTCAAAATAAAGAGGATCTAGAGAGATCATATCTTTCTTAATCTGCATGAGTTTCATTTCATCAAATTTATCAAATAAACATCATTCAAGAAGTGGAACCCACTTATATGAAAGTGAATCTCATGTAGTTCATTGTGATTATTACAACCTTATCCTTCTTCCCATAGATGACAAACTTCTATTGGTATTCCTTTCAATCTGGAACCATTATTTTTGTAAACTACCACAATGATTTAATATTCAATTTTTTATTTCCATATCTTGGGCCCAAATTCCATAATTGTGGTTATTCAAGACCATATGCTCCATCTTTGAATTCATAATTCCAGTATATTGATCTAATCCTAGATTTAGTCTTCAAGTTGAAACCCTGAGTCAATCTACCATACACATCAGACTCATTAGGAGCACCAACAATCTCCACAAGATTTGTAGTCAATAGGTTGTATCTCAAACCACTATATCTGATACCATGTCAAAGAATAGAGGATTAGGTAGATCATATAGCTAGTAATCTAAGAGAGAGGTGGTGTCTAAAGACACCATTGCAAAACTTAAGAATAATTGAGCATAGCTCAACATAAAAATAAGTGTAAAAAAACAAACTATTTCCATACACAATACATACATATATACATTTTAACCATGATATCATAAATTGACCCATAAATTCATCTTATATAGCACCAAGATGTAGACAAATCTAATGAAATGAGGAAGATGAATTCCAAATAGATTGGCTAGGGATTAGAAAAACTCCTTAATTTCTACTTTGTTATGTGCATGAATCGTTTGTTTTATTCTAACTACTCGAAAAAATGACTTCTTAGTTGATTGTCTAGTTGATCCCCAGTCAAATCCTCAATCAACCTCCCAGTTGTCACTCCTAGTCGACTATCAATTGTTGACTCACTATCTCTAGAAGATCTAGCGGTATGATGAACTTGCAAATCCTACTATTCCAACTTATTATAGCTAGTTGGATTTTGATTTTGAAGGGATTTTTATGTCATTTATACCTCAGAATCCTCAAGATAACTCATATATCTTTCTTTATCTTTCTTTGGGAAAAAATATAGTTTTATAATTTTAAAAAAATATGATAAAATGAACATTTATTCTTCTCTAAATGATGCAAAGTAAAAATAAGTATATAGTAGTTATTAAATATAATATTGATGTTTAGCAAGGGTGTTTCTATTCACTCGATTTTTGGGGGGCATCTATCTAGATAAATTGAAAAATATTTAGAAGAGTTATGAATTGGTATTAGCATGGTTGGTTTCATTCTCATAGACAATGATGATATTGTTTGTTTTACAAAACCTATTAAACTAGTTCACAAGCAGCTCAAAGTTCTCTAAAAAAAATTACAAAATTATGAAATTATCATTAATATCGACAAAACCAACATTATAACAATGAAATCTAAGAAATCAATTTATGGTCTCTTTTTTTATGGTGATAACACACTCCAATATGCATGGTCTAGCAAGTACATAGGTATCCATTTCAAGTATCATTTGAACTAGAATGTTTCAAGTATCATTTGAACTAGAATGACAATGTTGAGAAGAGAATAATTAGTTATTGGAAAAAGCTTATTATATTTTCGGAAATAAATGTAGAAATTTGTAGCTCTTACACTGAGATAAGAAAGAAAGAAAAAAATACAACTATGACATTAGAGCCTATAGCATCCCTAGTGAGATTTGGAATAAAATTTAGCAAATCTTAAAATGTTTCATTACTTATAATTTTAAAATGAAATGTGACACTCCTTTATTATGAAATGTTGATAAGAATCCAAGAAAATTTCAAAATCCATAATTTTTAAAATGACAACAAATTAGATATTTAAATTATGAACATAAATTTCTAAAATTGGATTAAGATAGGCCACATTTTATTTCTTCTATTGGACTAGATATTCTAAGTTTTGGCATGATTACTCAAATGTAAAACAAAGCAATCAAATCACTAATATTCACAATATTAAATCTTACATCTTTGTGGAGTTTAAAAACAAATCCTACCTGAATGAGAACATTAATAAAATGAAATAAAAATACTATTAATATTGTGCAATTCATAATTTAGATAATCAAAACTATTTCTTTAATAGAGAAACCCTAAAACACCATGGAATGAGTGAATTTTAAAATTTGTGATAAGAGACTAATAAGCTTGAGAATGACTAACATTTCTTTTTGAGTTGCCCTACTCTTAATAATATAAAACACAACTTAGATTATCATTATTACTATTTATAACACAACTATTTATAAATTAGATTATCATTATTACTATTTATAAAATCCATAATAAATTTGGTGCTTTTATTTTGATGACCTTTGAATGTAAAAATGAAAGTGATAAAAAAAAATAGTTTAAACATGTTTATTTGTCTTATAAATCATTTGATATTAAGAAACAATGATCATCATCAATATCTAATTACTTATTTATTATTTATTAATTATTTCTAATATTTTTTACATCTAATTACTTATTTATTATTTATTTATAATATTTTTATTTAAAAATAAAAATAATTAATTTAATCATAATTAGAAAAAAGATAATTCATTAAAAAAATTGATATTTACATTTATATTTACTTTATTTTAAAATTTATTATATATTATTAATCACAATGATGATTATCTAATTGATTTATCCAAATTTAAAAGAATAAAAAATTACTTAAAATTCTTTAAAATTTTATTTTTGTGCTATAAAAAAAAATTAAGAAAAACATATTGAAATCTCAAATATATTAAATGTAAAGTTTTCTTAATTGTATTGCGAACACTAGTTTAGGGTTTTTTAAGTTAACCAACTTTTTGCGTGAAGCAGATAAGGAATGGACCCGACTCTTTGAACCGTTGAATCCCGTGAAATGTATAAGAAGCTGTTTTTTCATACTACTGTTTGTCTTCAATTAGATTCTCCTCTTCCTTCTTTCACGAAAAAAAGGTAGTGCTAGTTTTCTAGAATCTGTCTGTTCCAACCAACGAAAAAAACCAGCGATTTCTCTCTCAAAGATGAAATAGCAGTAATCCAATCACTATAAATTGGACGAGGATGTCTTCTGATAGAAACAATAACGAGATAACTCACGAAGGACCCACAGAGACAGTAGCATATTCTCCTTCGTTTGCTTATAATATCAGCCAATCTCCTGAATCTGAAACCGACACAACGTTTTCTTCTTCATCCAGTATAGAGTTTGAATCAGAGTTTGAATCGACAGATTTGTCAGATACAGACTATACAATAAATTATTCATCGGAATCAGAGTGTGAATCGACGGATTCCTCAGATACAGACTATACTACTGGAAGCAGATGAGTATGAGCCCTCCCTCTACATATACATATCTTCTATTCAATGAGGATAGTGAGGACGTGCGTATAAGAAAGGTTTTTGCGGTTGAGGTTTTTTGCAGTTGAGAATTGTCCAACTTCAGATTTCACTATGTAGTTCATGAGAATTAGTTCTTATTTTAACCATAGATGATTTTAGGGGCTAAATTTAGTTCATGGGTTAATTTTCCAAGGTTTTTCCTATCGCCAAACATTTATAGTTGTCATATGAAGGATTAGTAAGATTCACCAAAGTTTCTACATTTTAAAATAAATTTTCATCCTTAAAATCATTCTGATTTTAACAATATTGATTCTCTTTCCTTAAAGAGATACTTTTGATCTTCAAGATTAGACCTAACCACTTCCTTATAGTATCTTGTTTTTCTTTTATCCTCTAATTCTTTATCGCATCAAAGATTATCCTTAAATTTAGTTTCAAGGATAATTTTAGTATCATCATTTCATAATAACTTCTTCCTTTATTCCGTCGATGATTTAGCCAAAACTTGACATTGCTCCATGTTTAGTGAAGTCTACACAATAATCTTCAACTCCACCCCTTCCAAGCACATATAAAAAATATCATAAAACCACCACACATTTGTCTTAAGATTTCAATGTGTTGCAAAGCTAGGACACTCCAAAAGAATTATTTATAGAGAAGAAATTTGCCCAACTATCTGACCCATGTGCTATATCCCTTCCAGTAGTGGTGTAGCTGTAGCCTGAGAATGTCGTGATGGTGATGGAAGCTACAACTCATGAACTTCAGTTATACATTGCTTCACAAATGAGATATAAATACATATAGGAGAATACTCTATAATAGTCTTCTAGAAAGATCTAGGTGATAAAATCTGTCTAGGTCCATTGTTTAGAATAAACTATATCTAATTAAAAATCAACATTGAAATTCGCAACACAACTCATCTAGAGATTTTTTTGTTGGTGGGAGTAATTACAATATTCTAACACTCCCCTTTAATTATTTTCCCCGAGTGACATTTACAACACCTAATTTCTATCATTGAAACTCAAACACATCTCTTTCCAATGGCTTTGTAAATATATTAGCCAATTGATCTTTTGATTTACAAAATTCTAAGTACATTTCACCATAGATTTCTCTCAAACTTATAGTGTTTTTATACCTTAAGGGTTAAATTCACTTCTTGACCAAGAAGTAGGAATAAACTGGGTTGTTGGGATAGATGACTCACCTTGAATAGAATTTATTGGAGTGCTTATTGGAGTATATTTGACTAATAATTAGGTTTTTGAACCTTGTTGTCCACCTTGCACAATCTACTCCCCTACTTCATCTTATGCTTCAGGTATCAGTACTCCAATAGTGATAGTCTTATGCTCCATCCCATGCTTCATCTTCTTTGAATTAAAATTCCCTATTGCTTATCACTTTATTTGTAACTAGATTATACAATTTATATGCCTTGGACTAATCATTGTACCCAAGAAAGATGAACTTTTCACTTATGTCATCTAACTTTTTTCTCAAATCTTTAGGCAAATGAGCATATGTTGCACAACCAAATAATATGAAGTGTGCTACACTGCAACGCATACTTGTCCATGCTTCTTATGCGACTTTTTTATTCACATTTTTAGTGTGAGATATATTCAAAACACAAAAAGAGAAATCTACTACTTCTCTCTAAAAATCATTTCATAAATGTATTTTTTTAGCATAATTCTAGCCATATTCATAACGGTTATCTTTTTCCTTTCTATTACACCATTTTTTTGAGGTGTATACTTTGTTGTAAAATGTATTTTGATGTAACGTACCCAGTCTCCTAGTTGAGTCCCATTACCACATTGTAGCATGTCCATTACCAACAAAAATTTCCTTGGTACCACAATGTAGCATCCCATATTCAAAAAAAAAAAAGAGAAATCTACTACTTCTCCCTAAAAATCATTTCATAAATGTTTTTTTTTTAGCATAATTCTAGCCATATTCATAATAGTTATTTTTTTGCTTTCTATTACACCATTTTGTTGAGGTGTGTACTTTGTTGTAAAATGTATTTTGATGTAACGTACCCAGTCTCTTAGTTGAGTCCCATTACCACATTGTAGCATGCCCATTACCAACAAACCAACAAAAGTTCCCTTGATACCACAATGTAGCATCCCCAGCCCCAAGTTGGGCAATGCCACACAGAATTCCCAAATCTAATACCATGAACTTAAATAAAATTTTCTCTATATATGCACAGAATTATACATACCAAAAAAGATATATAAACATGCATAATAATACAGGACAACCCATAACAACATATACATTTATTGACACATTAATTAAATAAATACATAGAATACACTTATATTTTGTAAATAATCACCAACTATGTGCAGACCTTAGACATTCCTCCCAGCCATAGACTCTATTGTTCATAAACTCTCAATAGCAGGTCATCCCCGAGCTGGGACTAAAACTCCATTAGTGAGAATGATTCATATGTTAGGCTAAGGTTTATCAATAGCCAAAAATACACAGACCCATGTGCCAACTCAAGAAGACAAACTACAGTCCCTAATTCCTCACATGCTTGTCCCACCCTAGGAAGTGTGTCATTTCTCTACTCAATAGTCCTTCGGTTGCCCCACTTCCCTTCCAGTGCTTCAACAACACGTCGGAGAGGAAGTCTCATAGACATGTAGTTGTATCTTGTCACCTTTGGAAATCAATTTCCAATAATTTTCTGACCTAGAAAGAAATTCTTACAGGCTTGACAACCCACTTCTTCAACAACTCATGGGAATGACAACCCTCCTCTTCAACAACACAGGGATTGATAACCTGCCTCTTCAGCTCAATTATTTAGGTTACTTCTCAAAATAGCTCCAAAGTACAGGAATGGAAGGTAGATGGTAGAGTGAACATGAGAGAATGATGGTAAGAATTGATGGGAAAAGATGATAATTATAGTAATTTCTCAACTATATATTTTCATGCCCTTAACTTGACACTTGTCAAGCTAGGAACTACATGATCTCCATTGACTCATTCCTTACTCTTAGGAACTTAGGATAAAAATCATATCCCATTAATTTTAACTTTAGTAAATATTATTATAATATTTCATTGGCTTAGCCCCCTTTCCTAGATTCTTAGCCCCCTTTCCCTTTCTAGTGGAGTTTTCCCCCAATCTCTTTTGTCTGGTTGGTCTGTAGTAGTCATGTATTTTATTAATATCATTGTGTGTGGTTACATTTTACAATGTTAGGATCACTGGCCTTTTAACATCTAGGCTCTCTGACCTAATCACACAAGAACTCTGGACTCAAAACATATATACTAAAGCACTTCGGCCCAAGTTATTCTGGCTCACCAACATATATGTGCATTACAACTAGGGTTCATCCTAGGGGTAATAAATTCTCCTCCCCCTTATTTATGCATTGCCCTCAGTGCATTAAATACACATATACAATCAAAAGCTTCAAAAGTATTCAAAAAGATGCACATACTCTTATGCATAGCCTCTTTGTGCTATCAAGTTGCATCCTCAGGGCCATACCAGGTTCATTGGACCTTTACTAGACCTATGGCTCGATTCCAGAGCTACTTGGATTTCTTATTCAATATGCACATCGGATGTACTCAAAAGTCTCCTTCTTGCTCCACCTAAATCAAATTCCAATCAATTACATGATTAACATCAAGTACATACTTTTTAAGAAAGGATACATGGAATACACTATGAATGCACATGGATGCAAGAAATGCAAGCATGTATGCAACAAGGTCAATCCTTTCCAAGATTTCAATTGGCCCACAATAACATGATGCCATCTTTGAACAGTTCCCCAGCTTCAAGGAACTTATTTTATCCTTCACTTTTAGGAACACATGGTCACCCACTTTAAACTTTTTTTGATTTATGCTCTTATTTGCATAAGATGTTTGCCTGTATTCAGCATCCTTTAAGTTCTGCATAACTTTTACCATTTGTTCCTCCATTTCCATGAGCAATTATGGTCCAACCACTACTTCGTCTTCTAGGTTATCCCAACTCACTAGTGTGTTACACTTTCTTCCATAAAGTGTCTCCAATGGGCTCATCTTTAAAGATGTTTGATACCCATTATTATAAGGAAACTCAACCAAGTGTAGTTAATCTCCACATTTCAATAGTTTATACATCACATACATCCTTAGCATATCTTTAATCACTTGATTTACCCTTTCTTTTTCCCATCGGAATGTAGATGATAGGTTGTGCTAAAGTTCAGATTCGTCCCAAATCCTTTGAATAATCCCTTCCAAACATTTGATGTAAAATTGGGATCTTTGTTAGACACAATTGTCTTAGGAGCGACATGTATCCTAGCAATTTCTCTCATATAAATATCAGTAATGTTGGCTTCCTTGTGATTAAGCTTTACCAAAATAAAAAGAGAAACCTTAGTAAGCTTATCCACCACCACATGATGGAATCATGTTGCTAGGTTGTTCTGGGAAGCTTAGTGATAAAATTCATTGTTACCACTTCTCATTTCCACTCAAGAATGGGTAATGGTTGTATCAAACCAGTTGGGTGTATGTGCTCAGCCTTGACCTTTTGAAATTTCGAACACCTAGCAATATAATCATCCACTTGTTTCTTCATACCTGGGCAATAATATTGGCTCTTGACAGTTGCAATTTTTTTTTGGTAACCTGGGTGCCCAACATAAGGCACATTATGTATCTCTCTTAACACCAAAATTTTCAGCTCCTGAATATTTGGCACATAAAAAATTCCCCTGTACGTGAGGATTACATCCTCTCTCAGCTTATAATCTTCAATTTTCTACTGCAAATTACCTTGTTGTAATAACTATTTTATTTCCATTTCCATATAATATTGATCTAATTTTGCATCCTCTAAAATGTAGTCCTTCATTTCATATTTGTACATGCTAATGGTTGTAGCATGCACCTCATGCACTCTCCTACTAAGTGCATCAACCACCTTGTTCTCTTTACCTTTGATATGCTTTATATCAAAATCATACTTACTCGGGAATTCCAACCACCTGATTTGTCTAGCATTCAAAGTTGGTCATCCAAACAAATATTTAAGACCACTATGGTATGTCCTCAACTTGAATATTTTTCCCATGAAATAATGCGTCCACATATTTAAGGCATGTATTAGAGCTTCCAATTCTAAGTCATGGGTAGCATAGTGCCTTTCATTCTATTTTAACTTTCTTGACTTATATCATATCACATGCCCATTTTGTCTAAGCATTCCTCCAATTCCTTCTTTGCATGCATCGGTGCACACAATGAAATATTCATTGGGATCATCAATCTTCAATATGTAAGTTTTAAACCTATGAAGTAAAGAAATGCATATATATTCTTAAGCAAAACAAAATTTAATCAATGGCTCATACATAGAGTACACAGAGATTTTATACCGAAAACCCTCAACCGCAAAAACCTTTCTTGTACTCATTATATCGAATTTCACCATTCACTATACAATATATACAATGTTTTTAGGTATTTCGTAGATACCAAAACCCTAATCCCTAAAACCGGGATTATTTTTAGTAAACCGCTAAAAATAGCAAAAACTGCCCAAAAACAAATTTCGGGGCACTGCCCCGGGCTACTCCCAGTGCCGAATGTTGCACATAACCAGGGGGGGCATATCTGCCCCCCCCCATAGGACCCCCTTAGAAAAGCGCCCAACACACACGACACAAATAGAGCACTACTACGAGGGATCATCAGACGTAGTTGTCGAATCTGACGTGCCCACACACACACATGCAAAGAATATAACACATACCCAAAATTATCCCACTTGTTGTTTTCTTTTCATTCATGGGTCCCAATATTATATAGTCAACAATCCATGGCAACAATGCCCATTGTTACTCTACACCAGGAGAACTTTTTTGTGCTTACAGACTTTGTCAATGAATCTCCAACATTCTTCAAAGTGTCAACCTTTTCCAGCAACACCGTCTTTTCCTCAACCATGCCTCTCACAAAGTGATATTGAACATTAATATGCTTTGTATTTGAATGATAAGTTGGGTTCTTTGCCAGGAAGATTTCACTCTGACTGTCACAATCTAATCTCACTGCTTGTTGTATCAATCCAATACCTGAACACAATCTTTGTAACCATATTTCTTCCTTGCTTGCATGAGTGGCTACCATGTATTCATCTTTTGTAGTTGAGAGTGCCACCATAGCCTGTGTTTTTCTCATCCAACTGATTGCTCCTCCAAATAGGTTAAACAGATACCCACTTGTAGATCTTCTATGATCAAAATCTCCAACCCAGTCTGCATCAACAAATCCATGTATGTCCACCACTCTGTCCAATTCTGGTCTTTCTTGGTAGCACAATCCATAAATGGTAGTGCCACACGAAGATACCTGAAGACCCTCTTTACTGTTGTCCAATGCTCCTTCCTTGGTTTTGACATATACCTGCTCAAAACTCCCACTGCATGTGCAATGTATGGTCTAGTACAGACCATTTCATACATCAAACTATCAACTGCACTGGCATACAAAACATGGGACATGTCCTCTTCTTCTTCCTGTGTCTTGGGACATTGATCTGCAGATAACTTTACACCTATAGGAATAGGTACCTTGACCGGTTTACTTCCATACATATTAAACCTATGCAATATTGTCTCAACATATTTTCTCTGATTCAACCAGAGTTTCCTATTTTCACAATCTCTTTTAATCTCCATTCCCATAATGAAGTTAGCAGCACCGAGATCCTTCATGTCAAATTTGGAGGATAACTGCGATTTCACCTCCTTGATAACATCCATTTTATTTCCTACCAACAACATGTCATCAACATACAACACTACATAAATGAAGTGATTACCAACTTGCTTGGAATATACACAGTGATCAATCCTGCTTCTCACAAATCCCAATCCAAGGATGTATGTGTCAAACTTTTGGTACCACATCCTAGGTGATTGCTTCAGATCATATAGTGACTTCTTTAGCTTACAGACCAACTCTTTCTTTCCTTTCACTACAAAGCCTTCTGGCTACTTTATGTAGATTTCTTCTTCTAGATCCCCATGTAGGAATGATGTCTTCACATCCATCTGTTCCACTTCAAGATCAAAAGAAGAAGCAATAGATAAAATAAATCTAATAGAAGTTAACTTAACAACAAGAGAAAAAATCTCACCAAAGTCAATTCCCTCTACCTGGGAGTAATCTTTTGCTACTAACCAAGCTTTGTATTTCTCCACTTTACCTTATGCATTAAACTTCTTCTTGAACAACCATTTGCTACCAACAGATTTTCTTCCAGTTGGAAACTCAACTGTATCCCATGCCTCATTCTTATCCAAAGCATCCTATTTCTTCAACCATGGCCTTCTTCCAGAGTTTACTATCCTCTAAATTCACTGCTTCCCTGATAGTTCTGGGATCATCATCAGTAATAGATAAAGCAAAATTGGAACGAAAATCAGGTGGACTATACCTTTATGGTTGTCTTCTATATCTCACTGATCTCCTCAATACTGGGCTATGAGGTTCTTCTTCTTCTTCCTCCTCTTCTTCAGATGATTCAGATTTTGCATCATCCAACTCAAGCTCTATTTTCTCAGGTTCATCTTGCATTGGTAGGAATTCATGTTTGGACACATCTTTTACCTCTCTGAAAAAAACATCTCGACTGTAGACAGTTTTCTTGGTTTCTAGGTTCCAAAGCTTATAACCTTTCACACCATCTTTAAACCAATAAAGATACACTTTTCAGCCTTTTTATCCATCTTAGTTATATTTTCCTTTGGAACATGTACATAAGCATCACAACCAAACACTCTAAGATGTTGAAGAGAGGGTTTCTTTCCAGACCATACCTCGTGTGGAGTTTTATCATCCAACGTTGATGAAGGTGATCGATTGACCAGGTAACATGTTGTACCCTGTAACATCCCGCTCTGGCGTACTAACAAAACTTATTATTTGAGGACACTTGCTCGCAAGTGATCTGGATTTTTATGATGATGAACCACTTAACCTTGATGATGATGCGTCATGATTGATGACAAGATGTTTTACTATTGCTATATACAGGTGCTATTAACTCAGTTTCATTGAGTGTGCAGGGTTTCGGACCTTGAGGATGCAGAGGCATCAGTGGAACTCCCTTGGACTCCGAATTGAGTCAGGGAGTGGGCTATTTGAGTTGTTTTCATTTACAGTGATATTGTGTGGTTTTGATGATA
>ML793951.1:132546-157699 GCA_009831015.1 Picea engelmannii
GCGGGACGTCGTCCGAGGAAAGCCAAAGGCAACGGTATGATTTTAACTGGTGAAGTATAATGCATTTTTATTCGGCAAATTTATGTTATTGGTGAAAATATGATGAGATTGGTTGGCATTATAGTTTGCAATTTCGTTCTGCAATGATATTGTAGAGTTTGTTTAGATTTGATCATGTGTCACTTTAGTTGTGATGTCATGTGTTTTTGCATTGATATGAATTAGGTGATGTTGTTAATTTCTTATTTGTTAAAAAAAAAAAAAAAAGTAAATTTTCCTATTGTACTTCGCTATTCATAGACATAACGAAGGGGACGTTACATACCCACTGCCTCTGCCCAGAATTCTTGTCCTAACCCAGCACCGTTGAGCATGCTCCTTGCTTTTTCCATCAGTGTCATGTTCATCCTTTCTGCAACTCCATTTTGTTGAGGAGTGTATGAAGTAGTCTTCTGCCTTGCTATACCACACTTCTTACAGGATTCTTCGAATTCATTTCCGAAGAATTCTCCACCATTATCTGTTCTAAATACCTTTATTTTCTTCTCTGTCTGATTTTCAACCAGAGCCTTAAACTCTTTAAATTTATCAAATACCTCATATTTCTTTCTAAGAAAATAAATCCATGTGTTCCTTGAAAAATCATCTATGAATGAAACATAATACACATATTTACCTAGGGATGGAATAGGAACAGGTCCAAACACATCACTGTGTATCAACTCTAAGATCCCCTTTGCTCTTATAGCACCATATGAGAATCTTACTCAATTATGTTTACCATATATGCAATGTTCACATAAATCAAAATCTAGAGTGTAATTAGACATACCTTCAACCATACCTTTATCGTGTAGTGTTCGAAGGCCCTTTTCTCTAATATGCCCTAGTTTTTTATGCCACAGCATGGTCTTCTTTTCTGGGACAGTATTGGTATTGTCTCCTTCATTTATCTACTTAGGGACAACATAATTATTACACCCATTAGTATAAGTGATTCCCAACAAATTGTACAGAGTTCCACATTGAACTCCCCTCATCAACACCATTGCTCCTCGTACCATCTTGCAAGTGTTCTTTCACCATCCATCTTTCTTATAGATATTAGGCTCCTGGCTAGTTTTGGAATGTTCAGAACCCCAAGGAGAGTTCTAATCCTTCCATCTTTTAGCAACAACTTAACCCTTCCACGTCCCAAGATTTTTTTTATCGAGCCATCTCCTAGGAATACATCACCACCATCGTATTTTTCATATTCATAGAACCACTCCCTGTGAGGAGTCATATGGTATGATGCACCTAATTCGATCAACCATACATCATGGTATGCATGTGTACTTGTATATGTCAGGTAAACATCACATCCTTCTTTAGCAGAGGTTTTCTCTTCTATGGAAGAGGTACTATCAGATCCCTTTGGTTTTTCAACCTTATTAGACTTGCAATCTTTCTTATAATGCCCTGCTTTACCACACTTCCAGCATTTCCTCAAAGATTTTCCTGGAGACTTAGATCTACCTGTAGATTTAGATCTCCACCTCGAAGGCTTACCAGGGTTCCTGTCTTGGGTACGCCCTCTTACAAATAAATCATTTGTGTTGTGACCATCCGTGATTTTTTGCCTCATCTCTTCAGATAACAAGGATGCAACTACATCCTCATACTTCAATGTAGATTGAGTGGTACTACCTATTGCTACAACCATATTATCCCAAGAGTCTGGCAAAGAACATAACAAAGTAATACACTTATCTTCTTCTACAATCATAATATTAACAGAGCCAAGTTAACTTACCAGAGTATTAAAGGAATTTAGATGTTTTGTCACAGAATCTCCATCTTCCATCTTAAGATGATACAACTTCTTTCGAAGAAACAACTTGTTTACCATGGAATTTGATTGATACAAATTCCCCAACTTATCCCATAGTTCCTTGGTTGTAGATTCTCCTAATACATTCAACAACACTGAATCATCCAGGAAGAGTCGAATAGTACTCCTTGCTCTTTTTTCCAACTTCTCTCAATCTTCCTTCGACATACCAGTAGGTGGTGTACTGGTAGTTTGTGTACTGGTAGGTTGTGTACCAGTAGCCTGTGTGCTAGTAGACGGTGTACTAGTAGTCTGTGTACCAGGATCCACAACGATCCATTGTTCTTTGTCTATAAGAAGGTCCTCCATCTTCAGCTTCCATAGCTCAACATTTTTACCATTGAAATTCTCTATCTCGATTCTAGAAGATCTTGACATTCCTCTTTATGCACTCAAATCACCACTGCAAAAGTTCCCACTAAACCCAGGTTTATCACAGACCCAAAATAAACTTGATCTATCAAGACCGAGCCAAACCCTCAACAACAAAGGCATCCCTCTGAAGCCAAAAACGAGCTATGATACCACATGTAAGTTTTAAACCTGTGAAGCAAAGAAATGCATATAGATTATTAAGAAAAATGGAATTTAATCAATGGCTCATACACAGAGTACATAGAGATTTTATACCGAAAACCCTCAACAGAGAAAACCTTTCTTATATTCATTATATCGAATTTCACCATTCACTATACAATATATACAATTTTTTTAGGTATTTCATAGATACCAAAACCCTAATCCCTAAAATTGGGATTATTTTTAGTAAACCGCTAAAAATAGCAAAAACCGCCCAAAAACAAAATTTTGAGGCACTGTCTCGGGCTACGCCTGATCCCGAACACTGCACGTAACCAGGGGGAGCATACCTGCCCCCCTGGGAGCCCCCTAGGAAATCGCTCGGCGCACATGACAAAAACAAAGCACTACTACAAGGGATCGTCAGACACAGTTGTCGAATCTAACGTGCCCACACACACACATGCAAAGAATATAACACATACCCAACACAATATTGGTGCACTTGTTAATAAAATTTTCAAGTGTTGAAAGTTTCTTTCACAATTATAATTGCACTCAAATATGACACCCTTCTTTTTCAAATAGGTGTTCGGGTATGCAATCTTTGAAAATCCCTTAATAAATATTCTATAATACCCTGCAAGTCCCATGAAGGATATCACCTATGAGACATTCCTTGGTACCATCCATTATTCAATGGCTTTAATCTTTTCTGGATCCACCGGTATCCATTCCTCTGATATGATATGGCCCAAATAATGTATTTGCCTCTAGTAGATTGAGAATTTGCTGAAATTTGCATACAATTAATGATCCCTCAATACTTGAAGCACCATCCTCAAGTGTTTCTCATGCTCTTCTTCAGACTTAAAGTAAATAAGTAAGTCATCCAAAAATACAATGAAAAACTTCTAAGTAATCTCTGGAAATTCCATTTGTTAAACACATGAAGACATTTGGTGCATTTGACAATCCAAAGGGCACCATGGTGAACTCATAATGGCCATACCTTGTTTTGAATTTTTTCTTGCTAATATCTTCTTCCTTAATTATCACTTGATGATAGACCGATTGGAGGTCAATCTTGGAGAATACCTATTCATTCTTCAGTTGATCAAAGAGATCATCTATCATTGACAAAGAATACATGTTCTTCAATATCACCTTATTCAACTACCTATAGTCAATGCAAATCCTCAAGGTTCCATCATTTTTATTCACAAACAACAGTGGGGCACCCCAAGGTGACACACTTGGAGGTATATACCCCTTTCTCAAAATCTCTTCAAGCTGCATTTGCAATTCCTTTAGTTCTATTGTACTCATCCTATAAGAAGTCTTTGATATTGGAGTTTCTCCAGGCACCAAATTAATGGAGAAATCAATATCTCTCTTGGGTGGAAACCCTGGTATTTATCTAAAGATATATTCAAACTCTTTTAGGACAACATAGTCTTCAATATTTGGAACTTTATCCTTTGGTGTCTCTTCCATATGTGCTACAAATATTTGGCATCCTTTCCTGAAGCTCTTCTTCAGTTGCAAGGCTAAAACTTCTCTTGTAGTTACTTCCCTTGGAATACCCTAAATTGTTCTCAATTTCCCTTCCTCATCCAAACAAGTAAATTCATTATTATAATAATCTAGGATAGATTGATGCTTGTCCAACCAATCCATGCCAATTAGAAAGCATTTGAACGCAATGGCATGATGTTCAAATATTCCCTTATGCTCAGTCCATTCATGTCCATTGGGCATGCCTTAACCATCTCATTAATTTTTCTCTTAGCTAATGTAGCTAGTTTCACCAACCAAGATTTTCCAAGCTTGCTTCAAAATATGCCATTGTAAATGTCACTGATATTGATACATCATCATCATCAAAACCTTATTCAACCACATAAATCTTATGCCAAGATCACCAAGAACATCTCCCAAAACATATGCCCAAAATCACCAAGATGTGAAATAAACTATGTGTCAAAATATACCTCATACATGTTCCATATCATACATCATATGAATCAAGAATATGCCAAAACATCCATGATATGTGCCAAATCATAAATCCAAACTCTCCAAGACATGTCTCAAACCATGTGCCAAAATATCCAAGATATACCTTAAACATGTACCAAACATCCAAGATATACCTCAAGCATGTACCAAACATCCAAGATATACCTCAAACAATGTGCCAAGAATGTGCAAAAATATATCTCAAGCATGTACCAAAATATCTAGGATGTGAAACAAGCATAAGCCATGATTTCCAAGATGTCTCTCAAATCATATTCCCAAAATCACAAATCTATGCCTCTAGCCATGTTCCAAAGACTCTTCAAGATATGCCTCAAAGAATATACCATAACATCAAGATGAAAACCTCAAGACATATAGAAAACCTTACATTTTATCATGTAAGAACCTGATGCATAATATCATAGACCAATAGATGTTCCTCAACTTCAACATCAAGAAGATAGCATCTTCATCAAACTTTACTTCAGCTTTGCTAGACAAGACTAGTCAACTTGCGTGAAAAATGTTGTGCAACCTATAGGGGCCTCGTGGGACACCCTATACCTAACCCATGGAGGTCTTCTCAATTAGGGTTACCAAAATTCCTTCTCCAATTTGCAACTTTGAGACTTCCTTCTTCTCACTCCTCCGCTACCTCAGATTCGCTACCTCAGATTCACTAAGAGATCACATACTTGCTTGATTGCTTGATTTTCACAATAAGAGGCTCTTTGATGGGTATTTACACCGTTCCAAGTAACTTCTTTATTTGAATTTAGGGTCAACCTATAACTTCTTGTTGCAACTAGTATTCTCCTTTTCTTGATTTTGGAGCTGACTTTTAAATTCTTGTTGTAACCGTTTAGGATATTTTTAACCATACTTTGGGGCTTCATCTTTAAGAGGGTATAACTTATCAACTGTGAGGAACCACGTGGCGGACTACCTACCATTGGAAATTACATGAAGACAACTATATATCTATGAGAGCTTTGCATATATTTTCAATGTCCTTCACCCTTTTTTTCTCGAATCAACTTCGAGCTTCATGACCACTCCTTTTGGGCTTCATAACTACTTAACCACTTAATCATACTTCAAGGTCTTCTTGTAGAATTATTCAAAGCATCTTTCTATTAGGTCCATGCTTAAATATACGCCATAAGGGGGCCACTTTAGAGACTTCTTCAAATACACCCATTACTTCTAGGGACTTCCAAACTTGCTTCAAGGATTATTCTAGGGCTGACATCAATGAAAACCAAATTTCCAACATTGGCATCTATGACAACTAAATTTCCAACACCTTGGTACATTTGTTCCCATGTGTCTTCAACAATATCATCTTGGGGGACATTATGAATGGTCCTCACTTTTTCATCTCTATGAGGGAAATATCTGTACAAATGATCTCCCTCACAACCCTAACATTTAATTGGTTGTTTCCTTGGTATTTTCCCCATTGTTTCTGTCATTTTAGGCTCCTTCGTAGCTAGTTTTCCCTGAGAATTATTTTTGAAGAATGGTCTCTTGGTCCCCTTCTTCCTCTACTCCATCTTTCATTTCTTCTTGTCTTCCCAATATTTTTTAAAAGTAGGTCTTCCTCTATGTCGATCATAGAGACATTTAGCTCTCCTTATGGTTTCCTCCAATGTATTGGGATCATCATATTGTATCTTATCACTGATAAATTATGGAATCCCACTTAGGTATCTCTGAATCTTAACTTTTTCATCCTTGATGAAAGAAACATACTTCAGCACCTCTAAGAATATTCTCTCATACTCATATGTTCCCATACTCCCAATCTTGAGTTCAAAGAAATCCTTCATATTTCTATCATTATAACACTTGGTTAAGTACTTCTTTTGGAAAATCTTCTAGAACTCCCTCCAAGTAATATTCTTCTCATCAATGTGTTGCACTTGAAAAAATTGGTCCTACCACATTGATGTTTTTCCTTTGAGCTGGTAGATTTCAATTCTCCCTTCTTCCTATGAGGATTAATTATTCAATTGAGAGTACTTCATCATGCCCAAAATCCAAGTCTCTTCATCCTCATCCTTCTTGTGCTCACCATCAAAGGTAGGAGGCTTGATCTTATTCATCTCTACTTGTATCTCATCTACCCCAAACCTATTCTTATGTTTCCTCGTTGGAGATGGACTTGAACTATTGTGTGATCTCCTATTTGAATGTCTCGGTGAGTGATTATGATTCCTATCAACACTTCTTGCTTCTCTTCTTTTATCATGATACCTATGACTCGCTGACTTACTTGACTTTGTCTCCTTATCCATTTTCTTCTCTATTTTGTCCAAGTTCTATAACAACTTGATGTTGAAGCCATCTTGTTGATCTCTAGATTTCATAAGCCTCTCATTATCATCCTTATAACTTTGGACATATCTTTGTAGGATCTTTATGGTCTCCACCAAGTTCATGTTTTATTATTTCCCTTCTCCATAACCATTTGATTATGTCCCTACATTACTCATGCTCACATACAACCCTCTTACTTCATCTTAATGGTTGTAAGTCCACTATGCATATTCCATACCTATAATCTTTATGTTGATATTTTTCTGATCTATTTTTTTTTAACTCTGCAAAATGTGAAGGAAACATAATTTTTTATACTAATTATTTAACAAATCTTGAAATACTATGCACCATTCTTCCTTTTTAAATACACTAGAATTATTATTTATAATATATTGTGAATGTGAATGTCCAATTCACATTTATGGGTTCATATTTGGACTCCTCTGTCCAATACCTTTCCAATGATTACTTTCTTTCTCAATTCTGAGTTTCGAGCATAAATTTATAGCTATTGGAATTTTACCCATTTACTCCTTTTATACACTTTTTATTCTAGGTGTAATTTCAGCCTTGTTCTTTCATGAATAGACTACCCTCTTATGGTATTTTATCAGAAGCTCAATTGGGTATCTTCATGACCTTATTTTTCACAATCTAATAAAGTTTCACTTTAATCCAATCTCTAGGTTGCTAGATACAACTTGTTGAAGTTTCAGGCCATTGTGTCCTTTCAGCCTTGAATGTTACATGTGACTTCTATTTCTTCCTATGCATTTGTAGGTGCCCAATTTTTTGTTTTGACTCCATGGTTGTCTTCCAATATCCAAGATATTTCCATGTACTTATCCTATGTCCAAATCTAACTTCGAAACAAGAAGTTATGGCCTCTGGATTGAAATGGTACCCAATTTTTTACCTTCAATGTTTGGCCTGAAACTTCCTCATACTACATCTGTTTGACAAATGACTTACACCATTAGAAATCTCTCTCTAATCTCTTTTACTTGAGTTGTAGAGATAAATTTTAGCTTGGTACACATTTGGGTATGTGTTATATTCTTTGCATGCAAGGGGGTTAGAGGGAGGACTGTTAGGCCCCCCCTTGGGGGGTGCAGGGGGTTGAATTCCCCCGCACATACCTCGGGAAACGTGTCACATATTTAGGTGGTTTTTCGGCACCTGGTTTTTTTTCGATGGTTTTCTATTTTTGGTTAAGGAATTAGGGTTGTTGACTAATCCAAGTCATTGGGTTAGAGTTTTGGATGTCATTGGATCCTATATGTATTGTATTGTAAACAATGTATCATGATGAATGAATATAGAATATGATGGTTTTTCCGGGTTGGGTTTCCAGGGGAAAAATCTATGTGTAATGTTTGTATTTTCCATTGTATCTTTTCTGTTCTTTTACTAAAAATCTGTTTGCAATAAATATTATACAAGGTTAAAATCTATAGTACACTCTATTCTCGTGGTTTTTTAGTACATAAAAATGTTATTTAGGCCTTGTAAAATGGCCTACAAGTTCATGACCTACAAAACACTGGAATTTTATAAGAAAATTAACTGATTTCTACTGACATGGGGATTGTTCTGACATTCTAGGTCCTCTTCGTGTCCCGAGATGATGTCATGTCATCCTCCAAACTTCCTTGTCATCCTTCTCTTGATTCCTATATTTTTCCTTTTACGTGGCCTTAAGTTTCAATAAATATTCATACTTTTACGAATCCACCTACCTGATTGGTGCATTTATTGTTGATGTTTGGACAACATCAGGAAGACAATCTCTAAAGATAATAATTAATAAGTAAATGATAATAATAAGTAGTTATTGATTATTCAAGGGACGCATCCTTTCATGGATGGTCACCTTATGTTCCCTATATATGGAACACTCATTATTGTAATAATATATCGAATATCTCTCATATCTCATATGAATAAAAATGAACATGGTATCAGAGAAGGACTGGACCTCACTCCCTAATAGGAGGGCCTAGGTAAATAATAATAAAAAAAGCAAGGTGTTGGGATAATATCACGGACCCCTCCACCTTCAATACTGAGAATTGTAATCATATTTCCATCAGTTAGTGATTGACTCCTACAAGTAATATCCATGGTCTATACTCAATCAAAACTTCAGCTCCAAATTAAGTTAAAAAAGAAAAAAAAAATACGGATACATTGATATATCAATTGGATGACTATTTATAAATATCTGAGTGATATATTTGAGCGAAGTGGTAGACCATTTATAAATATAATTGTCCCATGAAATTGCACTGCAGTAGAGGATTTATGAATCTGCCTAGGAATTGAAGCTAGGCATTTTCCTGGAAATTGAAGTTGGGCATTTATCTTTATCTTTGTGGAAGCCCCATGTTTCTGTTTATCTTTGTGACGACCACGACAAATTGATTCAATCATGTCAATCTACGTTATAAATAAGAGAAAAGAAAGATGATGAGTTTTGTTTCCACTCCCCGACCTTCAAGAGGAAGTTGATTGATACAATGGATGTATTAGTGAACTCGAGGCTTGTGGCTATACTGGAACACGCAACTCGAAGCACCTCGGCTATAGGCATTCAAGATGTCATTGTCCATTTGGCATTCGATGGCATTTTCATCGTCATTTTTTGGAGTGGATGTGGGTTGCCCAGTATGGCTATGTCAATGAGGAAATTCGCCTTTGTAATCGAATGCAATTAGAATATGTGAAACCAAATGCAATAACCACAATAAGTGTGCTCCTGGTAGCGTGCTCCTGGCATGTTCACAATCAACATCTCTGCAACAAGAGAGGTGGTTTCATGGAATGCAATAATTGTTGGATATGCCCAAAATGGGCATGCCTGCGAGGTTTTGGCTCTCTTTAGTCAAATGCAACTAGTGGGTTTGATACCTACTTCAATTACCATGGCCAGTGTGCTTCAAGCATGTGCAGATTTAGTATTTTTGAAACAAAGTATGTGTATCCATGCATATGTGCTTCAATGTGGGCTCGAGTCTGATGTTTTTGTGGGGAATTCTCTTATGGTTATGTATGCTAAGTGTGGGAAAGATAAATTTGCATGCTAAATATTTGATGACATGCCTAATGGAAACGTCGTTTCATGGAGTGTCGTGATTGTTGGCTATGTCCAGAGTGGACATCCCATTGAGGCTTTGTCTCTATTTCGGAAAATGTAGCTCACAAATGTGAAAAAAAATTCAGTTACCATGGTGAGTGTGGTTCCTACATATTCTTGTTTGGCATCTTTGCGACAAGATTTCATGCCAACAATTTGACCAAATGCCTAAAAGGAGTGTCATCTCATGGAGTGCAATGATTATTGGATACGGGGCGACAACTTTTCATGTATATGATTCAAGAGTACAACATTACACCTAGAATGGAATGTTATGCATGCATAGTGGACCTCCTTGGTCATGCTGGTCATCTCAATGAGACACAAGATTTTTTTTTATTTGGAACTTGACAAGCTAGAAGTTATGTACTACTATGACATGGAAACAGTTGTGTACTATTGGACGACATTGTATTAGTTGTGTGCTACTAGTTGATTGCAACATAGTCATAAAGAATGTGGTGAGTGATTTGAACTACCGATGGCATGGTAGTAGCAGTATGCTACTAGTTGATTGTAGAGTAATCAATGGATTACTAGATGAAGGAACCAAGACATTGGTTTCATGAGGAAACCTCAATATGTCTTGGGGGACATTGGCTCTATGAGGGAACCTCGATGTTTCCAGAGATATTGTAGTAGGTCAGAAGATACTTGCATGGACCCGTCTAACTCTGTAGGAGGTAGAAGGACATGCATATCCTCATGGTACCTTCCGAGAGAGAAAGAGACTTTAGAGATATTCATGTTATGCCACATCTATGAGCCACATCATTCATTTTGAGCCTTCTTGTTATGAGGAGGAAACTAGTCATCCAGTATGGAGAGATGTCATGATGGAAGCGTATTAATCCATCATGAAGAATGATGTGTGGGATATTGTTCTGAGACCTGAGGGGAAGTTTGCAATGACTTCCAAATAAATCTACAAGATCAAACACATAGTTCATGGGAGCATCGAGAGGCACAAAATGAGATTTGTTGCTAGAGGATTCTCTCAGATGGAGGGAATATAATATGAGGAGAGATTTGCTCCTATTTCTCAATACACTTCTATCCATATGATTACTTCCCCTACAACATATATGGGTTAGAGAGTACATCAGATGGATGTAAATACAACCTTTCTCAATGGAGAGATTGAGGAAGAAGTATACATCAAGCAAGACGATGGTTTCGTGATACATGAGAAGGAGTCTCATGTGTGCAGGTTGAAGATGGCCTTGTATGGAATCAAGCAACCACCTCGAGCTTGGTATGCAAGGATTAATAAACACCTGATGATTTTTGGGCTTAAGCAAAAGTGTTGTCAATTCCATCCTGTACTACAAAACTATTAATGGTGAGTCCCTGATTTTGGTCCTCTACGTTGATGATTTATTCCTCACTGGTACAGAGATCCTTATTATTGAATGCAAGTATGCGTTGGCCTATGAGTTCAAGATGAAGGACCTTGGTATTATGAAATATTTCTTGGTACTAGTGGTGTGGCAAAGAACTGATGAGATCTTCCTGAGTCAGGTGAAGTACACAGTTGAGATATTGAAGAAGTTTGATCTACTGAACTTCAAGCCCGTGGCTATACCAATGATGATGAATCTAAAGAAACTAAGTGTCTCTTCTTCCGATTTTGAAGAAATCTATCTGAATCTGTATAGACAACTGATTGGATAATTGATGTATCTGGTTAACAACAGACCAAATATTTTCTATGCAGTGAGTGCACTTAGCTAGTTTATAAGTCAGTTGAGATAGACACACTAAATTGTTGTGAAACATGTGTTGAGATACTTGCGAGGCACAGTTCGACATGGTCTGAGATATACTTCCAGTATTGATATGATATGGCAAGAATATATTGACTCTGATTAGGCAGGGAGCATAGTGGACAGAAAGAGAACCTTTAGGTGTTGCTTCACTTTAGGATCTTTTATGGTTTCCTGGTGTAGCAAGAAATGAACTTCTCTAACGTTGATCACAATAGAAGCATAATACATTGCATTAAGTATGACACTCTGTGAAGCAGTGTGGATTCACAAGCTCCTTGCATATATATCCGAACATGTGCTGGATTCCACCATTATTCATTATGGTAACCAAATTTGTGTGAATATACTTGATAATCCAGTGTTTCATGACAAATCGAACCACATTTAGATCAAGTACCATTTCATTCGAGACATGGTGCAAAGGAAGGAAGTATTGGTGTAGTACCTTCCTACAGATGAGCAGGTTGTTGATGTTCTTACCAAACCAAGATGAAGTTTAAGTACTTCCATGACAGACTTGGTGTGGAAGAGAATTCCTCCCTCGTTGAGAGGGAGTGTTGATGTTTGCAGCTTCCTGAGACATTATCTAGATCGTACTCCTCTATGGCTGAGTTGATTTGATTTGTGATGACACTTATCCGAGAAGGGATATGTGGGGCATTTATTCGAGAAGGGATAAGTGCAGTTGGGCTTATAAACCAACATCACATGTGGAGAGCACATGAGGACATGTCAAGGGAGTTGACCCTTGACGTCATACAATATGGGAGTTGACCCTAGTGTTTCTAGAGGGTGTAGCCTCTAGAAGTCCACATGGAGTGCCATGTGTGACAAACTTTCTCCAAATCGTACTCCTCTGTGAATTGAGTTGAGTTGATCTGTGAGGACACTTATCCAAGAAGGGATAAGTGGAACACTTATTCGAGAAGGAATAAGTGAAGTTGGGATTATAACCCAACGTCCCATGTGGAGAGCACGTGAGGACATGTCAAGGGAGTTGACCCTTGACATCATACACTATGGGAGTTGACCCTAGTGTTTCTAGAGGGTGTATGTGTTTCTAGAGGGTGTATCCTTTGGAAGTCCACATGGAGTGCCATGTGTGATAAACTTTCTCCAGATCATACTCCTCTGTGAATTGAATTGAGTTGATCTGTGAGGACACTTATCTGAGAAGGGATAAGTGGAACACTTATTCGAGAAGGAATAAGTACATTTGGGCTTATAGCCCATCGTCCCATGTTCAGAGAACATGAGGACATGTCAAGGGAGTTGACCCTTGATGTCTCACACTATGGGGAGTTGACCCTAAGTGTTCCTAGAGGGAGTAGCCTCTAGAATTCCACATGGAAGTGCCATGTGTGACAAATATTTTACTATTATGGTGGTTTTGTACCACTGGCAGAGACTGTGTGTCTCTGGACAATAGTTGTGTACTATTATGGAAAGATACCTCCCTAGATAAGAGGGAGTGTTGATGTTTCAGCATCGGGCATAACTTCTCCTATATCGGGTTGCAGACCAAGGGAGATAGGATACATTTATCACAAAGGTTCACTTTTGGTAAATGGGCCTAGACGTAGTCCTTCCTTGATCATGATAAGGAATAATATGGAATCGAGGTGCTTGAAGTGATTTCCACATGTCAGTTAGCATCAAGCCGACATTCACTCATAGGTGTGTGTCTGTGGTGAAATATCTTGGTGTGGTCTTTGTCCTAGTCATGGTGATTTGACAAGGAATGATAAAGACTCAAGATGCTATGCTATTACATGCGGACCCAAGTGAGCCTAATCTTAGAGAGATTTAATTGGATCAGAGGGAGAGCCACAGAAGGAGTTTCTCCTCAGTTCAGGTGGGAGAGATATGTCTCCTAAGACTGAAAGATAAGTGTCATGATTCTAGGGTGAAGCTTGTATACTTCAAAGACAAGAGTGGCATGTTGCAGAATGTCTCCCTCGTTGAGAGGGAGTGTTGATGTTTGGACAACATCAGGAAGACATTCTCTAAAGATAATAATTAATAAGTAAATGATAATAATAAGTAGTTATTGATTATTCAAGGGATGCATCCTTTCATGGATGGTCACCTTATGTTCCCTATAAATGGAACACTCATTATTGTAATAATATATTGAATATCTCTCATATCTCATATGAATAAAAACCAACATTTATGACCACGGATTGGACAATAATACCCCTTTGAATATCCAAATTCTACATGTCACCTATTCATTAGGCACAGAGATGGGTGGGTCCCATCCCACACATTTTTCCTTGGTGCACACGAACTTGCACGTTCCCCCAAATCCATCGGTCGATATCTAGAGAGATCGATGGTAGAAAGGGCATGTTGCATCCTAAACATAAAATGGAGTTAACATTCATTTGGGGTGTGAAATTAGTTTATCCTATGCTACATGGCATGATCTGAGTGATGTCATATGGTACAAGGGCCCGAAACTGAAATCGATTCTCCCCCATGCGACAATGGTTTATGGTATCACCTAAACCACCTATGCACATAGCTCCCATGTCACATGCAACCCCTCCACCACTTCCACTTTGGAACTTCCACCATGGAAGTCCACATCACCTCCATGTCACCACCACATCATGTTGACATCACATTCAAAAAAATAGCCGAATGTTTTAAATTTTCGAATTTCTCCAAAATTCCCAAAAATGAATAAATTGAAATTCCTTTTGCGACTGCCATGGAACTCTGAAATTAATCTTTATGTGGCCAATTTCATTCATAGTCATTCCAATTTGACCTCATTGTTTGAAATTCAACTCTTCCACGTCGATTTCTCCATGCATTATACTGCATAAATTGGGGATTTTTCCCAAGTTCGCTTAATTTCACCATGGCTATACTGTAACTTCCAAAATTCATAATTCATCCAATTACAGTCCCGACAATTCACGAACAAATATTGAAAATTAGGGATTTTTAATCCTTGGGTTAATTTTCCTCGTATATTATTTAAATTTCCTGGATTTCACTGCAGTAATTTCGATAAACATGTTGCAGACATCCATTTCAAAAAAAAATTCGAACAATTTGCATGCAGACTCTACAAACTTAGCTTCATCACTCTCTATATGGCCTATACAGGCTCAATTTTGAACCTATAGTTCTGATACCACATTGTAACGTACCCAGCCACCTAGTAGAGTCCAGTTACCACATTGTAACATACCCATTACCAACAAACCGACAAAAATTTCCCTGATACGACAATGTAGCATCCCCATCCTCGAGATGGGAAATTCCACATGAAATTCCTGAATCCGATACCATAAACTTAAATAAAATTTTCTCTACATATGCACATAATTATACATACCACAACAAATATATAGACATGCATAATAATATAGGAAAAAAACATAACAACATATACATTATTTCACATAGTAATTAAATAAATACATAGAAGACACTTATCTTTTGTAAATAATATCCAACTGTGTGTAGACCTTAGACGTTCCTCCCATCCATATATTATGCTTCTCTTAAACTCTCAGTAGAAGGTCACCCTCGATATGGGACTAAAAATCCACCAAGGAAAAGGAATCCTAAGCCTAGCTAAGGTATTTCAATAGCCAAAACTACACAGACTCGAGTGCCAACTCAAGCAAACAACCTACAGTCCCTCATTTCCTAAATGATTGTCCCTCCCCAAGAAGTGGTCCCCTTCTCTGCTCAACAATCCTTTGGTTTCCCCACTTCCCTTCTGGGGCTTCAACAACAAGTCAGACGGGAAGTCTCAGATCCTTGTAGTTGTAGCTTGGCACCTTGGGAAATCAATTCTCAGTAATTATCTCACCTGGAGAGAAATGATTACGGTCCTGACAAAATTCTTATTCAACAACTCATGGGCCTGAAAATCTGCCTCTTCAACATCACACAAGGCTGACAACTCGCCTCTTCAGCTCAATTATTCAAGTTACTCCTCAAAATAGCTCCAAAGTACTGGTATGGAAGGTAGATGATATAGTGAACATGAGAAAATGATGGTAAGAGTGAATGGTAAAAGATGATAATTACACTAAGTTCTCAAAAATATATTTTCATGCCCTTAACTTGACACTTGTCAAGCTAGGAACTACATGAACTCCACTTGGTGACTCATTCCTTACTCTTAGGAACTTAGGATAAAAATAATATCCCATAACTTTTGAATTTAGGAAATATTAATATAATATTTCCTTGGCTTAAGCCCCCTTGGTTTAGCCCCCTTTCTAGTGGAGTTTTTCCCCCCATCTATTTTTTCTAGTTGGTCTATAGAAGTGATGTATTTTATTCATATCATCGTGTGTGATTACATTTTACAATGTTAGGCTCATTGGCCTTTTAGCATATAGGATCTCTGTCTTAATCACACAGGCACTCTAGCCTCAAAACATATATATATAAGCACTCTGGCCCAAAGTTTCCTGACTCACCAACCTATATGTACATTACAACTAGGGTTCAACCTATGGGTATTACATTCAATGCCATGCTTCTCGTAGAAAACATGAAAATCATTGGAATCATATTCACCTCCTTTGTGTAATCTTAACACTTTAATTCAATGGCCACTTTGATTCTCCATCAATGCCTTGAATTCTTTAAATTTGTCAAAAGTTTCATATTTCTTTGCAAGAAAGTACACCCAATTGTTTATGCTATAATCATATATGGTGAGGAAGTAGTAACTTCCTCCTAGTGGCTGGGTATACATTTTTCCACAAGGATGTGTATGAACCACTTCCAAGGGTGTCTTTATTGTAGAAGACATTCCTTTAGGGAAATTTTCCCTATGCTTATTTTCCAGAATATATCTCTCACATGAACTAGCCAACTCTTGAATGGGAGGAAAGCCTTTAAACATATTTTTCCACTGTAATAATTTTAGGCCACCAAAATGTAGATGACCAAATATGAAATTCCACAACAAAATTAATCCAAACATGTTGTCTTTTGGGAAAATGAGGCATCCTATCTACCATAATTCATGGCAAGAGGATACATTATATTCTTTTTCATATTCACCCGAGCAATCAACATCTTACTGGGATATTTTTCATATATAAAAAAATAATTTCTCTTAAAAATTACATTATACCCTTTTTGGGTAAGTTGGCCAACACTGATGAGGTTATGTTTCAAACCTAGGGCACAATACACATATGGTATGTGCATTTGTTTTCCTTATTTGGTCAGGATTTTGACCATTCCTTTTTCAATAAAATTTACAATAATTGTTGTCCCCGGTTTAACTGAAGTCCTTACTAAAGCATCTAGGTTTGTAATTAGGATTATATTTCCTCTCATATGATTGATACACCCACTATCTATACGAATAATATCATTTGAAGTTTGTTGGGAAACATTACAAGTATGGAATAAAGATTCTTCATAGTTCTCATAGGTGTTAGAATAGTTTTCAACATGTTTACTAAGGTTGTCCTTCTTCTTTCTACATTCATGTGCATAATGACCTAGCTTATTACAGTAAAAACACTTAAACATGGATTTTTCATACCTATGATTTAGATGTGAACTTATGTTGTTTCTCCCACTTGATCTATGAGGATTTTTATATGGTCTCCTTTCTTTTTTGAATCTTCCTTACTATCTCTTTGGTCACTTCTTTTGCTACTTATTCCCCTGTCTCTGACCTTGATCTTCCTTTGGCTCGTGAGATAGAAACCTAATATTTGAATGAATTTTCCAAAGAGGAATCGTCATTCATATTAATTCTAGATTCATGGGATAGAAAATATCACAATATCTCATCTACTGATAATTATCCCAAGTTATTATACTCTTTAATGGATACAAACACTACATTAAACTTCTTATGCAAGGTTATAAGAACCTTCTCTACCACTTTGTGATCTGGAAGTTCTTCACCATTCATTGTTAATTGGTTTACATTGTTCATAACTTGGGTCATGAACTGATCTACTGACTCTGACTCCTTCATCTTTAAATTCTCAAAATTCATTCTTAATGTTTGCAACTTGACTGTATTTACCTTGGTATTACCCTGATAGTTGGTCCCTAATATGTCCCAGGCCATATTTGAGAATTTTGTTGCTAATATATTGAGCAACATACTATCATCCAAGCCATTTTGGATGAGATAGATTTATTTTTCATCCTTTTTCATGTTTTCTTTTAGTTGATGTTTTTGAGAATTTTTTAAGGCTTGCTCAATTTCCTAATCAGTCAATTATACATACCCATGAATTACAAAATCCCAAACATCTTGAGAACATAATTATGTCCTCATTTTGATTTCCCAAACTTTGTAATTCTTTCGTGTGAGAATGGGGATCTTTGATTGTGCAAGACTACTACTTCTTGAAGCCATTTTTTTATTTCTTATTTTTTACACGAGAAAAAACCTTTTCCTTACTTTAAATTAACAAACAAAATTGTAATTTTGCCAAGCACATTTTATGACTATCTACTAGATCCTTCACTAAAAGTTCAATTTATTTTTTGAAAAAAATTTCACCATCACTCAACAAGAATGTATTCACCAATAACATATTTAATAGACTAACATTTATCTTACCATCTCATGTAGAAACCCCTCAATTGACTAGTGAAGGATGGATCCAACCTCGTTATGATAGCACTGATCAAAGGAGGTAGGAAGATTGTTAGGGACCTAACCCCTCACGTAGGTAGATTAATATATCCCAATGTAATAAAGGTCAATATTAATAAGGCCTAGAAATAAGGAAGAATAAGTTGAATGTAAGAAGACCTAATAGAATTTTCCACTTCTAGAAGGATCTTCCTATAGATGGTTCTTTTTATAGACATGTTTAGTATAAATAGGAGTTGAGGGTATGAAAATTTTTGTCTTGGGTATTATTGTAATAGAGCTCTTCTCTGTTGGAGGTTTCCCCCTCGAAGAGGCAAGTGAACATTGCTCTCAGTAATCTAAGTTCTCTTTCTAGTGTTATTCTTATATCATTTTGGTATTATTGTGGTGTTGTTCTGGTTATATTGTTTCTCATCTGCCATTTCTAGCATTTTACTTTTGTTCTGCATACTTTTTATATCTGGAATATTACAAGTGGTATCAGATCACTTTCCTCAGCAGAAAATTGTGGGTTAATTTTTTTTAGGGTAGAGATGTATTCCAGCATCTTTAATCTACAGAGATCTATTGTTACGCTCATAAACCCACGATCGGGGATTCATACACGTAGTAAATAAAAGTGTTACTTAAGTGCACATCTATTGGCCACCCTTGTAACCCTTGTTGGTACCCCTTCGAGTGGTAGCGCATCAAACAACAATTGTATATGGATCGACCTAGATTTCTTGAAGCCCTCTCTAGATAAACCGATTGGTCACCTGACTGTTATAGTGCCACCAAGAACAACACTCGGGAAGATATTCTCTAGTACTTGGGTAGTTGGGTAGTATGGCTAAAGGCATAGTCTAGCCACCTTAGTTGGCTCCCTGAGATATTGGGTCGACTACTACTATTGGACCATGCACGTATATTAGAGAGCTATAGCATAGGGAAAACCCTTATCTTTAGAACCCTTGAATACCTAACCCTTGGGGACAAAAAAAAAAAAAAAACAAGATGTATTTCCATGAAACTATGTCTCCTGCATTTGAATTTCCAAGTCACTACACATTTCTTCATGATTAAGCATTTGGGCATTTCATCGCTACAGTATTGTTCAGAATGGAGTATAACTCTGTAGGTGTAAAAAAAAAAAAAAATGGATTTTGTTGCACAATTATTTGATACCTAGTCCATTGGATTTATCTCTTCTCCGTTATCACATTCATACCTATCATTTTTCAGAAAACATTTTGACCCCACCTACCCCTTTTTGGTTCCCTCATCATCATGTCCCATACCCATAGCCAAGACTAGGAAGCTTGCTTCAATACCTTGCAATCTAATTTCACAGAGACACAACAAGAACTGAGACGGCTCAGTGCCAATATTGTCACCATCAATAAAAGCATGCATTCCTCCATCGTCGCCTCAATCGAGGAACTCAAAGAAGACCTCAAACAAGACATTACTACCCATCTTGAATCTCTTTCTTCAATGATCTTCACCAAGCTGCATATCATTGCAGATCCCCCTTAATCTGACCCACCTTTGCATACCGAAGTTGAAACTTCATTTCATTCCCATAATTTTAATCCCCATCACTTTCAGCGTGACCTACGCCTTCCGCGTGTGGATGTGACCAAATCTGATGGCTCAGATCCCACTAGTTGGGTAACTCAAATGGAACATTATTTCTCTTTGTACTGCATTATAGATGACTTGGCCAAACTCCAGTATGGTGTTCTCCATCTAGATCAAGAACGTTGACAATGGTGGCAATGGAAAAAAACTCCTCATCAAAGGTATATTGCTTGGAAACACTTTGTGGTAGAGATTTATGAATGCTTTGATACTGACACCAACCATTTAGGTCATTTAACAAAGTTGAAAAAATATGGCACAGTGGAAGACTTTATATCTTCTTTTGAGTGACTGCATTTTCATATAGAGGGCATGTCTAATGATTTTTTCTGAGAATGTTTTATCAGTGGCCTCAAGGATGATATTCATGCCCATGTCCTCATGACTCGGCCTCAGAGTTGGGTGGAGACTACTAAAAGAGATAAGGAAGCACAACAGGTTGTCTCTTCTCAAAACTAGAAACCCTCCTTTATTCTTCGCACTAAACCAGTAAATCCCACTCCTCCTTCTACTCCACTAAAGATCCAAAAATTGACCAGGGCTGAAATCATTGAACATGAACTCAAAATCCTTTGTTATAATTGTGATGACAAATATTTTCTGGGACACACGTGTAAGGAACAAAATCTTTTTATGGACATCTCGGAGGATGTTTTGGAAGAGGATGTTGAACCTCCCCTTGTGTCTATGTCACCTGAACCCACTGACATAACCCCTCCCTTGGACCCTCTTGAAGTAGAACCGGTCATTTCCCTAAATTCTTTCACGGGATTCTCTTCTCCCAAAACCCTCAAACTAATTGGCTACACCAATCATAGGAAGGTCATCATTCTTGTTGATAGTGGAAGCACCCATAAATTTATTCATCACCACATTTCTCAAGAAACTAATTGTTATATCTGTGCAGTTAATAATTTCCAAATCATGATTGTCAATGGCGGGTCCGTGAAATGTGGAGGGCGTTGTGAAAAATTTCATCTCCAAATTGGTGACTACCACCTGAATCTCATATATCTGCTATCGACATGGGCGATTGTGACATTGTGTTGGGTGCAGACTGGCTAAGGAATTTGGGCCCCATTCTCATGTATTTTAAGGAATTAACCATGCAATTCGACCAGGAGGGCCAACAATATAATTTCCAAGGCATCATTGTCATTTCCCCTGAGATCATTAGTTCCCATCGCATGGAAAAACTGCTCGAAAAAGGTCATTCGGGTGTTATTTCCCAACTTTGTGCCATACAAGCAACTGAGACACCCTCTGTGTCATAGGACCTCCAATCCATCCTCTCTAAACATCAAGTGGTTTTTTCCACTCCCCATGTACTCCCTCCTTCCCATGGTGTTCATGATCATTCCATTCCCCTTGTCCCAGGAATCCTTCTTCCCAATATACGTCCCTATCGTCACCCCTTTTCCCAAAAAAATGAATTTGAGAAAATGGTTCAAGAACTTCTTAACACACATGTTATGCGCCCTAGTATGATCCCCTACTCTTCTCCTATGGTCATGGTCATGAATAAATAAGTTTCTTGGTGCATGTGTCCTGACGTTCGCGCCCTCAAAAAACTCACCATTAAAGACAAAATTCTCATTCCTATCATTGATGACCTCTTGAATGAATTGAGTGGTGCTCAGTTGTTTACTAGACTTGATCTTCGTTCTGGCTACCACCAGATCCATATGAAAGAGGTAGATATTACTAAGACTTCCTTTATAACTCATGAGGGCCATTATGTGTTTTTGTTCATGCCCTTTGGCTTGTGTAATGCTCCCTCCACTTTCCAAAGCCTCATGAATAATGTCTTCCGTCCTTTTCTCCGTCATTTTGTCTTAGTTTTATTTTATGATATCCTCATCTATAGAAAAACCTGGATAGACCATCTTTCTCATGTGGATCGAGTTCTCCATCTACTCTCTCAGCACCAACTTTTCCTGAAACAATCTAAATGTTCTTTTGGCTCCTCAAAATTTCATTACTTGGATCATCTTGTTGGCAAGGACAGTGTTAGGGTGGATCCTAAAAAGATTGAAGCTATGCAAGACTGGCCTCACCTAAAGAGTCTCAAAATCTTGCGTTGATTTATTGACTTAACAAGTTATTATTGCAATTTTGTTAAGAATTATGGTAATATTGTGGCACCTCTCACTACACTCCTTAAAAAGAATTCTTTCACTTGGACTCCAACAGCTTCTCAAGATTTTCAAACCTTGAAGATGGCCATGTGTACCACTCCAGTCCTGGCTCTTCCTAATTTCACAAATACCTTTGTCCTAGAATGTGATGCTTCAGGGAAGGGAATTGGCGTTGTCCTTATGCAAGAGGGTCGGTCTTTGGCCTTTACCAGCAAACAAATGTCTAAATGAAATTTGGACAAATCAATCTATGAAAAGGAAATGTTGGCTATTCTGCATGTCGTTGATTATTGACACCCTTATCTATTGGGTCAATTCTTCCAAATTAAGACAGACCATCAAAGCCTCAAGTATTTTCTTGAACAACGCATTTCCTCCCTAGAGAAAAAAAAATGGGTGACTAAGCTCTTTGGACATGATTATGAGATCACTTACAAGAAAGGAAAAGACAATGTGGTTGCAGATGCACTTTTCGTAAAATATGAAGATGAAGGGTCCCTTTTTTATCTCTACTTCATTATACCAAATTGGCTCCAAGTTGTTCACCGGGAATGGATACACGATCCCAAAAGTTCGCATCTGATACAACAATTGCAGTCCAATTCTCTAGTTTCCCCAGAGTACTCTTGGCTTCATGATGAGCTTCGATACAAAGGTTGTTTGTATTTAAGTAAACAATCAAAACTTAAATCCACAGTACTTTCTGAGCTTCATGCTACACCCACAACTCGGCACTCCGGGTTTACCAAAACCTATGACAGGGTCAAACGTTCTTTTTTCTGGGATGGTATGAAACAAGACATTTGTAATTTTGTGGCTGAATGTGATGTGTTTCAACGTAATAAGGGAGAAACAATCAAATATCCTGGCACACTACAACCTCTATGATTCCACCTGCTATTTGGCGGGATATCTCTATGGATTTTATTGTAGGATTACCTAAATCGGGCAATAAATCAGTCATCATGGTGGTAGTTGATCACCTTTCCAAGTATGCTCATTTCTTTGCTCTTCAACAGCCATTTACAACATCCATTGTGGTTTAATTTTTCCTGGATCAGGTCTTCAAGATTCATGGCATGTTGCATTCTATTGTTTCTGGTCGCGACCCAACTTTCACCAGCAATTTTTGGCAACAATTGTTCAAGCTACAAGACACCCAATTTCATCTCAGCATAGCTTATCATCCCCAGACTGATGGTCAAACTAAAGTTGTCAACAAGTGTTTGGAAACATATTTGATGTGGTTTGCATCGGAAAACAAAAATTAGTGAGATCAATGGTTAACACTAGTTGAATGGTGATACAACACTTCATACCATACAGCTACCCGCATGGCTCCTTGTAAAGCGGTATATGGACAAAAGCCACCTTCATTTCTCTCATATTTATCAGGTGTCTCAAAGGTCCATGCGGTTGAACAAATGCTTACAGCTCAAGAGGCTATTCTTCGTACCCTCAAAGAGAATTTGGTCATGGCCCAGAATCGCATGAAGCAACAAGTAGATCAAGGTCGCTCTGAACGTCAATTTGCAGAAGGGGATCAAGTGTTTCTTTGACTGCATCCTTACAAGAAAAATTCCCTTAAGGCTAACCATTGTCAGAAACTAGTGCCCAAATTTTATGGTCTTTATACTATTCTCAAGCATGTGGGACAGGTGGCCTATCAGTTATATTTTCCTAGTCATTCTAAGCTACATCATGTTTTTCATGTTTCCTTCTTAAAGAAGGTAATTGGAACTAAGTTCCAAACTCAAACCAACCCTCACAAGTTGGACGAAGAAGGATCCATTTGGCTATAGCCAGAAGCAGTTTTGGACCAGCGTGAGCACCACCTGAATCAATGAACCATCAAGGAAGTGTTAGTCAAGTGGAAAGATACAACCCCATCAGATGACACTTGGGAACCAGCTACCATTCTGCAGCAATTTCCACATCTCAAGCCTTGAGGACAAGGTTGTTTTTAAGGGGGAGGACATGTTAGGGACCTAATCCCTCATGTAGGTAGAATAACATATTTTGATGTAATAAAGGTCAATATTAATAAGGCCTAGCAATAAGGAAAAATAAGTAGAATGTAAGAATACCTAATAGAAGCTTTCGCTTCTAGAAGGATCTTCCTCTAGATGATTCTTTTGATAGACATATTTAGTATAAATAGGAGTTGTGGGTATGAGAACTGTTGTCTTGGATATTATTGTAATAGAGCTCTGCTCTGTTGGAGGTTTCCCCCTCGAAGAGGCAAGTGAACATTTCTCTCAATAATATAAGTTCTCTTTTTGGTGTTATTCTGGTATCATTTTGGTATTATTATGGTGTTGTTCTAGTTATATTGTTGCTCGTCTACCATTTCTAGTATTTTATTTATGTTCTACATCATTTTTATATCTTGAGTATTACAAAGATTTACTATCAATGCTACAACATTCATAAAACAATAGAATAACACTTTACACTGTTTCTACAACTCAATAATTTCACCCCTACATTTCTTTACAAATGAGATATAAATACACATATGAGAATACTCTAGAACAGTCTTTTGGAAAGATATAGGTGAGAAAAATTTTCTAGGTGAAATGTCTAGAAGAAACTATATCTAACTAAAAATCAACCTCAAAATTCACAACATAACTCATATAGATAATTTTTATTAATGGGAGTAATGAAAATATTATAACATGCAATGGATCCTAGTGTGATTCTTATGTCTCAATCCAATACCTTTGTTTCCTATCATGGGTCTCTCTTCATGCACAATTGACATACAAAACATCAATTATCCCTCTTAATTCTAGACAATGATAATGAAAAAGATATGGCCTCCTCTATGTTAGTGGTTGTCTTATATTTACCCACAACTACTCACCCTAGTCCCTATAATCTTGGCATGTGAAGGATGTCAGAATACCCTTCTTGGTCATTCAATGTTGTGTTGTCACATTTTCCATTGGCCCATTCTACAACACAATGGATAGTGATGTAATAACATTAGATTGCTCCAATGTAATTCTCATATTCTCGTACCATTGTGTTTGAATTTCCATTGTGTTCATACATATATATGTGTGTGTGTGTGGTGTGTGTGTGTGTGTGTGTGTGTGTGGTGTGTGTGTGTGTGTGTGT
>ML793951.1:162792-184234 GCA_009831015.1 Picea engelmannii
CTCGTCGGAGGTTCCATAGTCATCCACGACCATTAGATTTACGAAAGTAACGCAGGTGTTACTTACCTTGCCCCCTTGTCCTATATCATCGTGGGCAACGGGAAATTGGGATCGTAAAATCCAAGACCCAAAAGCACGAACCGAGACCGTTAGATCACGGTCCAACTAACCGTCAATCGTTGGATCTGGAGAAGCTGCGCAGGGGTTAAGCACAAGGGTAGGCACGCGAGGAGATGATCTGAACCGTCGGGTCTTAGGTCATAGTCCCGACCGCCGTCAGATCTCAAGAAGTTGCATCCGAGTTAAACCCTAGTGTGCAAAGAAAGAGTCTCCGTCGTTGATCTCCACAGGGACATGGGGACGGGGATCACGAGGAGTCATGAATTGGGAATTCGTAGTTTTCGAATACAAGGAAACTTTGTTATGTGAAATCGCGATCCGCGATTTCCCGATAGGATCTAAACCGTCCATTCTTGGAGGACGTGTGTCAGTAGATCTAGAAGGGTCGTGAATCGGGAACTCGGAGTTCTCGAGCACTAGGAAACCTTGTCGAGTGAACTCGCGATACGCGATTTCCCGATGCGATCTGAGTCGTCCATCCTCGGAGGACATATGTCAGCGATCCAGAGCGAGTCAATAAATCGGGGTTCTCAAGAGAAAGACAACCATGATATCCAAAGTCTCAAAAATCCCAAAAATGGATCCTGACCGTTGAACTCAGCAGGATACGTGTCAGCGTTTGGGAGGCATCGGGATTTTTACCATCGGAGATTTAAGGAGTATAGAACCGTTACATATTGAAATCGCGATGCGCGATTTCCCGAAGAGATCTGAGTCGTTCATGACGAGGACGCGTGTCAAAAGATCTTGAGGGATCGGGGTTCGGCAATTCGAGATTTTTGATAACAAGAAACTCACGACAGGAGGAATCCTGAAGCCCCGAAACCCCGATGGGTAGCTATAGAGCGGTGGACGTATGGTAACGAGTCACATGAGAACGGAGCCAGCCTAGAGAGATAATGCGTGAGGGGCGCATTGGAGTTCAGAGGATGAGTTTGACATTAGAAACACCGAATCCTGATATTTAACCAGGGGTTGGCATTTCGCAAATGTTGGTTTTCTAGAGGTTTCTCACTTGTGGGAGATTAATCCAAAATTTTTAAAATTATGATAGTGGGTGTGTTACAATGTACATATGGATAGAGAAATAATATCTACTTAAATCATTGATATTTAGTTTTTTTGTCAATAGTTATTATGAAAAAAATTCACTATCTATTAATATAAAAATATTCTGGAACTACAATTGGCTAAACTACAACCAAGGGTAGTATCTAGTTTCATGTATGGGACTGATGCCAGATGCTACTATAAATCACATAACCCCACTGGAGGTAGCATCGGAGATGACCACGAGGGAAACTAACTTTCTTGTGAATACTATATGGTTGAAATTGTCTTTTGGTCTTGGAGTATCTACTAATTCTACTTCTAATTGGTTGAGATCCCATGTTCCTTGGATGTAAGGAATTAGGTTAGTGGACCAAGAGCTAGAGGCATATGGTAGGAGTGGAAGTCTACCCCCTTACATAATACTAGGGAGTTATTTTAGGTGGAAAAGTTTTTGTTGTATAATGGTGATGAGTTAACCCGCAATCATAGATAGTAGCTATTGATGGCTATCCTCACTAATAATTGACAACTAAGTTATGATATGTTTTGACACATTTGAAAAAAATATTCTTATAAATTAAAAAAAAAAAAAAGTTAAACGAATCAAAATGATATTCATAATTATCATTATCATTCATTTGTACTATGTAATATAACACAAGTTTTTATTTTTTGGATGGATCTTATATGTTTGAAGTATGGTATAATTCATCTTTTTACTATTGGAATTAAAAACCTTGGATATAATAGAAACTTATTAAATTTCACATTATATATTGTACTAATCCTTGAGGGTTATCTCAAATGGTTATGATCTAGACATGAGATCGATGCCTCTAGGTTGGGGAGGTTATGGGTACAAATATCTTGATCTCCTTGGGGATACCCTAAGGGTCAAGTGCTTGAAACATAGTATAAATCACTAGTTGATCAATTTGGAAGTATCTACATTGTTATAAATTCCCTATTTTGTAAATGTTAGAACAAGTTTACTGATTCTTGAATATCAAGCTAATCCCAAGTGGAACATCTCTATAGATGATCGATGTCATTGAATGTTATATTTTTTTATCTTTTTTGGATATTTGATTGTAAAACTAAGACATTTTATCTAATATGTTTCTTTATATTGTCCCATTTGGTATGACAATAGGTTACCAATAATTGTAACCATTAATTTTTAACATTTTGTTTACTGTACACCTTTATCTTTTCCCATCTTGTATGGAAAAGGGTTACTTATTATTATATAATATAATGAGTTCATTGTTCTAATATAGTTAAATTTTGTTGTAAAATGTTATCTACTCAATTGAATATATGGATCATTTACATTGTCACATTGAACATATGTAGAATTAAATGACATATTCATTTTAAAAGATAGAATACAATATTGCGATGATTATATTGAAACACGTTAAATTTATAAAAAAAACAAAATGTATATTATTATAAAAACTATTTGATTTTATGATGAATTTAAATTATATAGAAAATAAAAGAGCAATGATCTTGATTTGCATACCCACAAAAATATTAAATATCTTGTAGGGATTTTTGGCACTAAACTAGTGTAGATCCATCTAAGGTTTGGATATATCATGCTCCAGGAGGGATCAAATGCCTTGAGGTTGCAAATATTTCCTCAAGTATTTTTCATATAAAAAATGTTTTCTTCTCGAAGGACTTGATATCTCTCTTGTTGCATGATCTCTCTCTCTCTCTCTCTCTCTCTCTCTCTCTCTCTCTCTCTCTCTCTCTCTCTCTCTCTCTGTGTGTGTGTGTGTGTGTGTCAACTCCATGTTGAGAACGTGAGGAATTACACATCTCCCTCATAATGAGATCTAGAAAGGACCTATCTATAGAATAAAAAATAAAGTTTATACTTAAGGTGGACATTGAAATAAAATTTTTTTAATTTATGTTGTTTTTAAATGTCACATGTCAACTCCATGTTCAACATGGAAGGAATTGTACATCTCCCTCATATTGGGCTACAGAAAGTTCCTTTAGGAACAAATATATTGGCTCACTTTATTTATTTATCTACAGTGATTCATTTAAACCAAGTGTATGCAAAGGTGCATTTAAATCATTTATGTGCACTAGTACTTTTCTATCATTTTTTCACAACGATGCAAGTTCAATATATAAGAATTTTTATGCACGATATTATAGTTTGTACTTATTATGCTTACATGTATGTATGCAATAGTGTTTTTTCTATGTGTTAGAGTGTGAGTGTGATTTATAAAATAAAATCATTTATGAGGTGAACATGTGTCGATGGATTCTGAATTGATGAAGTACCAATTCTCATAACTATCCTAACAAACCTGATACTCATTATTAAAAATAAAACTATAATATAAAATGTTACCAATCTCATTGTCATTACTATTACCATTATCATGATTTCATGGTTCATAAGGATATATCACATCAGTTCTTCACAATATATAGAGAATTATTTCTTTATAGTAGATAATATGAATCGGTTCATAGGGGTGTGGCATCTCTAAGAAATAAATTTCCTTATCAGTAATATAACTACAGTTAGTTTATCCCTAGTTGGTTCGGGACTGCGGTTAGTTTTTTTTGCAGTCTACGGACTGCAGTCAAAACCTTCAGTTAGGTCTCAAGATGGGCGATTTGTCCAAGGGACCACATGCGGTTTCTTTCCTGACCTCTCTCTAGTGTGGTAGTGAAGGTTCTGTGGTGTTCCCCCCTCCTTTTTCGGTTAACACAAGGGACTAGTTGATGTGGATTTTCAAGGTGCTATTATGGAGGAGTTTTCAGTCCACGTGGCCACCACAAGGGACCAATGGAGCAGAGAAGAGATATGGTTGGGAACAGGTGGAGGTTTCGGGGCTCATGTGATGGAGAAAGAGACTTCCAATAGTCAAGTACAACACCTGACTCCTGACAAATAAATCCCTTCTCTCCCTGGTAAGTCGATACAACTTACCTTTTTTCATCCTTCCTTGAGGAATGAGGTTTTTTAAGGTTGTTTTGGGGATTTCCTGGAGTTCCTACCATTGGATAATCTACACACAGAAGGAGGAATTCATCCCTCCCTTGGCCCCCTGAATGATCTAGATTTAGACTAGATCTCACAGAATGAAGGAGGATTTATCCTTTGTTCACCCCCTTCTAGTCAAGAGGACCCTAGAAGTGGATTAAATCTACGTGGAACAAAGCCCCATTCAGAAACAGTTGCATAATAGAGTAGATCAGAGAGATTATGTTCTCGTCTCCCTGGTGTACTGGAGGATCTATCCAAAACCAACCTCAATAAGGGATTTATATCGTCTCTCCTTGACGTTGAAGAACAATGGGGTTTCTTCCAGGACAAAGGGGGTCTTACTCAGACCTCCCATAGGACTACAATTTTTTCTAGGGGCCCTTGGGAACAAAGTAGAAAAAAAAGTGTTGGACAGAGACAAAAAATGAAAGGTTTAAAAACCAAAGGAAAAGTGGGGAATCTTATTCTCAGTGAGGAGGTAGGTATGAATCAAGTTATCCAAATGGAAAACCAAACACTATTTGGGAGAGAAAGTGGTATAATGTTTGCGCACAAATCCATCATTGACTGGGCACATTCCGCTTGGAAGATCATCTTGGCTACGTCCTTGAGATCATTGAATTAAACAGGATCTAGTTTGTGTTTAACTTTCTTCAACCAGATCATGAAAAATAGGTACTTGGAAAAAACTAGAGTGTTAATAATTCCCCCATTTTTTTAAAACCGTGGAGCCCCCTTTTTTACGCTAGCAGAGAAAAATTGGATAAAATCCTGGTTTGGGTCCGTCTCCTGGCACTGCCTCTACATTTTTGGTTCATAGATTACTTCAAAGAAAAAGGGAATTATATGGGGGACTTCTTGGAAGCGAATTTATCCTTTGAAGAAACAAAACAAAGGAAAGGGGCAAGGATTTTAGTCAATTTGAATGTTAGAATGGCTTGTCAAAGAAATAGATTTGAGTTGGGGGGACTATACACACTCATTGATTTTGAATTATGAAAATGTCACATTCAGATGTCGTAGATGCCATCAATATGGACATTTGGTGATGAACTACCATCTGCCTTTAAGAACTAGAGGAAGGCCATTTTTCCATGACAAGGGGAAGAGAGTGATTCAGGAGGAGGAAAAAAGACACACATGGGCTACAATTGATGAAGCACAAGACTCAACAGACCTAAAGAAAACTGCATCACCCAAAGAATCTTGTATGCAACAAATTCAAGAACCACTTCCTGGAAAAGTGACGGAAGGATCTGAGCCTACAAGACTTATCAAAATCGGCTTCGGAAACTCAAGGAATATGGTCTTGGGTAATCCTTTATCTCTTTATCCTCCTATTATTGTTTTAATTTAAAATATTTCTCTAGAAGGCAATGAGTGGTTAGAGTCTCTCAAAAATTTGTCCCTAGATATCGACCCCTCTTTACAGACTGATAGAGGCTCAGACACCTTCAAGACGGCTATTTCATCAGGGGATCCACCTTCCCCAAAGAAATTGTGTTGCACATAAGATGATTCTTCTTCTTCCTCCCTTCCCAACTAGACTTTGACAACTGGTTATTTTCTTAGATCCCAGAAGGAAACCAAACCCTCGGGAGAGCTAGGAAAGGAAGTGATCTCGTCATTGGATAGAGGAGGTCATGGGAGAAAATACATGATCTCAAAAGCTCAATCCAAAGCTAGGATAGACCTTCTAGCCAAAAAACAACATTCAATTGAAAAGGAACTTAGAGATTTGAGGCCCCAGCGAAAGGTTTTAGGATGAAGTGGATGTCTTTCAACTGTAGGGGTTTAGTCAGTTTCCTCAAAAAAACATCTTAAAAAATGGTGATTTCTTCGGAACACCCTGATGTTTTACTACTACAAGAAACCTTAGGGGAAGGAGAAGAGGTGAAATATAGCCTAGAACAACTACTTTATGGATGGAAGTTCAAAACTTGGTATGCCTTGGGAAGATCAGGGGGTTTCACAATATGATGGAATACCCAGACAATTCAAGTTACAAATGTATGGGGTATAGACTCTAGGATAGGAATTATTGTTTTGGCCCTGGAGTTAAGGGAATATCTACACATCCTAAATTTCTATGGCCCTTATCAGAACATAAAACCTTACTAGGACACACTTTTTACTAATTCCTTTCTAAAAGATCATTTGGTGATCTTAGGGGGAGATTTAAATTTCTCCCAGGGACCTTTGGAATTCTGGGGTGTACATGCTAGAACTAACCCTTTGGAAGAATACTTTGGTCAAAAACTTGCTAAATTCAAACTAACTGATCTAGACCCCACTTTTCTCAAACCAACTTGGAGAAACAACAAGGTGGGGGAGGATGGAGTTGTTAAAAGGTTGGGTCATTTTATGATAGTTGATTCCCTCTTGAAAATGCAACTAACAATGAAACAATGGATCGATTTCGGAGGTATCTTAGATCATTACCTAATTTTCATGGAATTCAGACAGGGCTCAAAGAAGTCAACCAACCCTTTCAAATTTAACAAGACTTGGTTAGAGGATGACTCTTTTATAAATCTTGTAAAAGAGAACTTGATACCCTTTCATCAGGACAATCATCATTCGACATCCTTTCAGTTGGCAGAAAATATGAAAAGGATCAAAGAGATAGTAAGACCCTGGGCTTTCCAAAAAAGACAAAACGAGGAGAAGGAACTAAAACAAATTGAATTTGAGATAAAAATATTATCTGAAGAATAAGGGGGGGTTTATGTTACCCTTGAGTCAAAAACTACTTTACTACATTTGGAGAAGAGAAGAAATAAACTACTAAAGGAAAAGGAAGAATCGTGGAGACTAGAAATAAGAGCTATATGGCTGGAAAGTAGGGATGAGAATAAAAAGTTATTTCAAACATTTTCTAAATGAAAAAGAAATGCCAAGACCATTTGGAAGCTAAAAGATCTGGAAGGGAATTTGGAGAACACTTTTAAAGGTATGTCAATATTGGGGAAAAAACATTTCCAAAATTTCTTCAAAGAAGAATATCAATCCTGCATAGAAGAAGTGGTCCAAATGTCTCAATTTTTCCCCCGATTTGTAGATGAAGTAGATAATAGACTCCTGATGGAAGAAGTAACAGAAAAAGAATTAAAATAAGTTCTACACAACTTTCAATAAGACAAAATCCCAGATCCAGATGGCTATACCATTGAATTCTTTTTGGGATTTTATGAGCTTCTAGGAGGATCTACTAAAGATGGTAGAGGACACCATAACTTCTGGGCGAATTCCACAAAGTCTAAACTCTACTTTCATATATTTGATTCCAAAAATAGATAATCCTGATACCTTGGATGAATTTCATCCAATCTCACTCTGTAACTGTGTCTATAAAATTATCTCAAAAGTAATTGCAAGAAGAGTGAAAAGAATACTCTCAGAAATAATTTTAGGAGAACATTTTGGTTTCTTGGAAGGAAGACAAATTCATGAAGCCATAGGGGTAACAGAAGAAGAACTTCACAGTTTAAAGTCAAGGAAATTAAAAGGTGCAGTGTTAAAAATTTATCTTTCTAAATCCTGTGATAGAGTAAGTTGGTGTTTTATTCTCTTATTACTAACACATTTGGGATTTGCAGTCCCCTTCATCAATTGGGTCATGAATTGCCTCACTACAGTCTCCTTTTTTGTGCTTATTAATGGCTCAGCCTCACCTCTTTTCCTTCAGAAAGAGGTTTAAGACATGGATTTCCATTATCACCTCTACTTTTCCTCTTAGTAGCTGAAGGAATAAGCATAGTTATCTCAAAAGCAAAAATATTGGGTTCTTTTTCTGGAATCAAAGTCCCACAAGCTTTGCATCTCACTCACCTTCTCTTTGTTGACAATGTATTAATCTTCAGTGTAGGATCAAAAAGGGAGGCAGAGACATTAAAAAATATACTTCTTCTTTTCTCCAAAGACACAGGCATGAAAATTAATGAAGGGAAATCATCCCTCACTACAAATTTACTCACTAAAGAAGAATTTCAAAACCTTTGGATTTTTTTCCCCTTTGAGGAAAACAGATTAGATGATGGCCTAAAATATTTAGTTTCTTCCTAAAACCAAATGACTTCAAAAAAGAAGATTGGAGGTGGTTACTGAAGAAAATGGATAAAAGAATAAATACCTAGAGCCACAGGTGGCTTTCCCGCGCAGGAAGAATTATTTTGGTTAAGTTAGTATTGGAAGATATTATTGTTTATTGGATTTCACTCTCTTGGATCCCAAACGGAATATTGGAAGCAGCAAGAAAACTCACCTCCAAATTTCTATGGAGTGGAAAAAAATAATCTCATGTAACTCCATGGGTTCATTGGGAAAAGATCGTTGTACCAAAGGCTCTTTGAGGTTGGGCCCTGAAAAATATTTTCCTCTTCTCCAAAGCTCTGGCCGCCAAGGGAATATGGAGAATCCTAAACTCTTCTAGTCTTTGGATTAAGGTAGTAGTGAAAAAATATATTGATCTGATTCATGTGGAGACATGGATAAAAAATACACAAAAATATTTAAAAGGTGCCTTGATGATTTGGAAAGTGGTCATAAACGCTTTCCCGATCATAAAAAACGGACTTTCCTGGAAGATAGGCAATGGACATTGTTTCGGGCTAGGGAAATACCCTTGGTAGGGATGTGAAGGACAACATATACTCCTCGACCAGCTGCTTCATCAATTGAACACAAACGGAATTGGAACTTTAAATAACCTTGCTGAGCCAAGAATTACCACCATTTGGTCACAAGGTTGGAAGGAGGAAAATGAGTTGGGATTAGAAAATGATGAAGTGTTAGAGCTGGAAAGGTATTTAAATTTGTTAAAATTAACTCATATCAGACTCAGGGATCATGAGGATGAACTGATTTGGAACACGGTGCCATCATGGATCTACACACCAAAGTTGGGCTACCTAAAATTAAACTCAGACTTGCTACAACAAGAGTTTGTCTAGTGGTGGGGAAAGATTTGGAAGCTGAACTGCCCAGCCAAAACAAGATTATTTATGTGGAATTTCTTAAATAACAAAGTGTCGACCTGGGATAATCTATAGAAAATAAACTTTTTTGGACCAGGATGGTGTACTCTGTGTAAATCTAAAGGAGAATATACTTTACATCTCTTTTTTAATTTTTGTTACATCATCAAAGTGTGGACTAAATTTTCTAGACTATTGGACCTTCAGTGCAACTGGTATGGAAAAGACCTGGAACATGCTTGGTAGAATTGGTGGGCAACCGAAATTTATAAGAACCTTGGAGCCTTACCCCTTTTGATCATTTGGGGTGTCTGGATGGTTCGGAACTCCCTAATTTTCAAAGGTGTGCCTTCAGCACCAGAGGTTACAACGGTTAAGATTTTAGCCATAATGACCTCCTTACCCACCCAGGAGGTTAGAGCCAAGACTACACAGCCATAGGAGGATGAGATTGACAAAACTATCCCCTGGGATGTTTTCGATGGGTCCTCACAACACAATCAATGGGGGGTGGAGGAATTCTCTACATATCAGAGTCCCACTATTACTCTATGACCTTTGGATTTGGGTCATGAACAAACAATTTTGCTGAACTAATGAGCCTAAAACTTCTCATTTCCTTCTCCATTGAAAAGGGTTGTCACTCCTTAATTGTTTTTGGGGACTCCTTTAATGTCATAAACTGGATAAGAGGCACACAAAGATGTTCTAACATAAGACTTGCTACCTTAGTGGAAGACATTACTCACTTACAGACATATTTTGACTCACTTATTTGCCAACATGTATACAGGGAGAACAATAAAGAAGCGGAATGTTGGTTGAAAGAGGTGCTTCATATGGCTTTGGGCCAATGGAAAGTAACATGGTTTCAAAACGATCAAGTTAAGGAATATCTTCACCAACCATTTTTGGAATGATTACAAATAAATTATCTTAATACAAAATAATAAAAGAACTTTTTTGTTTACAAGAAGCAAAGAATCCACATGGACACTATGTGCAAATAGTCAACTTCGGGGACTTGTTGAGCTACATACAGTAGCAAATTGAACATAGAACCTATAAAGGGATCAAAATATCTTATGAAAGTGCAACTGCATATTTCCATCTCAAGCTACAACAGTAGCAATCAGATTGCAGACTCTAAATGTAACAGTAATACACCATAAGTGTATATGCAAAATGTAAGTTTGTTCTCAACTGATGAAATAAAATTACTCTTTTTTTCTTCGGAAAAAAAAAAAAAAAATGAATTGGTGCATCATACATGTAGGCACATTATTAAGAAAACCTCTACTAAAACCACTCATTGTTTTCAATTTTTTAGCTTTAATAAACCCCCACTAAAACTTAGACAAAAAACCTCCACTTTCATTACAAAAGGTTTTTGTAGTGGTTTTTTTAATATTTTTTGTCAATATTGTAGCAATAAAATCCTCTACTAAACCTTCACTAATTAGAGTTTTCCTTTAATTTAAAATTACTCCAAACATTGTAGGCATCTAAATATATGGCTATAGGAATCAATAATTTTAATGTTATAACATTGAATAACACAAATTCCATGTGAAACAAGATCTAGGTATTTTGGTGGTCCTGGACATCTATATTGATCAACAAATTCATGTCTTCGATTTCCTATCTAAACAAGATATAAAGAATTGTTTCATAAGTTTCTCTAAAACATCAATTGTACTTGATGTTGCTCTCATTTATGGGAATTCTAATGATCACTCACAACTTAATATGTAGGAAACATTATATGCAAATATATGTTAATAATGAAGTAGAATTAATGGGAATAATATAATAATATATTTATAAAGAATAAAGATAATAATAATAAGCAGTCATGACTATTCACATAGGCATTCATTGAATTATATTTATATAGAGACCGACTCAATGTAAAAGGGTATCAAGTATTATTCAAGTACAATTGGTTGTATAAGAAGATAACCCTCTCTAATTGGTCCAAGAGATTTCCTTCTCAAAGTTCCATAATTCTCTTATTGATACAATTGTTACATTATATTACTTCATATTCCTATTAATTTGGATATCTTATTCATTTTTGGAGATTAGGTTCCTAGCAATTGATATCAGAGATTTCAATTTTCAGTATTACTCCATTAGGTTTTTTTTTAATTTTTTGAGCGAAAGTCTTATGATGAAATGTTTACTACACTACCCCAACCAAAGAACAAAAAACATTTTTTTGTGGACATATCATGGATACTGGCTTTGAAAAATTAAGGAATAAACTCATTAATACTATCAATAGGGTATTTAGAAAGTACACATATAAGGAACCTAATAAAATTGAATCTTGTTTCAAAGAATAACCACTTGATGTAAAATTTTATGATGCATCTAGTCTACAATATTTAACCTGTAATGAAAGATGACTCAAATTCCAATGTTTTGTATGGTGTGAGTTCAATGCATGTTATAATCAGAATGTTCAAAAGACTACGAACCTTGAAGTATGGTATCAATTGGATATAAGTGATGGTCTTGAGTTTGAAACTTGGAAGAATATGTTGTTATCCAAGATAATAAACTAGAATAACAAGATGGAGCAACTTCAACTAAATTACAAGAAATTAAACAAGAACTTATTTATGCCAATCACTATGTGTGTGTTCAAGATAACATCAATGTAAATTTGGTTGATGGTGCGTCACAATATATGGATGGTGTTCCTTGGAGTCCCATGCAAGAAGAGAGGCTTTGAAACCTTATAATATCATTATGTATAAATAATTTGCCATAGTTATTAGAAAAACTTGGTACCAACAAGTACAAGTCCAATTGTAGGCATTCAGATATGGTGGAAGAGACCTAGGAAAAAGTGATGTCAATGATGATGAATAAACTAATGTAACACCCCAATTTTAACCCTTATGAACTATAATGTATTATGTAATTGTGACTTAGGCTGGTGAGTCGGTAAAGTTGAAAAGGGGCCAAAAGTGCCTAGGAAATGTAATACTTCGTATACATTAATAAAATACATCATTGGCTGCAAGACGAACAAGGACAAAAGAGATAGGGGGATATGATTCCACGAGAGAGGGGGATTAAGGGGATAAGTATTTTTATTATATTTTATTTACCCATAATTGATTTTATGGAGAAAAGGGGTTACATGAGGTTCTTGGGAGGAAGGCCACGTGATTCTTATTTTCATGTAATTATATAAACATCCCTCATGAGATGTTTTGGTTCTTCTCCTTATAATTCTTCTTATTCTTCTTATTCTTCTTCTTCTTCACTCACCCACTTGTTGTTTTGGGTTCACTTATTCTTATTCATTCACTGTTACACCCTCCTCACTTTTGTTGAATTTGTGTTCTCTTTGGGGGAGCATGGAAATGAATGGTTGGAGGAGGAGAGTCATTGCTAGATGGATGTAATAAATTACTAATCATTCCAAGAGGGAATGGATGCATGTGTGTATGAGATTGATGGAAGTTCGGAAAGAAATGTCCAAAGCTGAGAATACTTGGAGTTTCCAATAGGGATATTTCCTGACCAGTATCACTAGAGCCCTGGAGAGAAATGGAACAGCTTGAGGGACATCATGGTATAGAAACGTGTTCATTTCTTTGGGTTGTGTAGACTGAGGGGGAAAGTAAGTTGGAAATTAGGATTTGTTGTGTGGTTGGGAAACCTGAGAGATAGTTAGCCAATTGTTGTGTGTTTTAGATTTTTCCTAGGATTCGTCCTTGTGGATTCATAACCCTGGCTCGGGGGTGACTTGTTGTTGAGAGTACAAGAAAATAAGTGTATATGCTTGGAAGGAATGTCCTTGGTCTTCAACCAATTGGTAAATGTTTTCTTGAAAAGATAATTTCTCTCTGTGTTTTTTGTATAATGTATATTACGTTGTGTATTTAATTATCTCTTAGATATGTATTTAGAATGTCCATGCTTGCTGGTTATTTATTGTGCATGGTACATTTTTTATTAATTTTATGTTGTAGCATGGATATTGATTAATTCATGTGAGTCTTTCATGCTTGATTTTTAGATTAAATGTTGTTAGAATTTGAAATCATTTCAGAGGTGGGTTTTTGGAGTAGTGTGGCCAGCCTGTGGGTGGTTGGGTACATTATAGATTGGTACCTTCCTAGATTGTGGGTGGTTGGGTATGTTATAGACTGGTATCAGAACTTCTGGTTGAAACATCGGGCCTGTATGTTCCAGAACGAGTTCGATTTGAGAAATTCGATGTCACAGATTTAAAATTGTGTGAATTTGGGAAAAAAAATGGAAATATTAGAGAGAATTATCCCCAAATTCGTGGGAAAATTTGAGTTGAAATAATTCAAGATTGTCTAAGAAGTTTAATGTGTTCAATCTACATATTTGCAGAGATGAGTTTGACTTGGAAGTTTGAAGGTTCCTTTTTTTAGTGGTCTTTGTAGCGTGAGGTGTAGAGGAATCCAATATAAACCTAAAGCTCAAGAGAGGTAGCATATTGGGTTGCATGGTCTTAGAGAACGAAACATTAATACCTTTGGAAAGGTTGAAGGATAGCTCAGGAGAGATAGTTTTGCAGAAGCCAGAGCGTTATGCAGACAAAGATCCTTACAAAGGATCGTGGAAAATTGATCGTTCCCCTTTGAATTCGGGAGTGATCACAATCGTTGAATCAAAGAGTTATGGACCGTTAGATCAAAATTCAGGTGGACAAAGACCATCGGATAGAGGTGAAACCAACGGCTAGGTGGAATTAAGTCCCAACCGTCAGATCGAGTTGGTCGATCATCAACCATCGATCGAAACTAAGTAGGAGATGGAAACTCTAGAACTTTGCCACTTCGGTGATTATGGGAGGCAAGCAAAAGCATGATATGTTGAAGGCCGAAGTCATGAAATCTCGTCAGTCATCTGATCTAATAGGAAGTTCAGGTGAAATCTTTGTCGTTGATCATGGTCATCTAGCATTTACCACTTTGGGAAGTTTAACTCTGAGAGAATTGAACCATTTTAGAACTACTGTAACCCAAATTCCTGGAGTGTCAAATTATCGAATTCCCATTGATCGTTAGATCAAGGAAAGGACTTTGGGATAAATTTTATTTGTTACATCAAAAGTACAAGCATAGAGAAGTTTTGGGACTTCGTAACTTTTCCACTTCGACAATTACTGGAGACTAGGAAAATCCCCGAAGTGTCGAAGTCAGGAAGTTCCGAAGTTGTGAAGTGTCGAAGCCATGAAGTGCCAAAGCTACGAAGAGTCAAAGCCATGAAGTGTTGAATCCCTAAAGTGCAAATTTGTAGCCGCAAGATTATGTAGGCCGTCAGATATGGAGTGGAGGAATGCAAACCATCTGTTTGGTTGATGATGTGTCTTATGCTATGTGGCATAGGCTCCATGTGGAGACATCTGTCACATGAAGTCGTTTCCTTTTGGACCTCAAACTATCCATTTCAGAGTGACACGTGGCACACATGCCATGGGTCCATGTCACCATAAGTGATGTCAGCATGCCATGTCATCTCTTGGAGTATGGCCTCTGGGGGAGTCCAACGTCTCTACCAACAAAAGTTTCGAAGACTGAAGTCGTGAATTCACGTAGACTCTCAATCTAATATCCCTTTGGTACCTTTCTCAGTCATTAGATCAAGTAGTGGAAGGATGGTGTAAGCACTTCAGCAGATATCACTCCAGGAAGTGGAAAAAATTGATAGTTGAAATGTCTCGGAGTCCCAAAGTGTCGAAGTCCCAAAATGATTAAGGATTGTCCATCCCAACGCTTGATTACGTCCTAGCCATCGGACTAAGATAGTGGAAGCGAAGGGGTTAACCGAAGGTAAGCGAGCATCGTCACTTTATAACCTCTTCAGTAGGTATAACTCCAGAGAAGTGGAATGAATCAAGAATTGAAATTTATTGGAGTAGAAAATTCACATGGGTCATTGATCTAAGACCCTCTAGGATTCCTCATGATCATCTGATTAAACAATGGAAGGATAGGGTAAGCACTTTGGCTGGTAAAACTTTGGGGGAGTTGAACGACTTAAGAATTGTAATGTCCTGGAGTCCCAAAGCACCAGAGTCCCGAATTAATCAAGGATCGTCCATCCCAGCGCCTAATTAAGTCACGTTTGTTGATCTTGTTGAATCCTCCGGATGGGGCAGGACCGTCAAGTCAATGGGAGATTATATCTTGATTGTCTGATCTTCTAGTGAAGTTAATAGAAGGGTTCGGTGAAGTTTACTCTGAGAGAAGTTGGAATATTTAAAAGAGAGAATAGCCAAAGGCCGAAGTCCATAGGACTTGGTCCCAAGCTTTGATCTCATTATAAGGTAAAAGGGTTGATTAGAGGCATGAAGAGCCTAGAAGTAACCAAGCCTCGGATAGTCTGTTTGAACAATCTCTTGTGTAGAAGAATATAGAGGAATGTGTTAAAGAGTGATTAAACCTGTGGTTTTGATATTTGGTCACATGAAAAGTGGTTTGAAGAAAGCACTTGTACATAATTATGTACCCGTTAAACGAGTTGTGGAATATTTTCGACAAGATCATGTTGCAAAACAAAAGAAAATGGGTTGAAAGTGTTTTTTTTCAGGAAGCCATAACTTTCATCTTAAATATCAGATCATTGGAAAATTTATTCAAAGGAGAATGACCTGAAATTATTCTAATTGGATAATTGTGATATAATTCTTCATGAACTGAGAAGAAAAAGTACATATAAATTTAATTGACATTTTTTTATGATATGTATAATTCTAACAAAATGGTTGCTTGCATATTTGGCAGGATTATATATTTAATTGGATCAATTCCAATATAGGATTGGATATCATAGTCATGGAAGCATGACATATCTTGTAGAAGTTCATTGAGAAAAAAAATAACTACAGGGAAAGTAATGAAAAGTGGGTAAATAACTCAAGAATAGTGGAACAAAAGTTTTAGTCAATAACTACATGATCTGAATAAATTGCAGGTACAACAAAGGAAAGAATCCTCACATAGGATATGAAGCTAGCAGGTTAAAAATGTCATTGATGGGAGTATAAGGGAAAAGTAAGGCTCCATAGCCTTGAAGTTAGAAATGTGTAGACAGTTGCAAGCTTGATGTGGAAGAAAACAAAGAGCTTAAGAGGTTGTGTGTGAATAATCTCTATGTGTCAAGCATAGGAGTTCCAGGGAAGGATTTGTTAGATATGAATTAGATACTTGCCTAAAAGTACTCAGTGAAAGAAATACACTTTTGATATCAGAGTTCACAGTGGAAGAAGGATGCCAATGCAGATAAATTGGAGATAGAAAAATGAATACTCTTTATCTTAAAAAGTGTCACTGAATGAAAATAAACTCCCATTGGGAATGGTATGAGTGTGAAAGGGTGATGAAATGTTTCCTAAAGGTAAAGTTGAATATGACTACCCAAAAGGAGTTGCTGCAAATTGAGTACATTGGTTGAATTGCAGAATGGCCAAGTGAAATTTGACCAGAAAGTATTCAGACAAGGGAACAAGAGTGCAGATGAGTTGAATGGGAGCACACAAGGAAACAAGGATCTAAAGGAATTCAAGGAAAACCAACTACAACATAAATAAATAAATAAACAAGTGAATTGAAACATAAATCTATTAGAGCGCATGAGGCATACAATGAAGTTAAAATGCATATGCATTAGTAGGCATGCTAACAGTGAATGCTTGGTGCATATGGATATGTAATTGTGCATATGCACATGCTTGGATATGCATATAACATGCTTGTGAACTTAGAATAGTATGTTATTATGAAATAATGATGTTATGGAAATTGAGTATGACTGATGATGGATTATTTATTCAAGAAAAATGATGTAGCATGGTTAAAGAGGTGGATTCTTCTATTGTTTCTTATGACTCCATCTATGTAATAGCCAAAGACCTAGAGTATGTTGTTGTTATTGATGCTAGAATGCATTTAGATAGATTTCCAGTTGTATATGGTGTTATGATTGGTTATGGGATCATAATTGGATTAATTCATGAGACATACTCCTTTTATAACAATAAATACCCATAGAGCTAATCGTGTGTGAGACCATGAGACCATTGGATATGGAAGGGCTATAGCACTATGTGAGTTCTCAATGGTATCTATTGTATAGATGATGTTTGGAATGCAAACTATTTTTTGACACTGAAGAGCACTTAAGAATTATATTCTTGATGTTGTGTTTGGGTTGAAAATGAAGGTATCCAAATAGTCAGGAGAGTAGTAGGAAGTTTGTGGATGATGTGTTGAGGCATTGTCTAGACCTTCCAACTCACCTTGGTGAATGCATGACACAGTTATGCGGTATTATGTAGTCAATGAATGGATGCATTGTGTAGTTGTGGCCATGGGTATTGGCACATCGATTGTTATTTTATTTAGTAATTAATTGTTGCATTATTAAAATCTTTTGGTGTTGAAAATACATAATGATGGATAGTTTCATTATATCTAATTTGAATACTAGATTGAGGTGATTGGATTGTTGTTTGTTACAATTCCAAGATCACTTTTTGGAACTATTAAAAATGTTACAAGTGGTATTACACGAATTATTGAATGCATTTTAGTGAATGTGTGTATATATTATATAAAATAGAAATGATTATGATAACAACTAAAATGATGTGAGTATTGCTAACTCATGAAGTTGAAAACACTTCAAGAGTTGTTAGATAATGCAACAAGGAAGTTGTAGATGAGAGTAGTTATATAATGATAAATTATGGAAAAGATCTGTCAAGGGGACATAGTGATATAAATATTGATGGATAGAAGAAAGAAAATGTTGGTTGATAATACATGTGTAAAGAATGATGGGTTCATTTTAGTAATAGTTGGATTAATGGGAGTGATTGAATTGTTGTTGTTAACAATTTTGAGATCACTTTGTCAATTTTTGTAATTGTTTCCATGAAAATATACATATGCATGATATTGACAACTTGTTTGGCTGAGTGACAGTTGAGGAAAATTGCAAGTAGAATGTTCTTGAATATGGCAGGGATGTAAGCCAGAAGGAAGACTAATATCTACAACTGCAAAAGACAAACATTATGAGCCGAAAATTCATGCATGGGAATTTTATTTTCCTATATAAAACAGATTTGAGAAATTAATAGTTACAAATTGTTACATGATTATGCTAACAATTGGTTTGGTTGATTGAAGGTTGAGAAAATTACAAGAATAATGATATTGGGTATCGCATTGTTGTAATCCATAATAAATATTGATGCCTGCAGCTACAAGAGTCAAACAAATTATGAGTTGGAAGCTCATGCTTGGGAAATATGTTTTCCTATATAAAACATATTTGACATTTATGATTGAAATTGTTATAACAATATCTCATGATGATTGTATTTTTATAATACAAATGAGATGATGGTTATTGAAGTTGGAAGCTCACGAAAAAGTACAACAGAAGGAAATTGAGCTCAATAATGAAGGCATGGAATGAAGAAAGTCCATTGGACTTCTTGTTGCTAGAGTTCTTGAATTCAAAACTCAAAAACTTCTTGTTCGAGTGCATTAGAGCCCTAGAGAGAAGTGGAACAACCTTAGGGACTGCATGGCAGAGAAAGGGGTTCATTTATTTGGGTTGTGTAGGTTGAGAGGAAAGGAGAGCTTGTTGGTTGGAACTGATACCATAAATATGAATTATGAAGATCATTATACATGTTTTGGGTCAGAATGCCTATGTATGCATGTTAAATGTTAGGCCAGAGTGCCCATGTATATAAGGTTGGGTTGGATTGCTTGTGTGGATTAAGGATGGAGGGGCCTAGATTTATAATGTTAATACCATTGGAATGGTGTTGTGCACTGAGCACAGTGCCAAAATAAAGGGAGCGAAATGTAACACCCCAGTTTTAATCATTATGAACTATAATGTATTATGTAATTGTGACTTAGGTTGGTGAGACAGTAAAGTTGAAAAGGGGCCAAAGTGCCTAGGAAATGTAATACTTCATATACATTAATAAAATACACCGTTGGCTGCAAGAAAGACAAGGAGAAAAGAGATAGGGGGCTAGGATTCCATGAGAGTGGGATTAAGGGGCTAAGTCTTTTTATTATATTTATTTACCCATAACTTATTTTATGGAGAAAAGGGGTTACATGAGCTTCTTGGGAGGAAGTCCATGTGGTTCTTGTTTTCATGTAATTATATAAACATCCCTTGTGGGTTGTTTTGGTTCTTCCTGATCTTCTTCTTCTTCTTCTTCTTCTTCTTCATTCGTTGTTATGGGTTCACTTGTTCTTATTCATTCACTTTTGCACCCTCCTCACTCTTGTTGAATTCGTGTTCTCTTGGGGGGGACATGGAAACGAATGGTTGGAGGAGGAGAGCCATTTCTAGATGGATGTAAGAAATTACTAATCATTCTAGGAGGGAATGGATGCATGTGTGCATGAGATTGATGGAATATTGGAAAGAACTGTCCACGGCTGAGAATCCTTGGATTTTTCAGTAGGGATATTTCCTGACCAGTAGCATTGGATCCCTGGAGAGAGATGGAACAACCTGAGGGAATGCATGGCAGAGAAAGGTGCTCATTTTTTGGGGTTGTGCGAGCTAAGGGGGAAAGAGATATGGAAATTTGGATTTGTTGTGTGGTTGGGAAACCTGAGAGATAGTTATCCAATTGTTGTGTGTTTTAGATTTGGCCTAGGACCCGTCCTTGTGGATTCATAGCCCTGGCTCGGGGGTGACATATTTTTGTAGTAAAAGAATAGTATTTTCTATGGTTGGGAGGAATGTCCTTGGTCTACAACCAGTTGGTGAATGTTTTCTTGAAAACATAAGTTCTTTTTGTGTATTTTGTATAATGTATATTATGTTGTGTATTTAATTATATCTAAGATAAGTATTTATAATGTGCATGCTTGTTGGTTACTTTTTGTGCATGGCACGTTGTTTATTTATTTTATGTTGTAGCATGGATATTGATTAATGCATGTGAGTCTTTCATGCTTTATTTTCGGATTAATTGTTGTTAGAATTCTAAATCAGTTCATAAGAGGGTTTTTGGAGTAGTGTGGCCAGTCTGTGGGTGGTTGGATACGTTACACATTGGCACCTGCCTATCCCGTGTGTGGTTGGGTATGTTACAAATAATAGACAATAGTAGCAAAAATCCATCTTCAAATATTGTAGATATGTCCAAGTTCAAATTTATGGATTTACTACAAAATCCTATATCCTTTACTAAAATACATGGGCATAAATATATCTGATGTTTTGAACTGCTTTGGTGGAATGTCCATGAGGACCAAACAATCAACTAAAATGGTTGAAAAATGTTGAAAATATTTCCTAATCATTTGAGGCGTCAATATTTTCTTCTATAAGAACATGAAAATATAAACAAAGGATTTTCATCTAGACAAAAAGATTAGGATAGTGGGATTTGGCTCTATGTACAATATAATTTCATTTTGGCAGTAGTAAAGAAGATTTATATTGAATCAAATCAAGTTGTTCATGAGTTTTAAACTAAGATAGATCTTATCCTTGATATCGAATATAAAAATACCATTAAGCTACATGGGTGTTGTGTTGAAGATAATCAATGAATTTTGGCCTATGGCTACCTAGATAGAAATATCATTGCACAAGATATACTTGGTTTAAATAAAACTACGATAGATCCAGGTTGGCCAACAACATCCAAAAGTTCTATTATGATTTCTCATGGTCTTTCATAACTTCATCTGGAAATTAAGACATATATTGTGCACAATGATACTGAATCTAGAAGTATACTCATCGATGAACATTTCAATTCTAAGATCATCGATTCCAATCTAATTAAAAATTCATAGATGATATTACTCTTATCGGTACACAAGTTCCTAGAATAATTGGTTATTTGGATCTAAAACATGCCATGTATGGACAATTGACAAAGAAAGTATATGTATATAGATTTGAAGTACGTATGCTTGAAATTATTAGTGGAATAAGCAACAAAGACTCAAGCTACATAGTAGAACAACAATTTATTTTGGAAATGACATATATAGTGCACAATGATACTAAATCTAGAAGTATACTCATCGATGAACATTTCAATTCTAAGATCATCGATTCCAATCTAATTAAAAATTCCTAGATGATATTACTCTTATCGGTACACAAGTTTCTAGAATAATTGGTTATTTGGATCTAAAACATGCCATGTATGGACAATTGACAAAGAAAGTATATATATATATATATATATATATATATATAT
>ML793951.1:194838-205668 GCA_009831015.1 Picea engelmannii
TCAACTCCAACACTTCAAAAGAAAAATTGGATTCTTGATGAGGTTCGTTGGATAGTATTAGAATTAACAAATGTACTTCATATATTCAACTAGCTATATATAGTGACCAAACATCATGCACATAGATATAAAAAGAAGAAAATAGAAATGCACATTGAATATTATAAACATTTTCTTGATGAGCTACCAAAGTTTGTAGAGACGTAGTAGATTGTGAAGAGAAACAAAATCAGCAAAAACATGAAGTTACATGTCAAATTATATCGTCATAAATATGAAGAAGAATGTAAATTGTAGATGGAAAATTAACAATAGGAAGAAATGATATGATAGGTTAGATGGAAAGAAGAACACGTTAAACATGTGAATGAATTATTAAAGGGCATTGGAAGATTTAGAAACACTCAAATGAAAATCAATAGTCGAATATTTATTAGAACCTAGAGGAATTTGGAAGTCAAACATACAAGAATGAGCATTATATATATATGGAATATCAAGAGTGGAAATTATGAAATTAGTTGTTGCTTTTCCAAACCAAGCACTTGATGTTCATGATGCACTTAAAAAAAATAGAAATTTAAGAGGATTAAATGTAGAACATGTTTTGTCTTACATGGATCCTAATGTTTTAATTCTTACTTTGTACAATGAAATTGCCAAGTTGGGGTTACTTCAAGACAAGGATGAAGAATTGTAGGAGAAGTGTGGATTAACTATAACCTTATCATGATTTGAGGATGAATCATATTAATGAGGGAAGCATTGTTATGTATATATATTAAAAATAAAGTGTAAGTAATAAGTGTAATATAATTCCCCCAATTCGGGTGGAAGCTAGTAGTCAATCCAGAACCATTGGGCTTATGAGTTCCATGGGGAGTCCTAGTGTGGGTTTCTAGGTGTCACAAGGAAACACCATATCTCCACCCAATGCAACACATTAATTGGTATTTAACGTCCTTAAATGGGATTGAGTTGGCCACCATGAAGGATCCTTTGAGAAATTATTACTGTCATCCCTGAGAAGCATCGATCATGATGAAAAATCTCCACCATTGGTTCCCCCCTATTGGTCGTACTCCTACTAAGGTGCAGTTGAAAACCATTCAATTCATACCCAAATACAACTTATGTATGACCTAGATATCCATTCAAAGTGCCATTCTGGAATGCGTGTGAGAAATACTAGAAAGTGGATAATGGCAGGCATAGTTAATGAGAGAGGTATGCGTTCCATAATATTATTTTTGGCTTCATCAACAATTGCAGGGTCTAGAATTTATACCAGGTGCATCCCTAACTCTCACCTACATTCCTGTCGGCATTTTAAGGTTTCACTTAATCTCAGGTAATGTAACATCTCGCTCTTGCGCACACATGATTTGACTTATTCTTTAAGGACACTTACATGCAAGTGATCCGGTTTTGTATATGGTTGTTGGTTTCACTTATGGATTTAGATGACGATGGTGTTGGATTATGATGTTATGTTATTTGATATCTATGTATAGATAGGTTCTATTGATGGGTTTCTCCTGAGTGTGCAAGACACTCGATAGATTGAGGATGTTGATGGCATCAAGGGACCTCCCTGGACTCTAGATCGAGTCACGAAGTGGACTGTATATGGTTGGGTATTTCTATTTATGCGTATGTGACATATGATCGAGTATATTATTATGTTGTTTATGGATCGTTGACAGTGTTTCGTTGATGGATGCAGGCTAACGATTTCTTGCTAATTAGATTCACATAAGGAGTAAAGGGGCCATGCATAGCAACCATATATTGAGGGAGAGGTGTGGCAGCAGCCCTACCACAGCCTACTAGAACTCTCGTTGTGGCTCAAATTATAGGTTAATGATTACCTAGTTCGAGAGATCCACGATGTCATGAGGGCAAACTGAGACAGTCGTTCACAAAGATTCTAAGGGGAGTGCAATAAGGCAGGGTCATTATTCCTTAGGGGCCCTTAGTCTCTCACAAGGTCACCTGATGGTGTATTGACTCCAAGGATTGGAAAACTACCAAAATCAGTCAAAGGAGAGTGGCACCCTTGGAGCACGTAGTGCGTCTTGAAGGGCATGTCGCGTAAATAAAACTTGAATAAAGGTGAGTGGCACCCTTGGAGCATGTAGTGTGTCTTGAAGGGCACGTCGCATAAATAAAACTTGAATAAAGGTGAGTGGCACCCTTGGAGCACAGAGTGCATCTTGAAAAGCACGTCGCAATTTTTAATAAGGGTGAGTCAATGAACCTAGGTTCCTAGAAAATAATAATTTGTTTTTACTATTGTCGGACTTAAAAATAATTAATAAATTGGTAATTTTATTAATTATAAAACCCCCTTAAAAATTCTAAGCCTAGTTTAAAAAAAAAATTAAGCCTAAGTCTAAATTGGGTAAGAAGACTAAAAATAATTAATAAATTAAATAAAAGGGGGGTGAAGAAAAATCAAGTTAAGAATTAAAAAGGAGAAATATTTTAGCTAAATATTTAATTACTGATTATGTGCAATTATTGATTATGTGCAAGAAATGCTAAATTGGAACTAAAATAAGAAAGGAAATGAATGTAAAAAGGACTGTGGAAGCATAGAAAGGAATCTAGTCTAGTCTAACTAAATAACTTTCCTAAATTAAACACAACTAAGTTTTAGAAAGGCGACAGTCATTAAAAAGGAAATAGTGAGAATAAAGGGACGACCAGGAGTAATTTTAGGAGCGCTTTTAGGATAGGTGAGGGAATTTGACATTTAATTAATTTAAATAAGTGAATTTATTGGTGCAACTAATGGAACAGGTGACACGTGTACGAGGGGAATAATTCCTAATTAATTTTTAATAAAATGAATTAAACGTGCAAAGGGAAAGTGGTCACTAAGAAAAATTATATAAAAGTAATGGCTGAGAAGAGGAATGGATCATGACTGGTATGCGTAAATTTATGCTCTCGATATTTCTTTGACTGATTTTTCTTGTGGGAGTTGGGATACCGAGCTCAAAAAAGAGAGTGGTAGCTCGACCTTGCGAGGCGAGCTGGGAGATAGATTTTTCTCTGGTTTTGTGTGTATTTCCCCTTTACAGCTCGAGGGGCTAAGGGGGAAGAAGAGTAACCCTAGCTTTGGTTGGGAGGTACCGGTGAGGTCTTCATGGTTAGTAAGTGGGAGACAGAAGGGAGCACAAGAGCAGAATAACAACTTCGGATTCTTTGCCTCCGATTATTGTAATCCTAAACTGAGATTGCGCTCATTAAGTTTCAATTTAAAATGTTGTTTAATTATATTGCATATGCATTACTGGGAAATTTTATTCAAGGTTTTATATTTTTACTAAGATTTAATTAAGCATGGTGTTGCGGTAATCCCATCTTTGTATTTGTTTCTCCATGAGAATTTTTCCAACGTTATGCTTTCATCATTGTGTTATTGTTTCGTTTTCTCCCTAGAAAAACCCTTGCTTGAAATTAAATGGATTGATCCTTGCTTATCTAATTCATTTCTTCCCTGGTGAAACCCAAGCTCTAAATCATTGGTTACATCTGCACTTTTACGGCCCCTTCACACTGGAATTTTCACCTCTGCATTTTTATTTTTGTACAGTTTGCCTAGCGTGTTTTATCTGGTCATTTTGTTCATGATGCCCTCTGTGATTATTTTCTTCAGCTAATACTACCCAGGGAGTAACCTATGTGTTTTCCAAGTACGTTCTCTATGTTTTCCCTTGAGAATTTAGCTCGGTTTGGTGCATACACCCAACGTCCTCTCGTCTTGAGTTTTCTGAGTTGTTTTACTTCAGATCTCTGCTTTTGAGGAGCCAAAATCCTTGCACTTTCTTCCACTTTCCCAGCGATTTGTCCCTTACTCTATTCCTTGATGTTCGTATAATTACCACCCCTGCTATCATTTGTATTCTCTGTGAATTGCTCCACGAATTGTACATTTAACTTTGCGTTTTTCACTTCAAACCCTGCCCCAACCAAAACATTCATGGTTCTCTGCACGTTATGTTAGATTACCTTCACGTTTAGTGGAAGGGAATTTCTCTACGCCCTCTCCATTTCCCAGCCATATTTTCATTTTAATCCTCAAAAAATTCATGTTACCCACCCAGTGATTTAATGGGCATGACTCTCAGCGATTTTCACTTTCTTTACCCAACGAGAGCTTCCTCTTACCTCAACGATTTACTTGTCTTACCTCAACGAATTTACCACAAATTTGATTTACCTTAGTTTTGAATTACCTCAATGAAGGGGCTACGCTTCCATCTATGCAGAAGACGTGGAGCTTGTATATTTTCATCCTTAAATTTTGATAATTTCTGAATGGGGTAAATATTTTTGTTAAACTCTATTCTGGATTATTAATTTGTTGTTCAATATATAGATGGATTTATCACTCAATATTTTTATTGCAATTCAATCAATTTGTTGTTCCATATTTGATAGATTCCATCCCCAAAATGTCAATTTAATTTCATGTCATTTGAGTTATTTGAGTCACCGTAGAATTTGTCACCATCAAGTTTTCAATGTAATTATTTTTACAATGGTAATTTTTAATGTAAATTTAATGATACTTGAGAGAGTAAATCTTACGATGGCACTTAATTATAGTAATGTATGGAGAGGTGATGGAAGGCTAAGGTGTTGTTAGATATTTCTTCTTAATCTAATAAATGACCCTTAAGACAAGACAGATGAATTATTTAAGGTTTCTTTTGAAGATAAATTAGTGAATCCCATGGCGCCTTGAAATCATGGGGATGCATGATTAATTTGGTAATTAATTTACTCACGTGCCTTAAACAAAGTTGACGGATGATTTCTTGTAATTATTCCCATGCTTGTAATATTCTCATGTGCCCTGAAATTAATAGATTAGATTACTTGTGTGCCTCAAAATTTAGTTGATAATCATATTGCGCCATGGATAATGATTGAATTGAATGATAATGTGTTTATCTTACCTAGCGCCATTAAGTACCCTTGTTGCATTATTGTTAGTAGTTAGTTTGAGTTACTCAATGCGCCTTGATGATGCATAAATGTTTACGCTTTTGGAACTACTTGCGCGGTTGTAACAATGTTGTTGTGTGATTTACTAAGTGCTTAGATTTATTTGTGTGCATGGTAATGATGGTGATTTATGTTCATTCAGTATTTAGATCATGTGCGGGCCTTGGAATAATGTTGCTTATGGTTGAATTCAGTACTAGATTATTTGCACGCCTTGGAGTAAATTAGATGTTTGCTTGCATCGTGATATACATAGCTATGTGTGGATGGACATGGGTGTATTTACCTTGTGCCATTGATTTTGTTGTGATTTAATATATGGATTGTTTGCGCATTGGAATGACGATGGATGTACAATGTTTTAGCTTTGATTACTTGCGTGCATTTCATTAATGGTGATGCATGATTAGTTTAGTAATAAAATTTACTTGCGTGCCTAAAATTAAGTGGGTGTTTGATTTCTTCATCATTCTTCCCTGCACCTTGAATTTAATGTTAACTAATATGCATCATGAAATTGTGTATACGTATGACTGATTTGGAAACTAGTTTTATCTTGCGTCATTACTTAATTTGACGGGTGATTGTCCTAGAATTGTTTATTCTCGCGTGCAGCAAATAATTAAATGTTGATGTATGATTGATAACAATAATGATTACCCTTGTGCCATGGTTAATTGATGTTTAGGATTGATGGATTGATGAAATAGATGAAATAGATGAGCATAGATGATGTTGATTTAGCTAGTGGCTTAGATTGAATGGTTTAGTGGAATGTAGACACCTCCTTGTTCCTCAGAACAATTTCCATCCCTGAGACCTTAAATGGTTAAAATCAATTGGAACATGAGTTTGAGCATTGCTTATGTGTCCTGGAGGTCCTAACTTTGCAGGGTAGGTTGGGCAGGTAGTCATTTTATATTCAGTATCTGATTGAATGTTGTTGTAAATTGTTCAAGATGAATATGATGTGCTAATCTATTTCGATGTTATGTTTATGTGTCCCTATGCTTTGTTGATGCATTGAATGCATCCTTAGTGATTTCCATGATGAGTAGTTGGTACTTATTTTACTTATGATGTTGTTGATTAGGCGCTACTGTGATCTTGTGTTGATGTTAATTTATTAATGCAAAAAAATTATTTACCTTTGTGCTTCGCTTTTTTTTCTTAGGCATAATAGAGGGTTGTTACATGTCAGATACAATGGATAGGTGGATACCTCATGTAAAAGGAAGCGTTAATCAAAATCTCCCTCTTCCTAAAGTGCAGCATGAGGAAATTATATCTACAGATAATTACTCTTCCCTCACCACACTAGAAGCTCAAGAAGACTTGTATAGACTTGAAAACAAAGTTTGTCAAGAATGGTTGAACATCCCGGATGTTGAGGTTGATGTGGAGCTCATGCCTTGGATTCCTGATATAGGATCAACCTAGGCAAGATATACTACATATTTATGTACCATTGACCTCTATTGTAATATCAAAATACTCCTTAGAAAAGAAATAAATACAAGGGATGCTACCCACAATGAGTTGGCCAGGTAGATCGAATACATTCAATTGCAAAATCAGCTCCTGGACAAGAAAGTCAATATCATGGAATCCAAAAATGGCATCAACTTCAGCACCATTAACAAGGAAACCTCCCAGGTTCCTCAGGATGATCCCCCCTCATATGTTTAATTTTTCATGGAATTCTTTCTCTTTTTCATTAGTATGTATAGCTATAGAAAAAAGGATACAAATCCTCAAACTTCATATCAGCTTTTGGATAGTTCTTGTATAAAGTCTTACACTCTATAATTTGGTATATATCAAGAAACAAGCTCGACGAAGAAATTTTTTTGTTGTTGGGATGGTTTCCTAAGTGTCAAGCTAGCAACAAAACACCTGTAATATTTTTGCCTCCTTATTTTAATATAGATCATCTAGCTTACAAAAAAAAAATAGTGTAATATAATAATATATTTACAAAGAATAAATACAATAATAATAAATATTTATAAATAATAAAGACAACAATAATAAATAACCATGACTTAAAGGTTGTGACTATTCAAATAAGCACCCATTGATCTATATTTATATGTAATACATATTCAATATAAACTGGTATCAAGTATTATTCAAATACAATTGGGTGTATGAGACAACCCTCTCGAAGTGGTCAAGGAGGTTTCCTCTCATAGTAGCATAATTCACTTATTGATGCATGAATCTCTGATCCCATTTCTTCAACTCATACATAGACTTTATATGTCCATGTTCAATGATGGTATGGATCCATAATTTACCTCTACACTTTTGGGGCTTTGATTCTTTGGTTGTTGGTATAGGCACCCTTTTAAAGTTCTATTTATATGCCCCAGAACAATAAACAAAGTTATCACAACCTATGATAGGATTTGTGTTAAATTTGACTTCACAAACGAAATTTCATAATATATGGAAGTTAAAGTAGTGGGAAGGGATTGAAAGGTAAAATTAGATAATTAGGTGTCTCTAATGTGTCATTCATGCTATGAGTATGGCCACTTGGTAACCTTTCATCTAAAGCAAAAGGTGAGCATTGAATTTTTCATGAAAATATCTCAAAATAAGAAGTTAGAGATTCACTCAATCGAAAGCAATGGAATATCATCATTGTTGATGTTTGTGCAACATCAGAAAGACATTCTACTAGATTAATAATTAATAATATGGTTATTAATTATTAAACAATATTATTAATGCAATAATATATTTATATAAGGTATAAATATATATCATAAATAATTATTTATGATGAGTGTTCCATATATATTTATTATCCAAGGGATGCATCCTTTCATGGATGGTCACCATATATTCTATATATATGGAACACTCGTCATTGTAATAATACATATTCATATACAATATCATCTCTTATGGAAATTCAACATGGTATCAGTGGGACTAGGCTTGACTCCCTTATAGGAGGGCCCAACAAAATGAGAGTAGAGTAAAGTGTTGGGATTGTTAAATTTATGGGGTTGTTACAATATATATGTACAACATATTTAATTTTTACTCCTACCTAAATTATAGAAAGAATTCCATAAATTATGGTGGGAAGTTATTTCTAGTAAAAATGTCTAATTACCTAAATATGAGGAATGTACTACATATTTACTTCTACCTATATTTATGCAAATAATTGCATGAATTATGGAGGGAAAATTTAATAAACTCAAATACTATGTGGATGGATTATAACCAAATTAATATTTAGGTAGTTACGGGAGGTATTCTCCAACTATTTATAAGAAAGAATTTTTCAAATTTAATTTTCAAAGAGACGTGTCTCTTTGGATCAATTTAATATTACTATAAAAAGACACTTGAAAGACACAACAATAGACACACATGTTTTTTTCTCTCTCGCACATGGGAAGTGATCTAAGGAAGAGACTGAAGTTTCTAAGTAGTTGAAATTTTATGAGTATAATTACTTTGTGATGTTCTAGAGTTTACTAAAGTAATACCGTATATCATTAGAAGTAATTACCACTAGCGGAAAATTGTGCTTGTCTAATTTAACACTAGAAAATCAACATGGTTTGTCGTATGACATCGAGTATATGATGGATGTGTGTTGGTATCTATATGACATCAAGTACATGATGGATGTGTGTTGGTCATATTAGAAGAGGTATCATTTGTGGGGTCATTGTATATAGTTGTGTAAAGACATGTTTGTCATTGCATCTACAGAATGTGAATTGTCTCCTTGGATTCTCAGTGATTTTGATGCTTTTGGTTGTTCTTGTTTCTTGTTCCGAGCAGATCACAGGTAATAGCTCTGAGAAGGAGCCATAATGATGGTCGCAGGAAGTAACATGAATCAAGACTATCTAGACATAGAGTTGTGCACATCCATGTAATGAAGAATAAGAGGAGGTCGGCACATGTAGAGGGAGTAGATGACTCTGAAGACTATATAGCCTCAGAGGGAGTCAAGCTTCAGAGGTAGCATAAATATTCTGACTAGGAAGGGAGTGCAGTGGATAGGAAGAGTAATTTTAGATGTTGTTTCAATATGGGATCACTGTGATCTCATGGTTGAGAAGGGAGAAGTCATGTCTAGCACTTAGTACAATGAAGGTTGAATATGTGGCAACATGTGCAACATGTAGAGAAGCAATGTGGCTTCAGAAGTTGTTGTCTAGGTTATTGGGTCTCAAATTAGAGGAGACTTGCATTTTGTGTGACAACCAGCATTGCATGAAGTTGTCAGAGAATATGTTGCTCCATGACAGGTCGAAGCATATCAAGATCAAATATCATTATATCAGAGAGATGGTGCAGAGGTGAGAAGTGAGGCTCCAGTACATGAATACCAAGGAGTAGGTTGTGGATGTGTTGACCAAGCCACTGTCGAGGACAAAGTTTGATTACTTCAGGGAAAATCTTAGTGTGGTCCCTCTTTAAAGGGAGTGTTCTCATCCATCATAAAAAAGGGATGGGACTAAGACAGATGGAACTCAACCAGCATGAAGAAGGGTTGGCACTGAGTTTTCTCATCCAACATGAAAAATGGATGGCATTGAGATAGGTGGAACTCATCCAGAATGAAAAAGGGTTAGCACTGAGTGTTCTCATCCATCATGAAAAAGGGTTGGCACAAAGACGGGTGGAACTCATCCAGCATGAAAAGGGTTGGCACTGAGTGTTTTCATCTAGTATGAAAAAGGAATGGCACTGAGACAAGTGGAACTCATCCAACATGAAAAAGGTTTGGCACAAATTGTTCTCATCCAACATGAAAAAGGGTTGGCACTGAGACAAGTGGATCTCATATAGCATGAAAAAGGGTTGGCACTAAGATCGAACGTACACATTATAAGGTACAGATGTATTGTGAAGTAATGAATGTCATGGTGACATGTTGAAGCTATTTGAGAGCTACCCACAGGTAATATTCATAGGTAATATTGTCATAATGTAGAATGTGTCCCTCGTTGAGAGGGAGTCTTGATGTTTGCACAGCATCAGAAAGACATTCTACTAGATTAATAATTAATAATATGATTATTAATTAATAAATAATATTGTTAATGTATACAATATTTATATCTTGGAAATGATATTCACCACAAGCTCAATTGGAATTATAGCATTGAGAAAATGATTATTGGGGGATGGAAAACTTATTATGGGCTTGAAAACAATTGTAAATCGGCTTATATTTGCAGTTGGGATAATAAGAAACTTCTCTTTGAGACTCTTGTTACACCTGTTATTCTGTATGGATGTGAATTCTAGGGTTGTAGTATCTCTCGTGAATCCTGGAGAAAGATAGAGCAAATACAAAATAATTTTATAACCTATAATCTCAAAATTAAAGGAAATATGCCCTATCCCATCCTCCTCTTAGAAACAAGTCTCTCCCCCATTGAGAGCATGGCTATGACTAGATACCTAATGTATAAGAACAAGTTAAACAACATGGAAGACAAGAGGCTACCTAAAATTTCTTCAAAATCCAGTCATAACCACCATCGACTCAAGCGAGGATGGCATAAAGACGCTCAGTCTTGGCTAAACTATTGGGGAATCATGGAAGAAACCATTTTGTAGAATAAAGATACTATTAAAAAAAACGTCAAATCAAAATTTAAGGAAAAAATGTGGTGTTATAAAGAGTTAGAGGAAAAAAGAAAATTAAGGTATTATAAAGATGTAATTAACCCTAATCTAGAAGATCAAAATTATCTATCTATTTTGCCAAGTGTAAAGAAAAAAATAAGCATTGCTAAGATAAGAACAAATTCTCACGAG
>ML793951.1:220729-261113 GCA_009831015.1 Picea engelmannii
CGGGAACATATCGTGACCGTCGGATTTCCTAACTACAAATGCATACTAATGCATACTAAAGAAACACACTTTTACCTAACGACATATTAGACCAAGTAGATCTTAACTAACTCCTAAGTGTCTAAATATCCTAACAGAGGAAGCTACATGAAAGTATAAATAAGAGAGAAAGGCTATCCTATTAGCACCTTTTAAATATTATTGAATATCTATTTGGTAAAAGGTTTATTGCAAGGACAAATTGATACATCAAGTTACACAATATTGAGGAAGTGAAAGAGGACTGACGACGAAAGTTTTGGAGTTGCAGAACTACTGAAAAAATATTATTTTCTAAGGCGTATGCGGGCTAACAGTACAGTAGGTTGTGTACATATGCAGGCTAATAGTATAATAGGGTGTGTATGTAGGCAGGATGGCAGTATAATAGGGTGTGTACATGAGGGTAAATCCATACAAATTTTAGAATATTAAGATGTCGGGTATCTAGATTTTGAAAGAAATCTCCCATGAAGGTCTAAAGTGATTAGGTACATCAGATCTATCCATTGGTTCAAAAGTATTTCTTATTTCTATGAGTAGTTGGATTTTGTTGTATACATGAGAAGTGTTTATGGGGGTTTGAGAATTTTCCCTAGAGAGATTATTGGTTGCATAGGACTTACTGTATAAGTCAGATCTACATAAACACAGTGTTGGTATAATCAATATTTATCATTGATGCATATTTGAGTGTTGAGACATAGATAGTACTCCTTGGTACATGGTTGAGGGGTTTTTGTTGTGATGTGTTAGTAAAGTTGTTGGTTAGTTTGAGGTAGATCTGGCGTAGTACATGGCTGGTACATGTTTGAGTGTTATTGGTGTATCTTATTGTACATTGTGAGAGGCTTTTGTTAGTGGTATTGATATATGATTGGTACACACTTGAGTCTACATAAAAGTAAGGTTTTGGCACATATTTTGATGTAAGGGTTTATGGTATTTGGATCATGTATTGTGTGATGTGTTGATAGAGGACTTTTGTTGGTTACATTGGTATATCTCTTTGGTATATGGTTGAGATACATGTTGGTACATATAGTTGATGAGTCGGCACATACATGAGGTATATGGTATGGTGATATTGATACATCTTGATGAGTCATAGTTGGACTTGTTGATGCATGATTAGCACATGTGTGGTGTAATGTTAGATGTACTTGCTAGTAGTATTGTTGACACATGATTGGTACATGGTACATGTTTAGAGGAACTTGCTAGTAGTATTGCTTGACACATGGTATATGGATGATGTGGCATAGATATATTGATATATTAGTAAAAGCACATCTTGGTCATGGTTATGAGGTATTGTGATGTGCATAGTTGATGCACTTGTAATGGTATAGGTTGTGTGAGTCATTGATGTACATGGTTGATAGTATAGGTTGATAGGTACAACTTAATGTGCCAAAGGTAGAAAAGGGTCTGAATTTCAGGAAAGTGAGAATCCTAACTCTCAAAAGGTATACGTAGGTTGTAGTATAGAAAGGTCGAGTACATATGTGGGTTGCAATATAGACAGGGTGCGTACATACGCGAGTTGTAGTAAAGAAAGGTCCTCTACCTACTAGTTTTTTGTTGGTACAGGAAGGGTACTGGTACAAGTTGATTATAGGACAATGGCACATGTTGGTTATAGGTTATTGGCACAGATTGGTATAGGTTTATAGTGGTATATCTCTCAGTGAAAGTGTGATAGTGGTTTCATCATTTTACTTATATTCCAGGGTGGCAGGTGTTACACATCAAAATTCCACACTTAAGTACCTCTCCCTAAGTGTCGCAAGTGTCGTAAAAGTGTCATATACACTAACACCATGAAAGAACATTTGTCAGATCCCTAGTCAATGAGAAGGAAAAATATATCATATGAAGGTCAAAATACTATGTGCACATGAATTATTTATTAATATTCATAAAAAGGAAATTAATTTAGTTTTAGAATCCACCTCACATTTAGTTTCCTAATCTTAAGGAGATGTTGAGAATCTCATGGATGGTTGAGATATTTTCTCAAACCAAAATCCTATTTTGGTGGATCTTGAGAGATATTTCCTCGTTAAAATCCTTGAGAGATATTTTCTCCCTAAAATCCTTGAAGAGATATTTTATCCCTAAAAATATTGGAGATCCCACTTTAGTGGATCTGGTGAGTGATATTCTCCATGGTGGTTAAGCCTCCAATTCCTATCTAATGAGGGATTTCCATGGAGAAGGGAGGAACATTAGAGGTATCAAACTTTTGATTATGGATATGGACAGAGATATCAAACTTATGATCTTGGGATTCATGCAAGGTTATGGATGAGGAGATCTTGGAGGAGTGTTCCATCATCATCCATGTTTGTAAGTATTCTCTTTGGGTTCACATTTTAATATACTTGGCCTATTTCCTTCAAGCTTGTGTATTCTTTCATGTACTTGTCTATTGTTTCTTCAATGTTTGTAGATGAATTTGTTTGATCTAATATTGTAGAGTAGGAGTTATTTGTTTATCTTTTTTGTCTATTGCGTTGCAGGTATCAAGTTGCACTAAGGAGTTTGGAGATCAAGCTCGGATTGGAAGTAGCGAGGAAAAACTTTGAAACTAGGTGCATCACACATTTTCTCCCTCTCTCTCTTTCTGATTAGTTAAACTAAATTCAAAGGGATGTTAGTCTCCACTTGTGTTTTTTTGTCTTGGTATTAGGGGTTTGTAATCCAAGGGAAATTTCACATGTTCGCAAGGGAATATTTTCGTAACATAAATTGGTGAGTCCACTAAGGAAGGAAATTGACTTGTATTTCCTTGAATTGTCTGAGATTTTTCTCACCTTTAGATCTTATTTTCTATTTTTTTATGATCTACTTCCCTTTATCTCTTCTTCATTGAATATTTCACAAAGTATTTGGCAAATTTTTCTGAGTTTTTATCCTTTTTTCTGAGTTTTTGGGAAGGGCAACACTCATCTACTATGTACACCAGAGTGTTGATATAGGATCAACGCTCCCGTGTAGTGTATACCAGAGAGTTGCATCACTATGTCCCTTTGGAAACAGGAGCATTGATCTCCTTTTCTAGGTTTTTTCCCCCTTTATGCTCACTTTTTCTCAGTCTGATCCTAAGGGTATTTTTGCTCAGACACCTTTGAATACTCTTGATTTATTTTTTATAAGAGTTGGGAATTTATCATTCATTTATGTTTATCCTTTGAGTTCGCAAATTTTCTCTTATTTGTGGTCCCCTTGGATTAACATGATCCCTTGGCTCATTTTTCCTTTTGATTTTATCTAATATTCATCTCATAAATCTTTCAGATTGCTTGATTGTTTAGGAATGATCATCAACTATTGTTTGCAAAAGTTTCTTGGTATTGAGACTTCTTGTATTCATTTGAAACATATCACTTTTATGGATGATTAGGACTCTTATGACAACCTAGCTTGATTTATGTTTCTTGTTTCTCATCGTTTGACGATTTTCGTGAGTGTTTGTCTTCTTTCTCTTTTGCATTTTTGAGTTCTTGATTGAACGAGTTATCATACTTGTTTATTTAAATTCTCGTTATCCTTTGAGTGCATTCTTTGTTTGAAATATTTTTTCTTCGTGTCTTTTGTATATTCATCCGACTCGTTCATTTTGATTGAAAGTAATGAAGAATTAAAGGATTTGCAATTGATTTCTTTTAAAATAAAATAAAGAAGATAATTGTGTTCTTTCTTTTGGGTAGTGTAGTAGATTGCATTTAGAAAATTGTGTTTGGGAATTGGGTGTTTTTGTTGAAGAAAGTTCAACCTCTTCAAGATTTATTGAAGAAAAAGATTTTCATCTCATTATTTTTCATTCTTTTGGAGTCGAGTCTAAAACATCATAAGTTTCACTTTACTACCCTTGAGTAAACAACAACTCTAAAATAAAGCGCTTATAAAATTGATCAGACACTTTTATATTATTTGGTAGCGAACCTACATTAGCTTAAAGTGTAGGGATTTGGAATAAGTTGTGAGGATAACTTTCCAAAGACATCAGAAAAACATAGAATCTTGTGCTAGGGATCAGTAAATCTAATTGTTTGTATAAGCATAGTTGGGATGCCCCTCTCAGACAAGGGTTAAACACAAGGTCGTTTTCAGGAGAGCAGCAGAGATTTCCCCTCCAAAGCTTAACCCACGTAGTGGACAGATCATATATTAGGGGTTCTTCATGAGAAACGGTTGGTTTCATTTAGTCTCAGAGCTTCGTGAATCCTGAATCTATTCGGGGTTCTCAGTAGTATTCTGGTCCACTTGTATTCAGTTCTCATGAAGAATTTTGGACTTGTTATCCTACCCATATGTTCTTTCTCGATTGTCGAATGTACACACCTAGAGGTTGACTATGAGTTGGTAACCTTAGTGGCCTATATCTATAGAGTTTGTACACAAGGTGACGGTGAAGGGGAGTCTTTGTCGTACCTGGGTCATACGTTGGTCAAACTCATTCAGGATCCTTGTGTTGGGAAGCAGAATAAAAAAAGAGCATAAAAACATAGCATCAACAAACAAGATTAAATCGAGAACATCAATCTCACAATTGACACAGTGATTTATGTGGAAACCCAATACGAGAAAAAACCACAAGCAATGATATTCATTATTCTTATTATTCAAGGGAGAATTGCAATAGCCAACCCAAGCATATAACCATCCTCTCCTCTCATACACACAACACCTCAGTACTACGTCTTTCTCTCACACACTCACTACACATTGCAATTTCACCTCTATGGGTATGCCTGAATATATAGCATCTCTCAAACAGTTAGACTAATTGATTATAATTAGATCCACCAGTTACACAATTTGTTCACAAAAGAGTGCATGCATGCGCACTCCTAACATAGTTGCATGCATGTGCATATGACCACATGGGAAATTCATTAGAATGTTTCCAACAATCTCCACCTTGACAACAATTTACCTGATATATCATGCCCTAAATTCATCACCTTTTCTGCAAGTCAAGAGAATCCAAACACCATCACAACTCTGCAAATTATCTAACAGTATTTTTATGTGAACATGGCTACATGATTCACTCCAGTATGGACCATTCTATCTCCATTAGTAACTTGTCTAATAAACTGATGCACTTGTCCAAATATCATGAATCATAACCACATACCAAATCATTGCAACCATTGTAGGTGATACTTGTGCTTCTGTGTTTGAAGCACCCATTTCCATGTTCTTCACCTGGTTTTTCCATGTGTCTACTGAAAACACCAACTACATGTGAAATGATGACCATTCCCCATCGCAATCATAAAACTTTCTACTAGTATATAATACTTGATACATATAACCCTTTTCTTATTCAGTTAGGACATAAACCTGAAGAGAAATTACAATGGAAAGCCAAAGGGATTTTATTGGTTTCACATTATTCATACCGAATTTCCTAAGTATCTTCACCACATACTTCTATTGTGATAAACAAGATTACCATATTTCATGTCTTTGTGTATTTCCATGCCCAAGATTTGTTTTGCTGCTCCCAGGTCCTTCATAAGAAATGTCCTAACCAACTGATCCAACCTGTTGATCTCAACCATGCTTGTGCTTGAAACAAGCATAACATATAACACCAATATAATGAATATACCATAAACACAATGGTTATACTCACTTCTTGTAAAATTTTGCTCATCATGAAGGAATCAAACATCTTGTACCATTTTCCTGGCATGCTTCAGGCCATACAATAATTTTTTAGTTTGCAAACAAATCTTTTGTTGTGAGTCAGAACTAATCGTTCTGGTTATTCCATATACATCCCCTTATCCAAAAAACTCCATGTAAAACAGTTTTAACATCTAGTTGTACTATCACAACTAGTGCTAACACAACATCAATAGAAACAAGATTTTAACAACTCGTGAGAAAATTTCATGGAAATCAATACCTTCCAAATCCCCTTCTTCTATGAGTCATTCTTTGAAACTTTCATATTTTACTATGTCTATTTTTATAGAAGGAGATTCATCAAACATTGCATCTATGTCCATGATGATTCTTTGGGTAGTAGGATCCTACAATCTGCACCCCTTAACATCATCACCATATCAAAGATCTACATGTTTGATCCTAGTCCTACTTAGACCGTTGATAAAAAAAATAAGAATCACAACTGAATAATTTCACATTTGAGTAATTACCAGATGACATGTTCATACATCTTCCTGAATATTCATGTCTTTTGCAACTGATGGTGACCAAGTTACCAGATAGCATAATCACTTATGTCCACAACTATTGTTGCTACTTGGCATTATTGAACATGCCTCTTCAATCCCATCTTCCTTGCAATACTTTCTAAGTTCCATGGATAAGAACTTACCTTCATCATATATTCTCAAACACTTGATTTACCTTCCAACACATCAGCCTTTCTACAAAACCACTTTTCTAAACTGGACACACTGCTCCACCTCAAACTTTGCATTCGAACAAATTTGACCAAATCTAGCCAACTTTGACCAACATTTTTCCTTACCCTTACTCTCTTTTGACTTAGACCTGGTTGTACCTCTTTGATCTTTCCCTCCTTCTATAGATCGACCTCAAACCACTGTTACTTCTTTTGTTGAGGTTTCCTTACTGGATCTTCTCCTCATTTCCTAAGACAACAAAGCTCCCACAACAGTGTCATAATCAATGGCATCTGTTGAGATAAACCACATAGTTGTGACCAGATGATCCCAGGACTCAGGAAACGAAAACAGTAGTGTAACCTTCTTGTCCTCATATTCGTACTTTACCTCAATACTAGATAATTGACAAATCAAAGTATTGAAAGCATTCAAGTGATCAGCAATTTCCGTACCTTCTTTCATCTGTAATATGTACAACTGCCTCTTCAATAAGATTATATTCATCGAGTACTTTGTCATAAACAGACTCTCTAGTTTGTTCCAAAAACCTGTTGTTGTCTCCTCTTTAGCGATGTTAAACAACAATTCATCTGCCAGACACAACCAAATGGTACTGAGGGTTTAACTCTTAAAAATAAAATTTAATATCCTCCCAATAAAAAAACTTGATATGGCATCCACCTTTTAAACATCCACTCACTCGTTTAAGTATGGTTCGAACTTAAAACATTCACCTTACAACCATGTCATGCATAATAAGAAAAATTCAATCTTCCACCCTTTTTATATAATAAAGTTGATCCTCCACCTCACCTTGTAAACTTCATACCAAATCGAAAAACCTTTAATTTGTTAAATAATGCCAAATTGTATTTAAAGATTAGCACTCCTTTGTGGGTGGAAATGGAGCGTTATTTTTAGAGATCAAGGCTCCTTTAGTGTGAATGAGGGAGCATCGATTTTCCAATGCTTTGTGGTGTGCAAACCACGTGCGCTAATTTAGGAAAAAATATTATTTCTGAAGTGTGGGAGCATTAGCGCCCCTCTAACATTGTCTAGGGAGTTTCGGTGACCTGAAAAATCACTCAATCACACCTTCTAGTTCTCATAAAATGTCTAGTCTCCTTAGTACTTCATTCTGCCTATCCTTACGTGCTAAAAAACACATCCAAAGGTTATTGTTCTCACAGGAGACCTGCACACAATTCTCCTTGGCTCACTTGTGGAACCTACTCAACCTACTCTGATACCACTTGTTGGGCAGTGGAAGAAAAACATATCATAAAAACATAGCATCAATAAACAAGATTAAACCGAGAACATCAATCACACAAATGACACGACGATTTATGCGAAAACCCAATACGGGAAAAAACCACGGAAAATGATATTTGGTATTGTTATTATTCAAGGGATAATTACAATAGCCAACCCATACATACAACCATCTTCTCCTCTCATACACACAACACCTCAATATTGCGTCTTGCTCTCACACACTCACTACACATTGCACTCTCACTTCTATGGGTATGCTTGTATATATAGCATCTCTCAAACACTTAGACTAAATTATTATAATTTGATCCACCAATTACACAATATGTTCACAAAAGAGTGCATGCATGTGCATTCCTAACATAGTTTCATGCATGTTCATGTGACCACATAGGAAATTCGTTGCCATGTTTCCAACACCTTGGAGAGTACACCCATGGGTAAAACTGTGTGGGAGTTTGCACCAAGGTATAAGTCCATTAAGTAGGTTTCCAATGTAACCGATCCACCCTCTCTATCTCCAATCCTTCTTATATTGATCTCACGATGTTGGATTTCATCACCAACTAGTGGTTTCATTGTGGGAAGGTTTGTTTGATTGCTTTATTCTTAGATTTTTAGCATGTGTTGTTTGTTTTCCTTAGTGGACCTTACGTCGAGTCAGTTTCAATGGATTCAATTCCTGGGAGTACCAACAAAGGAACCCCTTTTCCCAAGGAACCTTTCTCCTTTCCTTATTTTGGAAATGTTGGCCCTCCATGCATTGCCACACTGAGTCTTTTGGGACTCACCATTGGGTTACCGGTTTTGTTGTTCCCCACTCTGGTCATCTCGACTTTTCCCAGTGCTTCAAATGCACCTAATGATTTGGATGTAAGAACACCACCCACAAATCAACCTCATGTTGACCTTTCTCCTTCACCCATCAGGTCTCCTTCCCTTTCTCCTTCTTCGCCTATTGAAATCTCTAAAGCAAGTAGCCAGGTTGATAAGAAGAATAAGAAATAGAAGGGGAAGAAGAATCAGAAAGAGACAAAGCCTCCAACTGCATCAGGTCATGTTAGATCCAAGCAACCAGCTATTTTTAATTGTACTGGGAGTGTTGATAAAGTTGACAATTCTAAAACAAATAATCCCAAACCCAAATTCCCTTGCAGGCTTTGTAAGGGTGACCACTTTCTGAGGGATTTCTCTAGTGTCCCCAAGGTCTTGGAAATGCGGTCTTCCATGTCATCAGCCCCTACTAAACATGCTAGTGACACCCCATCAACTAGTAACATTAAGGTTGGTAAAACGAATAGAAATGACATATTTCCTTGTATGTCATGCAAAGGTGATCATTACTCTCAACTTTTGCCTCGTATCAATGACGCTTATTATCTTTTGGAAAAGATTCAACTTCCAAATGGTTACCATGATATGATATCTCCCAAACAATCATTAGTTGATGGAATGGTCAATATGGTTCCATCCCCGGTCAGTCTGGTTTCATCCTCGATTTAACCACTAACCCAAGTGATTGATCCAGTTTTGTCATCGATCAACCCCACTCTTCATCTAAAGAGTTCCAAAGTGGTTGATTTGGTTCGGTCATTGGTCGATCCCACTCCTCATTCAAAGAGTGAGAATTTTTCTCAAGTATACCTCATTAATACCGATCCACCTGGAAAATGAGGCACTATGCCCGTCTCGATGGCACCCCATTCAAGCAATCAAATAATTTCTATTAATTGGAATCATTTGATAGAACCCCATATTCCTTATTACATGCCTTTCCAAATCACCATGCAGGTTTGTGATAGGAATATTACTAACACTATAATAGACAAAGGTGCTTCTTTTATCATCTTATCCACAAATGCTAGGAAATCTTTTGGTTCCCCGCAACTTACGCCTATGAATCAGAACTTGTTGACCTTTGACAGAAGATTTAGTCAACCTTTATGGATCCTTCCTCATTTTCTGGTTACTTTGGGAGGAAAAAAAGTCTACATTGATGTGATGGTAGTTCATGACCCCTTGGACTTTAACTTGCTCCTTGGGCGAGACTAGGTCTATGTTATGAGAGATTTTGTGTCCACTCTTTTTCGAGTGATATTTTCCCCTCACAATAGAAACATAGTAATGATAGACCAACTTTCATTCATTGACCCTCATCTGATGGTCAACCATATGCCTTCCCTGAATGATCCATACATGCCATCGATGTCCACCCCACCACAAGTCAATTATGTAACGACCTACCCCATGCATTCAACTCCACATGAGAGGTAATCTCTCCCTTCTCCTGACTTAGATCCAATAGTTGACATGGTCGTCTCTTCGATAAAGATAATAGAGCTAGATCTACATACCCTTATCGAGGTCGTCGATATGTATTCCTTCCGGAGTGTTTTTCTTCCATCTAGCGAACATATCACGGAAGCCATGGCTGACATTTTTCCCTTGACATGTATTCGTTTCAGATCATTGTCCTCTTGGAAGCCATGATCAAGCATAAGTTTTGAGCATATTTTTTCCTCTCTGTGGCAATCTTGTTAAAAAATAAAACAGAGTTTTTGAGCATAGTTTTTCTTCTCTGTGGCAAGTTCGTTAAAAAATGAAACAGAGGTCTTGAGCATACTTTTTCTTCTCTGTGACAAGATCGTTAAAAAATGAAACAAATATTTTGAGCATAGTTTTTCTTCTTTGTGGAAATCTTGTTAAAAAATGAAACAAATCTCTTGAGCATAGTTTTTATTCTCTGTGGCAAGCTCATTAAAAAATGAAATAGAAGCTAAAATCATAGTTTTCCTCTCTGTAGCAAGCTCGTTAAAAAATGAAAAGAAATTTGGGGATTGAACCCAAAGACATGAGCATAGTTCTTTTCACGTGTCAAGCTCATTAAAAAATGAAAAATTCACCTCTCCTACAAAGTCAAGTATTTTCACTAGATCTCATAGATATCGAGTCAATTATTTAGCTAGATCTCATAGATTTTGAGTTGAGTCTTTCGTTAGGTATCTTATTTGAACCTTCCTTTCATCCTCCTTTGTCAATTGACCCTTTTTCCTCATCCGATACAGAAATTGGTGATAATATAAGCGTCGATGAATGAAACGAAGCTTGCAGGGGCATGTCTCTAACCTTTGATTATCATTTTGGAGTTAAGCCGCTAGCTTTTCAAGCTAGGGGCAGCGTACCAACCATCCATGGGTATCCTTCAAAATTTTTGGAAATAACGTTGGGAAATGACAAGCACAGTTTAATTTTGTTTCAAGATTGTGTAAAAATGAAACTAACTACAAACTTAGTCTTTGTTATTTCTCATCCTCAGAAATACATGAGAATGTGACTGAGTATAATTTTATCACTTTTTCGGACTCATAAAGGTTATACAGAAAAGGAACCCCTTCAAGTCTCCTTTAAGCTCTTTTCAGACTCTCTAAAAATGAAAAGATTTCCAAGTGATCTTGCTTCCTTTCACACTTGTTAAAAGGTTTGAAAGGGCGTCTTTCAAGTGATAGTTTATCTCTTTTCGGCCTCATGAGACTAATTATGGAAAAGGAACACTCTAATCAAGAATGATTAGAAGAGTTATACCCTGTATTGTTTTACACTTTTTTCGGGCTTGGGAGACTAAATTTAGGAAAAATTCATCCATGGAATTGCCTTTAAGTTATTTTCAGACTCTCTAAAAATGAAAAACCACTAAGTTTTCCTTCTATGGACTCGCTAAACTACACATTGAAGGACCCATATGGGAACGAATCCTTACTTCTTCTAGTCCATGAAATAAAGGAAGAGGAACTTACCGAAGGTGAGTTATATCAAGCATGTGTTACTCTCCTCGAGCTCATTAAATGAAAAAGAGTTACTCATCTATCTAGTTGGGGGGGGAATTGAAGGAAGTGGGTCAAGTTTTTTGGAATCCTTTATGGCAGTTATTGTCACCCTTGAACATGGCACATGTTTGTGTCTCATCTTACAGTTGGGTAATCCAATTGTCTTCGAGTCATACCAATTCCATGTGTCACCATACTTTTTCATCTAGTCAAAGAGTGCTCTTATTTCCATCGCATTACATTATTGGTACTCGTCGAGTCAACACTGCCAAGTTAGTTGTCATGTCATCATGTTCAAGGGAATTTTCACTTCAAACCATCCATATGAAATATTGCCAGTTTCCATTTCCTGTGTCAGCCCATAATCATTTGATTCACCATATTACATCACTTTCATGTGTCAGTTTCTTGTCGATGATGGGGGATACACCAAGGCTCTCCTTCAACGAGTATTTTCCTGTCGACAGCAACACATCATTCGAGAATTAGACTTAGAAACCAGTTAGTATCTTGGGACCTAATTGCCTTAATGGAAGGCCTCCTCGCTTCTGATAGTAGGTTTACATTATTGACCTCTGATCGAATGATTCCATGAATGTTCGACCTCAACTCATTTATTCACATTCGTTGGAATGTACTAGGGTACCTTGGGATTCATTGACATCATTGGTTATTTCCCTCACACTTGTTAACAGTTTACCTCAATGAGCAGTAGTCAAGTGGTTTATACCATGTTCAACATCAAATCATATATTCACATGGCTAGATTCGTACCACATCAGGATTGGGATGAAGACCCTGGGTTGGGCGTTCACTATCTTATATTATTTTCCCATGATGCGAAGGATATCATTTGAGCATGCTAATATATATACTATCACATAGATCCACATTATATTGGTTTTTGGCTATCTTTCATCATCTCGTATCTCCACTATGTATTTTTCATGGCTACAATCAGTTCATGTAATGGAGGTATGGATCCACATTGTATCTCTAGTGGCCATATCCTTAGTCATTATTTTTCATGTATTCGCAGTGTATTGTTCGATGATCGTGCTTTGAGACATCTCATATTCCAAGCATAGGTATTCCTGCCTCATAAATGAAACATATATTAATAATGTTTGATTTTTGTTTGCAGCTTCTTCCAGGTTCTCCAACTCCACACCCTTGCATTGAAGAATTGTAAAGTGTTTCTTCCATCAGTTTCTCTTCTGACCTCACACTTTAGGGGGGAATTTGTTACACATCAAAATTACACACTTAAATACCTCTCCCTAAGTGCCACAAGAATCATAAAAGTGTCACATAAATTGACAACATGAAAGAACATTTGTCACAATCCCTAGTCAATGAGAAGGAAAAATATATCATATGAAGGTCAAAATACTATGTGCACATGAATTATTTATTAATATTCATAAAAAGGAAATTAATTTAGTGTGAGAATCCACCTCACATTTATTTTCCTAATATTAAAGAGAGATTTAGAATCTCATGGATGGTTGAGATATTTTCTCAAACCAAAATCCTATTTTGGTGGATCTTGAGAGATATTTCCTCCTTAGAATCCTCAAGAGATATTTTCTCCCTAAAATCCTTGAAGAGATATTTTCTCCCTAAAACTCTTGGAGATCCCACTTTAGTGGATCTATTGAGTGATCTTCTCCATGGTGGTTAGGCCTCCAAATCCTATATAATGAGGTATTTCCATGGAGAAGGGAGGAAGATTACAGGTATCAAACCCTCTTCCCTCGTTGTACCATAGGGTAATCTTACCCAATTTCACTTACCATATACATAATGTTCATAGAAATAATAATACAAGGATAATTTAGACATACCTTCAACCATATCTTTACCATGTGGTAGTTGAGATCCGTTCTCTCCAATATGCCTTAGTCTTTGATTCCGCAACATACCCTTTTATCCAAAGATTGTAGGATTTTTTTCTTCTTCATCTCCAATCTCAAGAACAATGCAACTATTACACCCATCATTAATAGTTCTTCCCTGTAGCTTGTAATCCGTTCCAATCCAAAGTCCCTTCAACAACACCATTTCTCCTCGAACCATCCTACAGGTTTCTTTCTCAAACATTGTTTTTACCCTTGCATCGTACACTTTTCTTAAAGAGATCAAATTTATGGCCAATCCTGGGATGTGCAGAACACTAGGTAGTGTTGTAATCCTTCAATCCATGAGATTCAACTTGACTTTTCCTCGTCCTATGATTTTTTTTGTTGAGTCATCATCTAGGAAAACATCACCTCCATCATACCTTTCATATTCATAGAACCACTCCCTATGAGGATTCATATGAAATGATACACCTGATTCAACCAGCCATGCCTTATGATCTACGTGTGTGCTTTAAGAATCCAAGTACACATCCCCTCCTTCTCCCATGGAGGTTTTTGCTTCTATAAAAGGTGCATCTTCGGATTCCTTCCCTCTCTCAATACTTTTGTATCTACATTGCTTCTTGAAGTGCCCTTCTTTTCCACATCTTCAGGATACTTTTACAAACTTACCGAGAGATTTAGATCTACCATTGGATTTAGATCTCCAACTTGAGGACTTGGATCTATTTCTTTCTTGGGAGCTTCCTCTTGTAAATAATTCATGCGTGCTCTATCCTTCCATGTTCTCCCTCCTCATTTCCTCCGACAACAAGGATGAGACCACATCATCAAAACTTAAAGTAGTTGTATTAAAACCTATGGCCACAACTAAACTATCCCATGAGTCTAGTAAAGAGTACAATAAACTAATACATTTATTTTCATCAGAAATCTTAATATCAATAGATAATAATCGACTTACCATTGTATTGAAGGTGTTCAGATGCTCTTTCATTGAGTCTCCATCTTTCATCCTCAGGTTATACAACTTCTTATGTAGGAACAATTTTTTTACCAAGGACTTATACTACCACAAATTCCCCAACTTATCCCATAATGTCTTGGCTATAGCTTCCCCTAACACAATCAGTAATATTGAATCTGAGAGACACAACTAGATTTGTCTCTTCACCTTTCGATCCAACTTTTTCCAGTCTTCTTCTAACATTCCTATAGGTGTAATACCTAGATCTACAGCAATCCATTGATCTTTGTCTGCCAATAGATCTTCCATCTTGAGCTTCCACATCTCAAAAAATTTCCCATTAAATTTATCGATCTCTATTTTTGAACTACTCGTCATTTCTTTTCACTTGAAGAATTAATATCGCAGATCTCCCAGTGTAACAAGGCTTATCACAGACCCAAGACAAACCCTTAGCCACAAAGGCATCCCCCTAAAGCCAATAACATCTCTTATGTACCAAATATATAAATTTCAACCTTGTACAATTAATTACTACAAACAAATTCTTAATAAAAATATAAAAGATACAATGGCACACACACACACACATTACACAAAGATTTTTACCCTAGAAACCCAAACTAGGAAAACCAGGAACCTGTTTAGAGTTGCACCTCTAATATTCTCTATTCATCATCCTCTTAATTGTTTATAATACAATATACATATAGGATCCTATAGAATCTTAACCCCTAATCCATTGAACTAGATTATTCAACAACCCTAATTTCTTAACTGGAATCAGAAAACCATTGGAAAACACCGTGTGCCGAAAAACTGCCAAAAATAGACGCAAAAAATCACCAAAAAACGGATGCAAAAAACCACCCAAAAAACATTATTTGGGGGGCTTCGCCCCCCTGCTCCCATATCAATGTATAGTACATGGGACCAATCTTGCAAAGAATATAACACATGCCCAACAAGGTTTTTCTTAGGTATTGGGTTTGTAGAAAAAGTTGTAAGGTTAGATTGTGACAATCAAAGCTCAAACTTTTTGGAAAATGATCTAGCTTATCATTATAATAGAAAGCACGTTGATGTTTAGTATCACTTTGCGAGAGACATGATTGAAGACAAGAAGGTGTTACTGGTGAAGGAAGACACTTTGAATAATATTGTAGATTCATTGAGAAATTTTGTAAGCATTGAGAAGTTCTCTTGGTGTAAGAGAAGCAATGGGAATTGTTGCCTTGAATTGTTGATAATGTAATCCTCGGGCCCCTTATATGCAAATAAAACAACAAGTGGAATAATGTTAGTATGTTTTATATTCTTTTCATGGTTAACCCCACACACAATGCATATGCACTTGGTGCAGTGGGAGGGTCACAAGGGGGTTTCATGGGGGGCGGAGCCCTTGATATTTTTGGGGTGGTTTTTTGGTCTATTTTGCAAGATTTTGGCACATGGTTTTTCAACCCATGGTTTTCTAATTCAAGTTAATGAATTGAGGTTGAATCTAATAAAGTTCAATTGATTAATTTTTTTGGATTCCGCATAGTCATATATATTGTATTTGTAAATGGTGAAGTTAATACAATGAAAGTTAGAGGTGTGGCCCTAAACATTTCTTGGCTTTCCCGATTGAGCGTTTCTAGGGTAAATTTAAGAGTATTGTATGAGAATAATATGTTTTCTTCTATTTTATAAATAATATTTGTGTACATTTCTATATTGTAAAGGTTTAGAACCTACAATATTGCATTTTCCATCAGTTTCAAGCTCCAAAAATTCAAAGTCATTCATGCCACAATTTTCGCCAGTCATTGGTGTGAGATATGAGTGTAGTCGATCACGAGTATTTCTTGGGAAATTCACATAACTTGTATATTCAGTCATTTAATTCAAATAAACCAGCAAAGACAATAACAATGTTGTTGTGCATGTCCTTCACAACAAACCCATCTAGCCAAAACTCTACGTTCATCCCAGTTTGTCTTAGTTGGGGTATTAACAACAAATTTTCACTCATATTAGATACATAATACACATCAATGATCACATCATTATGACATTCAATATTTTCACAACCAACAACATTAAGTGCTTAATCATATACTACAAAGATTTATTTATTTGTGGTTTATTTTAAACAAGAAAATAGAAAATCATCCTTAGCCATGTGATGGGTGAATCTAGAGTTAGTTATCCATTCACTTTGAGAAGAATGAGCATGTGTAAGGCTTGAGAAGTTCTAAGAGAAAACATATAGTTATCTTCATTTCTTTCTAAGTTTGGTTATATAGGTTAGTCGATATTCTAGTTCATGTGTCTCCTTCAAGTTTCTTCACTTTCTCCTATGGGTTCTTGGTCTTCCTCCAACCAACCTTCTCCATATTTCCTAATATTCCACAATAGTTAAAGATATTTGTATGTTTTCCTTTCTTAGTCGAATTTCGATCGTCATTCTTCTTATTATCAATATAATTGACATGATATTATGTCTCCTATTGACCTCTTTCTTTGTAATTTTATCAATCTTTTCCCTTTAATGAATGGGCCTATTGCTTGATCTCAAGATTCCCTTCATCAGGAAATGTTTTGGTGCTTTAATCATTAAAGAAATTGAAGAGTCAAAATTATAATCATTAACATCATCTTTCTTGGAGGTCCAATTGGCATGGAATGTCGAACAAAACACATCATACAAATTATTTAGATTCATCAAGATCAGTTCTATGAACTAGCCATCCTTCTTGAGAAAACATTTTCCACATTCAACCAATTTAATTGATGTTCCTTCACATGGGCCAAATAATGGTCAATTCTTTCAAAAGATAGAGGATCTATAGGTATTATCTCTTTTTTAATCTACATGAGTTTCCTTTCATCAATTTTATCGAATAAAAATCATTCAAGAAGTGGATCCCACTTATATGAAATTGAATATCCCTATATATTTAGGTCATTTTGACTCATACAATCTCATCCTTATTCCCATAGATGGAAAAATTCTATTGGTCTTCCTTTGGAAATGGAACCATAGTTTTTGTAAATTGCCACAATGCTTTACTCTTCAATGTTGTTTCCATATCTTGTGCCCAAATTCCATAGTGGTCATTTAGGACCATAGGCTCTATCTTGGAATTCATCATGTCAATCTATTGATCTAATCCTATATTTAATCTTCAAGTTAAAACCCTGAGTCAATCTACCACACAAATATAAATCATCAGGAGCACTGACAACCTCCACAATATTTCTAGACAATAGGCTATATCTCAAACCACTATGTCTAATACCATGTCATCTAATTACATGATTAGGTAGATCATATAGATAGTAATATAATCGATAGGTTGCATCTAAATATGCCATTACAAAACTTAGACACAATTGGGTATAGCTCAACATACAAAGAAGTGTAAGAAACCAAAATGTTTCCATGCACATACATTTTCACCATGACATCATAAATTGACCCATAGGGTGATCCTATATAGCACCAAGTTGTAACCAAATCTCTTGAAATGAGGAAGATGAGGTCCACATAGATTGGATAGGGATTAGAAAAAACTTCTTAATTTCTACTTTATTATGTGAACTAGACCTTTGTTTTATTCTAACTACTCAACCAACTAAATACTTATTCGACCATCCAATTCATCCCATTGTCAAATCCTTATTCAACCACCTAGTTGTCTCTCCTAATCGACTATAGATTGTTGACTAACTATCTCTAGAATATCTAGTGGTGTGATGAACCTACAAAGCCTACAATTCCAAATTATTATAGCTAGATGGAGTTTGATTTTGAAGGAATTTTTATGTGAATTGTACCTTAGAATCTTCAAGATAACTCATATGTCTTTGATAGAAAAAAAAAACTAGTTTTAGAACTTCTTAAAAATATGATAAAACTAACATTTATTCTAGTCTAAATGACGTAAAGTTTAAAATTAAGTATATATGAGTTTATTAAATATAATATTGGTGATTAGCAAGGGTGTTTCTATTCTCTTTCTTTTTGGGGAAATTGTTTTAAGAGTTATGAATTGGTATTAACATGGTTGGTTTCATTATGATATATAATTATGATATTGTTTCTTTTACAAAATCTAATAAACCATTTTACAAGAAAATCAAAGTTCTCTAAAATTTCTTATAAAATTATGAACTTATCATTAATATCAATAAAACCAAGATTATTACAATAAAATCTATAAATCAATTTATAATCGTTTTTTTATGAAATATATAAAATCAATTTACAATCTCTTTTTTATGGTGATAACACACTTCAAGATGCGAGGTATTACAAATACATAGGGCATTTCAAGTATCAACTATGAATTGAACTAGTTCAATGACAATGTTGAGAAAAAAAATCATGATGATAACAGACTTCAAGATGCAGGTTATTACAAGTACATAAGGCATTACAAGTATCAACTATCATTTGAACTAGTTCAATGACAATGTTGAGAAAAAAAATCATCGATGATTGGAAAAAATTTATTATATTTTTAAAACAAATGAAAAATGCATAAATCTTATTATATTTTTAAAACAAATGAAAAATGCATAGCTCTTACACTGAGATAAGAAACAAAAAAAATAACACTTTAGTTTCCTTAATTATGATCTACAACTAAGGCATTAGAGCCTATAGCATCCCGTGCGAGTTTTAGAATAAAATTTAGCAAATATTAAAATGATTCATTGCTTATAATTCTAAGATGAAATGTGACACTCCTTAAGTGTACCCTAATTCTCTTGATCGTTGTTAGATGTACTAATTGTGAAGTTTAAGGTTATATTTAGATATTTAAATTATAAACATAAATCATTCAAACTTAGTCAAATACAGCCCTCATCTTATTTCATCTATGGTATACTTGGAATAAAATTAAATAAAATAACATTTAATAATTTATAATTTTTAAAATGACAATAAATTAGATATTTAAATTATGATTTTAAATTGTTAATGTTAAATTAAGATAGATTATATTTTATTTCTTTGGTTATATTTCGATTGAACTAAAAATTCTAAATTTTGAAATGTAAAAGAAAACAATCAAATTACAAATATTCACAATATTAAATATTATATCCCTATGAAGTTTAAAGATAAATCTTATATGAAATTATTAATAAGAAAAAACCAAAATATTTTAAACACTGTATACATCAACATTTAGGTGATCAAAACTGTTTCTTCAATAGAGAAACCGTAAACAACTATGGGATGAGGGAATTGTAAAATTTGTAGTATTAATAAATAAACTTGAGGATAATTAACATTTCGTTTTAAGTTGTCCTAAAATTACTAATATAATACATAACTTTAAGGACTTTCATGGTCACTACTCATTATGACCATAAATTTGATTATCATTATTTTTCATTGTGCAGAGAGATTTTTATTACTTTTACTAGATTTTTCATTGTGTAGAGAGATTTTTAGAGATACCTAATTTATTTTAATTATTTTTATGATTGGGATCAATTACTATGGTTCATCATCACCAATGAATTGGTGAAGAAAAAATTCAAATGTAGAAATAATTAATAGGAAAACAAATTAAAAAAAAAAAAAAAAGTAGACTATCAAAAATAAAAATAAAAACATGTTAAAAGATTAAAAATTGTAAAATTGTAAAAACCATACTAAAAATGAAAAACAAAAAAAACATAAAACAACAACAATAAATGAATTAAAAAAAAAACATAAAATATAAGAGTAGATCTAATGGTAAAAAACATGTGTTTCCTCCTAAAAACTTACAGGTTCATATTTTTCCTCCAGTTATCATAGATAAGGTTAATATTATTGAGATGCTTTTCAATTTCGATGATCTTTCTAATTTTCTTTTTTAAGTAATAGTAAATATTGAACAAAACTTTGATATCATTATTATAATTTATAAAAACTATAATGGTTAATGGTTTTGGAACTCATTATGTTTCATTAATTTAATGGTTAAAAGTATGTGTTTCCTCTTTGGAGATTACAAGTTGGAAGGGTAGGATATGTATACCTCCCTACACTTTAATAGTCAAATGTGATTAAATGTATTTCGAATACAAAAACAAAATTCTAAAAAATCACAAATAATCACTTAACCTCTTAAGATCCAATAAACCAATTCAATCTTAGTGGATATTAATCATCATCGTCAAAAAAAAAATGACAAATCAAAACAAATCAACCAACTTGTATCAAACCTATAAGGAATGGACCCGACTCTTCGAACCGTTGAATCCCATGAATAAAGCTTTTCCCACTGCTTGTCTTCAATTAGATTCTCCTCCTTCCTTCCTTCACGAAAAAACGGTAGTGCAAGTTTGCTAGAATCTGTCTATTCCAAGCAACGAAAAAAAAACAGTGATTTCTCTACCAAAGGAGCAATTACAGTAATCCATTCACTATAAATTGGACGAAGATGTCTTCTGATAGAAACAGTAACGAGATTACTCTAGAAACACCCACAGAGACAGTGGCGTCTTCTCCTCCGTTTGCTTATAATATCAGCCAATCTAATGAATCTGAAACTGAGACAGCTTATTCCTCTTCATCCAGTGTAGACATTTACTATTCAGTTACTGATTCGTCAGATACAGACTACACAATAAATTATTCATCAGAATCAGAGTATGAATCGACGAACACAGAGACTGATTTTTCATTTGCATTTCCCCAGTGTTTTACAGAAATATCAGATAATGAAGACTCTGCTTCATGTACGATAACAGCTTGGAAGAAAATAAGTATGAACCCTYCCTCTGCATATCCTGTATTGAATTCAGTGGATGGAATAGGGTCTCCCTCTACGATTTCTGCCTCCAAGGAGACTATTCCTCCATCTATGTTGCCCATACCAATGGACGTTGATGATGGAAATGATAATAACCAGTGTCCTCTGGCATCATGTGCAGACACATTGGCGTCCCCAACACACCCATTAGCTAGTTCTACGCATCACTAGACAAATAGATATTGAAATACGAGTTCTGAAACATTTTAAATTAAAGAAATTTGTCTGCAACAAAGATTCAAACCAAAGTATAAAGTATTGTTTAAATGCACAGGGCGTGTTACCATCTCACCCTACCAAAGGCTTTATGTAGTTGCAAGATCTTTGCATACAATGTTTACTTCGATTGTCACGTATGAGAGAGTATATAATTGAAAATATGAAATTTATATTTTTATATGGAAAGAAGTGTAGTTTTTTTTTATTTAATAATCAAAATATTGTAGATTGTAACTATGGTTTTGTATATTTGATGTAGATGTGATAAAATAAAAACATAATAATAATTAATTTAATTTAAAAATAATAACCATGCATAAATTTCTATGTCTAATATTATAATATTATTTTGAATTACTTTTTACCAATTTCTTTTAATATTGGAGTATTATAATACTATTATATTATATTATAGTATTATAATACTATTATAGTATTATAATACTATTATAGTATTATTTTGAATTATTTTTTATCAAAATCACAATGTTTTCCTATCAAAACATAATATTATAATACTATAATATAATATAGAGCTACCAAAGTCTTTATGTAGTTGCAAGATCTTTGCATACAATGTTTACTTCGATTGTCACGTATGAGAGAGTATATAATTGAAAATATGAAATTTATATTTTTATATGGAAAGAAGTGTAGTTTTTTTTATTTAATAATCAAAATATTGTAGATTAATTAAGTTTCATTTTCTATAATCATATTAATTGGAAAATTAAAATATAATATACATAATTATATATCAGCATAGTTCTATTTTAACTATGGATTTATCATGGATGGATAGGGATCAAATATAATGTGGTGTAAATCTCTTTTAAATTGAAAAAAAAAATCATTTAGAGAGAAGGATTTAAGATGGTGCTATACTAGTTGTACTCTTGTATAATATATCTCATTATGTATTTCCTTTGGTAATATGTGTTTATCATATATTTATGTGTAACAATATATGTTTATTGTATTCATATTCTATTCACATTCATTTTATTTTCCTTTTATTATTTGGAGTGTTTTGCTATTATATTTCTATTTGCAATTTATCCATGTTGTTTGATATCACTATATGTAATGAAATTCACTCACACTTTTAGCTAGCACTTTTAGCTAGCATGGTAAAGGTACCAATAATAGTATGTCATAGGTGGAAGTGAATTACATTACATATAGTGATATTAAACAACATGGGATACATTGCAGATAGAAATAAGAAAAATATAATATCAGAACATTCCAAATAATAAAAGAAAAATAAAATGAATGTGATTAGAATATGAATACAATAAACATATATATAATTATGTGATGAACACATATTACCAAAAATAATTATGTAATGAAATATAATGTCCAAAAATACATATAACATAACTCTATCATAAATCACCCTCTAAATACGCTAATTTGATTTTTACATATGATAGAAATCTTATCATGAGATCTAATCCTTGGCATGAGACCATGCTCTTCCATGCATGAAGCCTTGGTTTTCTACATTATATTTGTGTATAAAATCTCTTAAACGACTCCAGATGGGTCTTACTTTCCATCAGGATGTATAATGCCTAGCAGGATCGTACTTCCCATAAAGTAGATGCCATCAACCTCTAGTCTAGAGTGTCACAACTCCCCATCTAAATCCCATGCTACACATGAGTCAGTTAGAGACCAAGGTACATTAAATGGAACCAAAGCATTAGACACTAACTTAAGGGATGGATGTCCATTTGTCATATTTATCTAGAGCATGAACCTCCATTCATTTCTCTTGGCCCCTTTGTCACTGCTTCGACAATGCCATTTTCCATTGCTAAGAAAGCACAGGAATCTGCTTGTCACAACTCCATTTATAGAGATTACGGTCATAGCCCTTCCCTTAAGCATCATGGGAGTATGAACCTTCAGTCCCATATAGTTGTGTAGGCTTCAAAATGCTCTCACCAATCACAACCTCTGAGTGTGAGAGAAATATGATTTGAGTGCATGACATTCAACTTATATCCCAAGGTGTTGTCAACATGGGTAATGATAATAATGGGAATAGAAAGTCCTTGAAATGTTCTTCCAACACACACCAACTCCAACTTCATTGGTTAGGTTTTTGTGCTTTGAGGTTGTTATAACCCTTAGTTTAAACTCAAGGCTCAACAGGCCCTTTAACTCTTCAGTTTCCCCTCCAAAATTTAAATCCACAAACATAGAAGAGACAAGAGAGATGTAGGATCTAAGTTCAACAAGATAGGTTGCGAGGCAACAAGTCCCTCCCTCTGTCTTTTTGTATTTTGTAGTTGAACGGAAGACATTGTATATGAGACAAATTTCTTAGACTAATTCCTGGATAATGACACCTCAAGTTGAGTTGAAGTTATTGCTATCGACACCTTGACATGTTTAATCGATTTGTTAGATTTAAAATAGTAAAACTCACAATAATGACAGTATGACATAACCATTTAAATATCTATTCAATTCGGTGCATCTCCCTATCTCGATTGCAGATTCGAGGCATCCAATTCCATGCCTGTTGGATGCCTGAATTTGTTTCCGCTTAGTCTCACTACAAAATTTACTTTCATCTCTTTTATCTGAATTGTATGACAACCTCACGATGAAAACTACTTATCAACAGAAATCAATAGTTTTTTTTTCATGCATTTTCATTATGTAATATATGTCTATGAATATCCTAATAAAATGACATTCTTATATCAACATAACTCAATAGTTTTGTTTTCACACATTTCGAACTTGTAATATCTTTCATTAAATATCTATTTTTCTTTTCACACATTTAGAACTTGTAATATCTTGCATTAAATATTTTTTATTGTGAAGTTGGATGTAAGGATGTAATGCTCAACTCATATGCCTTGATAGGTTGTAAGAATTTTAATTTTAATTTTAGGTAAAGGGGGAGGATTGTATTTTGTAACATTGTTTAAAAATAATTGATGAGGCTGAGAGAAGTTTTAGTGATTATAATAACATGAAGGATGAAATACTGAAGATGATCAAGATTTCCACATTTTGCACTCGATCCAATCTCAGACCATCAATCCATTCATCAGGCGGGGAAGCTTTGAAACTTAGACTTCTTCATTCAGGGCATGGTGAGCTATAAATATAGCAAAGAGAATAGCTATACATAGCTCCTCTACTATCTTCCCATATCAAATACGCTTTATTACCGGCATGCATACAACGTTTAAACTTATCGAATGGTAGTTGCTTGCATGAAAGAAGGGAAGGGCCCGAAAAGAAAAACATGAATTTAATTTATACAATGCAGATTAAATCAAACTTGGATCACCTAAACAACTGAGTAGCTTTCATAGGTAGTTGGACCAGCCTGTTGAAGAAGCAGTTGACCCAAAGACATTCATTCTAGAGAGAATCCAGAAAAACCTCACAGGCTCGCTCTCCTTTACGTATTGATTAATATTTTTATAATATATGGATCGATTTCTTATATTAGAACTCCAACCAAAATTGATCTCAATAAACCATAATTATTATAATCACCATAATAAAAAAGAAATTGTCTAAGTTATAACAACGACACAAGGTCCATAACCATTATACGAGAGAAGAAAAAAAATAAAAATTATCGTTCATCAGAGTTATAGTAATAGCAAAAGGTCTATAACAATCACCATTATGAAAGAAATATGCAGGTTTCTCAAAGAGAAAGCGTCGGCGAGATATTTCAAGTAGTGAAGGAGTTCTGAGATTTTTGTTATGGGTTCGTCAAATTCAAACACAATGTGTACGTAGAGTGACAAGAACGAGGTGTTGAGAGCCTGGCTTTCCGGGCTGATTGGTTGCTCTAGTGCTTTCCCTTATGTTTCTTCATCACCATTGAATAGATTCATGGGAAAATTGAGGCCCATGATTATAAGATATGAATCTTACCTGTTAACAAACAAAAATACAAAAGACAGAATTGAAACAAGTTGTTGATGGTTCTAGCTATGGATGGATCAAAGAATGCAAAACTTAGACATGGTTGTTGCTTGTCTTTGATGAAATCTGTCTCTCTATAATGATGCATGGGTAGATTACGTGTTGTGTTTCCAACAACGATGCAGGGCCAAGTTTCACTGGAAATGCATGTGACTAGCTCATTAACAGCACAACCGCAATGTCTATCCATAAAAATTTGATCATGTACAGCACTGTTAGGAAAGGCGATCCATCTGCATCACTACCCGCTTATTGAATGATAGGTTCTCTTTCCACAACCTTGCAAATTGTATAGAGAATTTAAGATTAAGAACAAGAATCAACAAAGAAAATATACAGTCACCAAAAATATTAGATTTGCAAATTTATTAATCGATTTAAGAATCAACGTTTCATAGCATTAGAAAATCAAGATTAGCATTTGAAAAACATTTTACTAGTAAACTGTATATATCACATGTATTTGATTAAACCATCCAAATGAATAACTAAAAATTTAAACCATAATTCACTCTCAAAATGCTTCACGATAAACATTTCTCTTATTAAATTCAACACTGATTGGAACCTACATAAATATTTAAATGACACGTGCATAGATTATTGATAGAAACGAGAGTGACATGTTTTTAGGGAAACAACAGTGTTCAGTCAAAACATTAATGAGATAATAATGGGTCATGAATGTGTGTATCATACGACACGACGCTTACTTGTTTTCACTGACTACATTCTTTGAAAGTTGTTTCCACTGGATATCCTCCTGTAACAATAGGTCAAGACCTAAAAGAATCTCGTCAAAGTAAGAACTTGCAGAATGTGGCTGTGGGCACAAGCCAGAACCCTGAGAGCCTTTGAGCAGAGAAATTTTTGGGAAATCTCATTAATCCACAGCTTCATGTATCCACCCTAAATATAAGGAAGCAAATTAAACATGGAAGCCCTGGGCTTTCCCTTCAATTTCAATGCTGAGATCCAAGGGGTTTATGGTGTAACAGAATGCAATAGTAATGTGCTTGCGATCTCGCAGGGATTTGCAAATGTAAGAAAAATGCATTTTTCACATGTTCCTGTACACAAACTAAGGCATTTTGCAAATTCATGCCTATATGGTTTTGCAGAGAAGAAAACACAGGCATAACAAGTGTTCTTACAATGAATACAAGTTTTTATGTTATGTTATGTCAGTTGTTTAATATTTCCATATTTACCATTTAAAAGGGTCAATTGCTTGCAGATTGTATCAAAACCAGGTTATCTCATCATATAGGCAATAAAATAGCTAATATAGATCTAAGCAATTGAAGCAGTCGATTCTTATGTTGTTACGCTCACTACTGATTCCCATGGCACCGAGAGTGGGACTGCCAACTTCCTAGAGAGATTTGTTCATCGTTTGGAAGAGTTGTGCACCATTTTCGACTCGCTTGAATCTGGACTACCAAAACATGGGCTTGCAAGAGTGATGGTGGAGCACATATTCATTAGGTCGGCCATGTCAAAGAGAGTTATGAAGCATATCCCAAAGGATACCACATAATCCAACGTTGTGGACCTTTCGCTCAACTATGGTTATGGAGAATGTAGTTTAAGTAGCAGCAACATGAATTATGAAAAATATAATTTGTTGTGCAGCAGCAACATAGGATCTTATGAAGTAGAATTGGTGGGTAATCATCAGTTGGTTCTCAAATGGGATTCTACCCCTTTGGTGTGGGTTTCTTCATGGAAATCACTCTCACCATAGTCATCTTGGAATCTTGTAAATATGCAAGCAATATGTCACCACAATTACTCCCTCCAACCGTTTTCGATGACAAGGGAATCAATCATGGAAATATGAATAGTCGGGGAAAGGCATCAGACATTGTCGAGGAGGATTGCTTGCAGTGGTTTGATGGAGGACTGCTTGCATTGGTTGGATGCAAATGCGATCCTCGAGTTTGAATCTTCAATGGATAGTAGAGTAGAGTTTGCAATATGTTCTCTTTATTGTGTTTCTCTTTTCCTCTGCAAGGTCAGGTATTGTTCTCATGCATGGCTTTTATATCTTTCTTGAAGGGATCATAGTGAATAGCAGAGAATGTCCATTCAAGTAATACTTCACTACCATCCTTTCTATGTTTCTCCTGCACAAAATTAGATGGACATCAATAATTTTTTTAATATTCACATTGAAATCTCATATTTAACAAACCATAGTGTCATGGTTACTACCTACTCCACACTGAATTCTAGGATGGATGGAAGGGATCGAGTCGCTAGTCAAGTGATGCACTAAGCTAGCTGCCCTTGCTTCGTAGGTACCACCTTCTTCTGATCAGGTTCAGATAGCTACCTGTTGGTTACCTCCCACCATTCTGTAAATGAGTCGAGTTGTTGTAGCTCCAGGTAACCAGGTTTTTTTTCAAGGGATTCATGCTTACTTATTGGCCTTATCATCCTATTATTCATGAGGAATCATGTCTCCATTGATGGTATTGCATGGTATGGTGTGACAGGTATTGCCTGGTGTGAGAGGTAATTCTACTCAAGAACAAAGGCGAGTGACTAGCGGAAACATTAAATGTTAATGAACTAATGCTATCACTCAACATGGCATTAGTTCACCAAAGCATGCATGCCCTTAACTTAATCATCATTTACCAAGTTTCAAACCAAATACTTTGCATATCTTCTCCTTGTGCCTCGGGAAGAGGCCAAATAAGGCCTCAAAGTGGAAAGTTTGGATAAAAAATCAAATATGATATGAGAAATTGTATAAAGCAGTTGAAACTTTGGTTAAAATGCCTCTTGGTGCGTTGGTTTTCGTGTAAAACTAATAGAAGAATGTTGAACCGTTTATAATAGTCCCTCCATTCCAAAGGGAAGGGACTAATAAGCCTTTAGTCAAAGGCAAAAACAATTGAAATTCATTAACATACGGAAATTAACTAAGGCATAGACAAAGAGGGGTTTTTACTCGGATTTTTTTTTCACACTATTTAGTTGGAACTTCATTAAACTTGAAAAATTTAACAAAATAAATATGTTTTCTATGCCACCATGGGCTTCTCCTATAATCTCAAGATACAACAATTACAAACCTGTTCGTCTCAATCGCAGCTGGGCATTACAACTACTCAAATACTTGAACGGAATTTCAAAGTTCTATACTTACAACAATATCAAAGGAACTAGCTAAGAGGTAATGCTTGACTATCATTTATATAAGGCTCGACTTACCAATTACTTTTAGGAGAAAGAATGCTCAAAATTTTCCCACGAGAAGGGTTGGTTAATCATTTTATTAATTAGTTGAAAAAATTATCCAATTCAATGGTTAATTATTTTATTAAAAAATAAAAAAATTATTCAATTCAATGGGACAACTTACCCTTCTCAATTAAGTAAAAACATTGACATATGTATACTCTTTTACTACTAGGAGGGATGCACAATCCTTATACATTTATAATTTCATTTAAGAATTAGATTTCACACATAGATACTCTTTTACAATTTCATGTTTTAAATATTCTTACAATATCTCTTTGTTTGATCATAATTATAATCCTTTTTTCCTTACTATATAAAATGTACCTATTTTTTTTTAGTGTTTGAAGTCTTCTTATAAATATTTCACTGAATAAGTATAGATTCACTTGCAATGGAGTCATGTAATTTGTTTTCTTCATTAATTCATGAATGCAAAGCATCCCCACAAGGAGACTCACTACCATCTAATCCTTCTTAAGGGAATTATATCCCGTGAAACTTAAAATCCCCTTAACAACTACCACCAAATATTTTGCTTCCTTTCCTAAAACCTACTCTAACAACTTGGACAAGATCACTTCTTTATAAATGTCTATAAGTGTCCTCCTCTCATTAGTAATGGACAAAGGAAGGAATTATATGCCATGAAACTTAAAATCCTCTTGACACCTATCACCAAATATCTAACAACTTGGACAAGATCACTTCTTTATAAATGTCTATAAGTGTCCTCCTCTCATTAATAATGGACAAAGGAAGGAATTATATGCCATGAAGCTTAAAATCCTCTTAACACCTATCACCAAATATTTTGCTTCCTTTTTTAAAACCTACTCTAACAACTTGGACAAGATCACTTCTTTAGAAATTTCCAAGGGTGTCCTCCTTTAATTAGTAATGGACAAAGGATCTTAGTCCTACTTTTATTTCTATTGTAGCTACTTCTCTGAATTTTGATCCCTTTTTTGTTTTTCCTTTATATTTTAATTTTGACTTTAACATGTCCCTGGAATATATTGGTTATTTCTACTTTTATTTCTACTGTAGCTACTTCTCTGAATTTTGATCCCTTTTTTGTTTTTCCTTTATATTTTAATTTTGACTTTAACATGTCCCTTGAATATATTGGTTATTTCTCCCATAGAGATTAGTATGGTTCACTTTGGTGGGGTTGTAACCTTTGGAGTGGATTGGGATTGTCGTCAATGCTTAGGGGAAATAATTACCCTTATGTCAACAAACATTTGGCCATATAAATGGTACTTTAAAATAGAATCAACATCCAAGTCATCATATAATTATTGAGTGACTTATACACGTAACATGACATTTCCACTTGCAATTTCTCTCCAACTTATTGGTTCAAGTGATTTTTATTCATAATAAAGATAATAACATTGATGATGGAGATTCTCCCCATTAGTTTCCATGAACATAACTCATAACTAAGATATTGACATTAATAACTTGAAATTCTCTACTACCAATATCTATGGGGCTATCTTGTAACCGAGATAATGATTTTAAACATGTGATTCCTCCCATAATATTTTATGAAGTTGCCTCATAATCAAGATAATAATGTTAATAATGTAAGATCCCCCTTATCGGTTTCTATGACACTGGGTCATAACTAAGAATTGTTGGAAACGTAATCCTTTTGGGTTACTAACTTCAAGGAATGTGAAGAGTCAATATTGTAACAGACGTTGGGAGTCTAAGAGATGCATTGGAATACGAATCCAATGGTCAAAAAAATGTATATATACATGTATCATATCTACGATAAAATGCATTCACACTTATCTTCAATCTGTGTAGTCTAATAGTGGTATTAGAGTGGCCTCGGTTATTAGGCCTAATTTGAGCTATGGTAGTTTTCCATAGCACCTTGGTTTAATTCCACTAGTCATCCTCCTATAGAAATTCTCTTCTTTAGTGTCAAATATGAGATTCTTCTTTCACTCTGATTTTTCCAATCCAACATGCATTGGTATTCGCTCCTCTATCTACTAGGGTTTCTACATTCCTTATCATTGCTTAAAACTAGCGCACTCTACTAGGTTTTTGTGTTAGTCTGCCACGCACTAAGCTTTAATAGTCTCCTAATCCTAAGTTGTGGAATGTTATTGTAAAAATGGTTCGAGTGAAGTTGTATGGAATTCCATTCCAGGAATTGTAGACTCGTGATGATCTCCACTACATTTTCTTGATTTGCAGTCTCGTGGACATAAAACTGTTACGATTGGAAAAATCGACAGTTTCATGTAAAAATGCATGGGAAAACTATCTAGAAATTATTTTATTTTCATAGCCAGAGATTATATTATGTGTGACGCTCTAAAAACCTAATTCCCACACCTTTCAATAGTGACTTCACCAACAATGGTGACCCTGATCTGAAACCGGGGTGACACTGACATCAATCTTGTTTTGGTTATATGCCACTTAATAAAGGTCGGATTTACAATTTTGGATCTATTGAACTTGATTTCATCAAAGGTGAAAAGATGTACTTATGAAGGCTTGAATCCAACTTGAATATTAACTTTGTGAATGTGTTATTAATCTCATATATCATCACTTAATGCATTTAATGAACATGATAGTGGAAATGACATGCATAAGAAAACATGAGACAAGGAATTCACACATGAGGCAAGAGATCACCAAGTTGTTAACAGAGTTCACCAGGACCTTCTGGCTACGTCTATGGGATCATAAAATCCATGAACCACTTCATTCTCTTATTCAAAGATATTATCCTTTACAATGTAAAGGGTTGAATTTCCACACAACAAGTGGCAGTATAATTCCCACAATAGGTGGAAGTATCGAAGAGATTCTCTCATGCACAATGCAAAGAGATAGATTATCACAAGTATGTGGTCATGTATCTCCTACAAAGAGACAATCTCCCCTAATAGCACAAGGCTAGATCTCTCACAATCATGTGGTGATGTCTCTCCTACAAAGAGACGATATCCTCTTACAAAGGTTGATCTCTCATAAGCATGTGGCATAAAAATGGACTCTCTCATCAACTCCATAAAGGGACTCCTCAAGTAGTCATCCACCAGGGGATGAAACCCCAAAGCTTACATAAGGATTTTATATAGTTTTCCTTAACTCCATAACTCAAGGAGACAAGATCCACAAATTTAGGATCTAATAACCTCTCAAGGGAAAAAATGAGAAAACGTCTCAACCAACTCATGAGACCTTTAAAGTTTTCCTTGAGACTAGGAAACCACTTGTAATAAAGTGAGGAAGAGTCCAAACCAACTCATGAGACCCTTAACTTCCTCCTTGAGACTAGGAAAACAATTTCCCCTTAAAATTAGAAACTAATTTATGAGTTGGATTCTCAAAACTAATTTTCTTTTTTACAATTAAATGAATAATACATGATATTCTCAAACTCACTTCAAGAATTAGTCATTTTTCCAATGTGCATGACTAATACATGAGTTTCTCATACTCATTTTAAGTATTAATCATATTTACAATTTAAATAATTCATTCATGAGCATTAATTATTCTTTGTCATATTTTAATTATCTTCTCCATGGTATGAAAAATAATAATTTCTTGTGTGGGGATCCTCGTGGATCGTACCTCCCCACAAAAATCACTTTTGGTCCTCCAAAAGTATGGAGGGAAACTTGAATATCCGCAACCACCTTCTAGGAAGATTTTTACACTCTACGATGCACTCCCTGCCCCTTGATATGCATAAAAAATGTTTCTGAAAAGGCCACACCCTTCTTATCCTTCACCTTTTTACTTCGAAATGAGGATGTCGATGCCAACACTTGCACCAATGCAAATCTGCAGTTGACTCCCTGATCTGCATAACAAATGTCTCTGAAAGAATGCACCCTTCTTCTCCTTCATATTTGTACTTCGAAATGAGGATGTTGATGCAAACACTTGCATCAATGCAAATATGTATCCAATTCCCTTATATACATAACAAATGTCTCTAAAATACCACACCCTTATTCTTCTTCATATTTGTACTTCAGAATGAGGATGTCGATGCCGACACTTATATCAATGCAAATATGTAACTGACCATACCTGATCACAATTTCAAAGCAATACCATACTTGCCAAGAGTTTACAAAACACTCATGGTCAAGTTTATAATGATTGTCAAAATAGGCCTAGGCAGAACAATGTCTCTCACTCAATAGTGGCTACAAGACTGATTACAATGATTCCAACAATGCTTTAACAAGGTTTAGGCATAGAACAAAATGCCTCTCACTCTCATCATCACTTTTGAGAGTGGCTATTTACAACCTTTTACATCAAGTCCATTAAGGTGAATACCCCAAATGTGCATTAGTGGTCAACTCTATGGTTTTTAAACCCCCCATTACAAACATGTGCAACATAATAAATAAGGCAATGTCATCATCATCATACTCACCTCGCAATTCTGAGACTTTTGGCTGTAAACATAACTACTTTCTATCGAAGTGTCAAAATGTCCTCATCAGCATCGCACCACCTTGGTTTGTGTGCAAAGGCTCAAACGATGAATTTTCTACAACGATTCAAATATTGCTACCTCACTGCAACACTTAAATATCACCTAAATCTGTAATATACATTCATTATTTTCCAATTTTCAAACAGAGGCAAAAACCATCAATTCATAAAACTTACATTGGTTTTCGTACTAAGGCTCTCAAATTGTTGCTCAAATATCAATAGACACAGCACCAGTAGGTCCATCTCATCATTCTGCAACTATTGACTATAAAATTGACATCTTTCGTCAGTTGCAACTCTACCTCGAAGTTTGTGCCATGCATTAATGACAAAAGTGGGCTTCTGCCATGAGCCCAAAAATCCACTACTCGAATCCAAATTCTTACTACACCAGTGGATTCGTGGTGAAAATTGTGCAAAAATTACTACACTTTCGTCAAATTATGTCATTGTCACTTCTGGACCCCCCTAGGCTCTCTACCTCAAAAAATGTGCCATGCATTAATGAAAAAAGTGGGCTTCCATCATGAAACCTGAAAATATATTGCTTGGATCAAAATTCTGACTACAACACTGAATACGTGGTGAAAAATTGTACAAAAATGACTGTACTTTCATCCAATTCTGTCACTATGACTTATGGACCCCCATGAGCTCTCTACCTCGATTTGCATGCCACACAGTGATTAATTGCATAAATAAATAGTCATCTACCTCGAAATGTGTGCCCCTACTTGGAAAAATTTAGGCTATCACATGGCAGCCTATGATTGGCCCACGTGGCGCTTAGTCATTTGTATGGTTAGTGCCCCGTCAGTGTACGGCCAGTGCCACATCATCGTATGGCCTACCACATCATCATCCTGTGTCATTTCCATGTCATTGTACATCATGCCAAGTCATCATCCTACGTCAATGCCAAGTCACTTTACGACAAGCCACGTCATCAGCCTATGTCAACACCACGTCACTATATGGCCTGCCACGTTATGTTGATGTCATCCATTGTATTATCTAGTCAGACACTATGTCATGTTGATGTCATCATCTGTACTACCACATCAGCACCCAGTCAACATGCCATGTCATGCTGACATCATCATCTATATTTCCATGTCAGTCACCATGTCATGCTAACTTCTCCATTTGTATTTCCACGTCATCATCCCATTCAATGCCACGTCAACGTCGTACTGCCACATCAATCGACATGTCATCTGTGTACTGCCATGTCACCTGACATGTCATCTATTTACTACCAATTGTACATGCCACGTCAGTTGTTGCATCAGCATCTGTATTACCACGTGGTGTCCATATGGTTTCCACGTGGCACATTTTTACTGGTCCACATGAACCCATGAAAGTGCCAAAAATAGGTGACACAAGGTAGACTATAGTGTTTTCATATCAGCCTATTGATGTCAACAGTATACATGTCTCTTTGCAGTGCTGCCAACTCAGCATGTTGATGTTAGCATTGTACGGATTTCTCTAGTTTCATCTGTTTTCTAAAAACTTTAGATGGCCATAACTGTGTTATCGAGACTCTGTTTAGTGACCCATTTGTGTTGTTGGAAATATCTCATCAAGCTCTTCGAACTGGTGTTGTTTTTTTTCGAATTATGGAGAATTTATTTTTGAGGTATTTTGGAGCCTCATGGCTCGTTTACTGAAATAGGTGACCCATTTCCTGTTCAATAGGACTTCTTAGCTTTGCATTCGCTACTTGGATGCATTGGTTCATTTCTTCAATCATTTTTATGCTTTTCCCATCTTGTCTTCAACACCTGCAATCATTGTCAATCATGCTCTAATACCACTTGATCTGAAATCGAGGTGACACTGATACCAATCTTGTTTCGGTTCTATACCACTTAATAAAGGTCATATTTACAATTTTGGATCTATTGAACTTGATTGCATCAAAGGTGAAAAGATGTACTTATGAAGGATTGAATCTAACTTGAATATTAACTTTGCAAATGTGTTATTAATCTCATATATCATCACTTAATGCATTTGATGAACATGATAGCGGAAATAACATGTATAATAAAACATGAGACAAGAAATTCACACATGAGGCAAGAGATCATCGAGTTGTTAATGGATTTCACTAGGACCTTCTGGCTACGTCTCTGGGCTCATAAAATCCATGAATTGTTTTATTCTCTTCTTCAATTATACTCTCCTTTACAATGCAAAGGGTTGAATTCCCACATCAACAAGTCGCAGTAGAATTCCCATGCAACGGGTGGAAGTATAGAAGAGATACTCTCATGCACAATGCAAAAAGCTAGATTCTCAAAAGCATGTGGCCATGTCTCTCCTACAAAGAGATGATCTCCTCTGATTATACAAGGCTAGATCTCTAACAATCATGTGGCAATGTCTCTCCTACAAAGAGACGATCTCCTCTGACAAAGGATGATCTCTCATAAGCATGTGGCATAAAAATGGACTCTTTCATCACCTACATAAAGGGACCCCTCAAGGGGTGATCCACCAGGGGATGAAACCCCAAACCTTACATAAGGAGTTTATATAGTTTTCCTTAACTCCATAACTCAAGGAAACAAGATCCATAAGTTTAGGATCTAATAACCACTCAAGGACAAAAATGAGAAAGCATCTCAACCAACTCATGGGACCCTTAACTTCCTTCTTGAGACTAAGAAACCAATTTCCCCTTAAAATTAGTAAACTAATTTATGAGTTGGATTCTCAAAACTAATTTCTTTTTTTACAATTAAATGAATAATACTTCAATCATTAATTATTTTTACAATGTGCATGACTAATACATGAGTTTCTCATACTCATTTTAAGTATTAATCATTTTCATAGATGATTTTAGGGGCTAAATTTAGCAAATGGGCTAATTTTTCATGGTTTTTCTCAAAAAAGATTCACTCATTTTGATTTTTTCTAAAAATGATTAGCCCAAATTTCTTAAACTAAAATTATTTAACCTTAAAAATCACCAAATATTTATAGAAACTATATAAAATCCTTAGAAATTTAAATATTTTTACAAAACTATGGCCAAATGTTTTACACTAAAATTATTCTTGTCATTTTTACAATTTAAATAATTCATTCATAACCTATTTACTTTTTAACATTTAACTAATCATATTAAAAAATTACTGTAACACCATATAATTTTCACGTTTAAATGATTAATCTTTGAGATTACCACGTTTGGATTATTAATTGTCCAAGCCTTTCATATTGGATGACCACTGACTGAGCGTTTCACTTTCTGCATGAGCCTGGAGCGTTTCATCCCCAGCCCAAGTCATGAAACATTGACGCAGCTGTTTCTGTTTTCCCAATTTAATGAGACTGTGAATATTTCAATGATATGAAATGCCTGTTAAGTTTTTTCCGTGGTAAACCCCAACCTCAATTCGATCAGGTAAGCAAAATACATTATCTGTTTCTTCTTCTTAGTTTGCAATTCCAGGAATATCGAATAGATGTGATTATGAAGTTTGGAAGTTTAATCACCTTAATCATATTGGAAATTTTCTAGAGGGTTTTGCAGTGTGGGAATGTGTCTCTGTTTTGTACTGTGTTGCTTCTGTATCCATGCCTTATACAGCTTAAGATAGGGATATCGTAATTCATTAGCATGTGGGGAATGTGTCTATGTTCATGAAGATGGAGATATCATTAGCATGAAGATTTTTCCAATTCCTTTTCATAGACTTTGGTTGTGGTTTTCAGGTGAAATATGTGTCTGTCCTGTGGTGGCTTATCCATATGCAAGATGATAACGTATTGGTAGATGCATGCTGGGCTATATCTTTCTTTTGGCTCCATTTGAAAATTCAGGTCTTTCTTTTGGCTCCATTTGAAAATTCAGGCAATGAGGGTTTAAGTTATCTATATATAATGTATATGATTCCAGTATCATAAATTTTACCAACTATCTGCGGCTAATATGAATTTATATTATTTGAATTTGTAATCATGATTTTTTTATATAAAGTTCTTCTGTATTAATGGAAATTTGTTTTTTGTGTTTTAGGCCTACTTCACTATTTGTTGTTCTTCCTGCTTTACAAACAGTGGGTAATATTGCCACTGGCCATGATATGCAGACCCAAGTTTTATTGCACACGTTTTTCATACTTTTTCAAAAAAAAATTACATGATATATTGGATGGCCGCCACCTGAGCGTTTCATTTTCTGCATGAGCGTGAAGCGTTTCATCCCGTCTTCTCTTCGTCCCGTCTTCTCCGTCTTCTTGGGTTCCCAGAAATATCAAGCTCGAATCAGAAGGCGTAGAAAAGCATTCCTCTAACTGTGTAGCCCCAGGCACCCCGTCTGTGGAGATCACGATGTTACATTAGCTATTATAATCTTTAGACGTTTATCAGTCATAATTTATGTGACTGTGCTAGTTATTTTTTAACATATTTTAATTATCTTCTCCATGGTATGCAAAATAATAATTCCTCGTGTGAGATCCTCATGGATCATAACCCTAGCATGCTCAACGCTCGCTCCTCGACCTCGTCGCTCTCAATCCGTCTCAATCTCGATCTACCTACACGAGTGAAATTATTCGTGTGGCTCTCTCTGTTCAGTAGCTCTTATATTGCTCAATACTTGAAAACCTAAGTTGGAATCCTTCGATATCTGGTATCATTTTACTTGATCAAATAAATCAATCAACTGCACAGCGGCAACATATCAGTGGATTTACATTTGATTTGAAACTTATATATTTCTTCCCGCGACGGTTCATTGGGTTATATGCTTCAAATCTGAGGGAACGACCACACAAGGAAGGACTGGCACAAATAAGACGAACCGACCGAGCACTCCTCCTCAACGCTCGTATGCAGCAGTGACATGGTCGATATATCCATCATAGTCGGGGACGAGTAAGACCATCACGTGATTTCAACTTTGAATTTAAGCAAGTTCAGAATTGTGTTTGTCATTTATATCAAGGGATAAGAGTCGGTGGTATCTTGAATCCCCAAAACTGATAATTATTATTTGTTATGTGCCTGATGAGTAAAGGCGCTATCCAGCAAGAGAATTAGGATTTAAAAAGGGAGTATAGCGCCATTGGTATACTTTTCATAGTTACGCCTTCTCAAGCTGAGAGCACAGAGATCTGTTGAGAGAGAAGTCATTTCGAGCATAAGTTGTTTAATTTTGTAGGAGTTTCATCTTAGAATTCGAACATTGTTGCACAGGAGCTCATTGAATTTGCTATTGAGAATATATATGGTGTGGGACCATTTTCCAAAATCTGAAGTGTGTGTAGACGACGACGCTCTATTGTACTTTGCTATTGTTCTGAAGTATCTCGGTGGCGAGGTTTTGGAACTTGTTGCTCCAAACAACAAGAATAACAGAACCACTCTATGCATAAGATCTGAGTGGAATATTGTTTAAACTTTATGGGAATGGTCTTTTAAAACCTTTGAAACTAGAATTGCATCTTCTCACCTTTCATCTTTCAACCGATATTATTATGCTCACCTAGTCACAGAATCGACAAGAAATATTTGAAGAAGCATAATGGGAGAAGATTAGATTGGTTGCGAGACTTTTGGTCGTGTTGCATTGATGACATTGTGATCACTGTGGGAAGATACACCATCCCCGTCTCCTTCTGGTTTGTTTCTAAACAACACAACTAGCTTTGTGTCATTGGAGATCAACTCTACGGAACAGTTCAACTTCAGAAACAAGGTATATTTGGAAATAGTTGTTTTAAAAGTTTATTTGTGTTTTTCTGTAAATGGGTGTATGGTGTATTTTTGGTGGAAGCCTACACCCTTCATTTGTTGAATCTGCTTAGTTGAGTTTTCATTGTAAAGTTTGAGTGGAGTTGTAAGAAACCCTGACGTTTAGTTTTGTCTTTAAATGGCTAGAATTGCAAAACTGTTAGATATTTTGAACACTTTAATAGTGTCCTCTGTGGATAATACAATTACCATTGAAAAAATTGTAACATGCCTGCAAGTGAAAGAAGCAATGCTGCAAAATCAGACTCATCTTCTTCTTGATGCACTTGAAAGACAGAATCTTCGACAACATTTTGAACCCGTCATTGTTTAGAACCCTATATTCAAAGATGATGAAGTTGATTCTGATTCGGGCCAATAGCCAATGAGCCATTCAATGAGGTAACTTCATATTCAAGTAGAACTCAACTTCCTCTTTCCAAGCGGATCATCAGACATTGGGAAGAAATCATGCAGAACAAGCATAGAACTGGTATTGAATATGAAAAAGGATGTCACCTTTCATAATCTAGATTACACCAAACCGATCCAGTGCCAAAGTGTTAGAATGCTCCAAGATAGTTCAGATTCACCTGCTCCCATTCAAGAGCAGATTCTGATATGCCAACATTGTCAGCGAGTTGGTAGTGTTGAAGATTAATGTTTTGATCTTCATCCTTGCGAGCATTGTGGATAGCACAATCATCCTTCATATAAGTGTTTCAAACGCAAGACAACTACAAGAGTAAAGAACCACTATGGGTGGATTCCTTCTTAGTGATGGTCATCATTAGTCAAGATGGTCATACCGAAGAATCCAGTCTCGAATATTGAGTCATCTTGTAGTGGACAGATTTTTCTCTTCTCACCTTGTCCCTGACAGGGGGGAACAACATCAGCGATTGGCAATCAGGCTTCCAGTTTCGAAGTCCTATCAATCGCGCAATAAAAAATGAGCATGATTGGTTTCTGGTTTTCCTTAAACCACCACTTAGTAGAAGACCTACAGCTTCTGCTAGACAATGGTTTGTGGTTTTCCTTAAAAGTCCACTTGGTAGAAGACATTCAACTTCTGTCAAAGAACAATTTATGGTAGAAGACATTCAACTTCTGTCAAAGAACAATTTATGGTAGAAGACATTCAACTTCTTTCAAAGAACATTCAACTTTTCCTAGAATTTAAAAACCTTAGCTTACACAACTTCTTAATTTACACTACTATATCCTTAGTAAACCTAATTTTATTACATTCACTTAAAAACCTAATTCTTGAATAAATACCTAGACCTATCAATCTTACACTAATTTATACTATAGAAACCCTAGATTCACCCTATCACATCCTTAAAAAACCCTAGTACTATTACTAAATCAATTAAAATCAATCTAACACTTGTTAATCAATCATTTTAAAATCTAACTCTAACCCTAGACCCCCTTTTTTAATATTATCAAACTAAAATTAATTCTTAAAACTAAAACAAACTAA
>ML793951.1:268247-306930 GCA_009831015.1 Picea engelmannii
ATAAATAAAAATTCATAAACATAGCAAAACATAATAAATAAAAACTTTAAAATATATATAAAATTCAAACTTATTTGACCACTAATCCAAAACAATATAACTTTCCTTTACGGCGGGTATAATATGATTCCATAATTACCTCATCTTATAACTCCATGTCTATATGGCACTCACAACTCTCTTAAGACCAACATTAACCAATAGGAGGGAACCCCAACCAACTCTCCCCCATCCCTAAGAATCATACTCTAGGCACATAGTTAAAACAAAAATTATTAATTTATTTACACGAAGACCTCCACTTGTCATCCCATAATTAAATTTATAAATTTGTTAATATAATTAAATTTATGCATGACCACACAACTAATCCAATTTTGTTCTGGAGCAAGATCTGGAGCAAAGCGCTCTGGCCCAAGGTCTCCACCTTCCTCTGGCTAATCATCCATAACAAAATTCTAACTTGGGATAATCTCAGAAAGAGGGGATTCATTGGGCCATCCATGTGTGTTTTATGTCAATCCCAAGAAGAAACCAAAGAGCATCTTTTCAACGGCTGCCGCTACAGTCAAGCCGTATGGGACCAGGGGGCGCAAATCATGCGCAGATCCAATCAAAACAGAGGCAGTATCAGGGACACTATTGAAAATTGGGACTCAATCACTTATAACAATCCCATTTTGAATTACATTTGGCTACTACTCCCAGGCTTCATTCTATGGCAGATATGGAAGGAGCGGAACAAATGCATCTTCCATTCCAAGAACTCCCCTGCAGAGTCAACCTGGGACAGAACTGCCACACTCATCAGAGAAACAATCAGAAGTAAGCACTGGCAACCTCAGGACAAGGACTGTATCCGGGAGGAGTCACTAATCCTCCAAAAATGGAAACTCAACCTAAAAGACTCAGTGGCAACCAGACCTCCCAAGAATCGATTCCCCAGCCCAACCACCTGGACCCCCCCACCTAATGGATTCATAAAAATTAACTTCGATGGAGCTTCAAAAGGTCATCCTAGACCCGTAGGATATGGAGCTGTGATCAGGAGCTCCACAGGGGAAGTTCTAACATTGACTGTAGGATATTTGGGAGAGACCACAAACAATGTAGCAGAACTAACGGGCCTACTACAGGGCCTTAAACAGGCGGTAACCCTGGTCAGCCATAACATCATCCTGGAAGGGGACTCACAAATAGTCATCCAGCTAATCACTAAGATCCTGCATGGGGGAAACCCACAAAAAATCTCTCCCAGCTGGCGCCTCACAGGACTGCTAGAAGACTTCAAAAGCCTACTTGGGCACAATATCAGTGTCATCCCCTCCCACGTCAAAAGGGAGGCAAATGCAGTGGTTGATTACCTAACAAATGAGGGAGTACAAAGGGAAAAGGAACAAATAATTTGGGAAGCCAGAAGCACTGAATCCTCAGTTCTCTACAATCGTTGCCAACTACTGGCCAGCAAAGATTTTCCAGCCACGGATGGGGTGACACGCGGTCAAGGTGATGCACGTGGAGGCGAAGTGGGAGAGGCCATTTATAATGGCTCTCACCGCACACTCAGCAATTTATGAAGCGCACTATCTCCGTCGGCCTTCATTCTCCGATGGGGCCTTGCACGAGCGATCACAGGCCGGTTAGCCAAAGCATTAAGCTCTTGGATTTAATGGCTGTAACTACAATTTATGCCTCTGCCCGCCTTACTGGAAGTTTTAGTGTGCGTCCGAAGCCTCCCGAGCAGCAGGGTAGCAGTAGTTCTCTCAGCGTTTTGGCTTTGATTCTTGCTCTTTCCATGTCGAGGGTGAGAGGGAAGCCCCGCAGGGGAGCCGGCTGGTATGCAGATGACTCCAGAAGGAAGAGACACCAGAAATTTGAGCGGGCTATGACCATAGCCAAGCAGAGGCGACGTCGGGTGATTACGGTAGCAAGCTCGCCCCCCAGAACCTTTGTAGAAGAAGATCCAGACATGGAGCTCCCACCAAATTTTTCAGAGAGCAAGATGTTTATTGTCCCAGAAAATTGGAACCCCCCGACATGTATTGTTGATTCAAAAGCACTGCTCCGCTCAAAAAACACCCCAGACCCCTGCGCAGCACACAATAAAGAGACCACCACCTGTTGGTCGAGGAGGAACCACCGGAAGTTACCACGGAATTGCAGCCAATCAAGGAGCCGCTGGGACGACGGGACATGGACGACAAGCCGCAGACGTCGCCCTCACCACCTCTCCTGCACCCGGAGCATCTGCAGTTGATATTTGAAGTTCGAAGCTTGGTCAATGATCAGATCTTCAGAGCAGTCTGCGTTAGCCAACGTCTGGACATGCTCTATGCGGCCTATTCCAACGCCACTCCTCGGCGCCAATGCCCAACTTGTGCTCAGCCGTATGTCATCCCAGCCAGCTATGGAAAAGCGAAGGACGCTCACGAGGACTCTGGGAAATAGGTCTTTATGTTTTGCATGATTTCCAAAATATTTTCTATAGTCATTTACCAGAGTTGTAGCTCTTTAGTTGATAGCATGATTAGCATTAGAATAGACCTCACTGGAATGTTGTTAATCATGGATACATACCCTGGTTTCCTACGGGCAGGGTGGCGCAATGAACTCTTTGATTTTGCATGCTACTATGGGAAGGCCAGCTGTCCTGGTTTCCTACATAGGCAGGACAGCTAGCACCTATGTGTCATGTGTACTCTTTTTCTGAAGTTATAATATTATAGGATCCGCCTTTTTATTTAAAAAAAAAAAACTAATCCAATTTTGTTAACATAGCTAAAATTTAATTAAGCACCCCGAATGGGGTGCCACACGGAGGGGGCAAGACACACGAAATAGTGTGAGGAGGTGCCATAAATGTTAGCCACTGGCTCCCATCTACTCGCCATAAATGAATGGTAGTGAACCTAGGTAGTGGACGTCAAACAATGAGGCTCCTCACTCGAGCGAGCAGTACAGGCGATCAGTGCATTAAGACCTTGGCCTTAATGGCCACAGTTATCACCTTTGACCTTATTCACCACCTAGGAGGATTTGTGATGCATTTGAGGTTTGCAGAGCCGAAGGTTGAACCTTCGAAGAGCAAGGATAGAGCTTGGTTTCTGAGCATGCCACAAGTAAGGGGATGGCCTCGCAGGGGCGCGGCATGGTACGCAGTTGATTCACGAAAGTGGCAGAAGAAATTTGAAAAAGCTTTGGTTCTAGCCAGCAGAAGGAAAACAAGGAAGTCCAGGATATTGGGAACACCTCCCATGGCATATGTTGAGGAGATTGCGCCGGGCGAATCCATTCAGAGCTACACCGAGAATCTTCTATTCACGGTCCCGGACAATTGGAATCCCCCCACCTGTTTCGAGAAGGATGCAGTAACCCCCGCTCCAAGCACAATGCATAGTCCCAGGGATGCTCCAGCTGAGGAGTTCACAGCTTGCTTCGTGGAGGAAGAATTCCTGAAAGGAATGGAAGGAAACAAAGAGGAATTCACGACCGGCGAACCTCCTGAGGTAGTCACGCAGCGAAATAGGCAAATAGAGTCCCTGGGTGGCAATGTAGAGGAACGAAAGGATGAGGCTAACCAGCCACCACTCCTTCATCCGGAGCACCTTGAATTAATCTTTGACATTCGTAGCATGGTGGACGACCAGATATTTAGGGCCATCCGCATAAATCAACGCCTTTATATGATCTACACGGCCTACTCTAGTGCATCCCCAAGACGCCAATGCCCTACCTACGCGTAGGTCTATGCGATTCCAGTCAAGTGAGGAAAGAATGGAGACGAGGATAAGGACACCGGCTAAAAGGTTTTTACATGCTCGCAGTTAGAAACTCTTTTCTTTTGTTGCATACCAGCGATATAGCACAGTTAGCTTGTAGTACTGATATTATTAGCGTAGCAAAGACAAGACTTGGTGTAAAGGTGGCCATGCATCCTGATTTCCTTCAGGCAGGATGACAGCCTGGAACTTTGAGTTTGAAAAGTGGCATGGCTAGGCCAGCTGTCTCAGTTTCCTTTACAGGCGAGAGAGCTGGCAGCTTAACAGAACTATGTAATTCTGCAACGCTAATATATTATGACCTACATTTTTTACTTAAAAAAAATTAATTAATTAAGCTAAAAAAAAAATCATTTTATTTGCATGAAGACCTCCACTGATCATTCCATATGCATGCCCATGCAACTAATCCAATTTTGTTAACATAATTAATATTTAATTTTAATTACATTATGACATTAAATTTTTTTGGTAAGCTATCAAGACCACCAAATTATTTTAACAAAAATATAGTACAACAGTTAAGAATCATTTAGAAAAGTGGATTTGGAAAAGTGATAAACGTATATCAACCACCTTTATTTACGTTTTAAAGATTAAAACTTACACCAATCGAAATCGAAGTGAACAATTTGTTTTTATAAATGCTATCATATTATTCCAATAGATAATCAAACAAACACCAATTAGTGATGTCAACTAATTAAACACGTAGTTCCTTTATCTTCAAGTCAATGCCAAATTTGAAGGAGAAACCGCTCTCCACAAATTTCTTCGACAAAGGGTTTAGTTTTGATATCTCTGGCACATTGTGAAACATGTACAATCATTCCATTACTCGTTGTATATACATGAAACATGTACAATCATTCAATTACTCATTATATATACATGCATAGTTATACTATGAGATGCTATGATCTATTGATATTGATACTCACTGTGTTGTGACATTATACTTAGGGTTAGGATAAGTTTTATATAAAAAATGTAAATTTAAATAAATCTAAATGATAAAAATTGATAATGCTTAGTGAATCCACATTTCACATTTCTATATATATAATGTATATAATGCATTAATGTGTTAAAACATTTTACTCAATTTTAAATTAACTCGGATAATAAAACTTATATTAAAAAAATTACTCCACAGGTCGGCATATATGAAATGTTAAGTCCCCTCTCTCGGATTACTTGAACGTTACCAATCCACAGGTCTGCGTATACGAAATTTTAACTGGAAAGGAAACGACTCTACACCTGGTAAGGAATGGTAAAGGAGGGGAAGCGTGAGGACGTCCCATTCATCCCAGCGTACATGAAATTTTAAACAGAAAGGACACGAGGCTACACCTGGTAAAGAACGGTAAAGAAGGGGAAGCAGGACGACTTCCCATTCACGCCACCCACAAACAGTTGAGCCCCACTCACCCACTAAGATTGATAAAAACCTAAGTGTAGTAAAAAACAATTAGGTGTTCCAATCAAGAGTAGTCAAAAACCTAGGAGCAGTAAAAAAAACTCTAAGCTCAGTGAAAACCTAAACCTAAGCATTCGCTATTATTATGTTAATCAATGTTTTTAAATGTTTTTAATGACAAATATTTTTAAATGTTTTTAATGACAAATAGATATGTTTTTTCATGCAAGGAAGTTAATGCTTGAAGTTAATGTCAAAGTAATTAACAAAAATATATTACAATAGTCACGCAGTTGGTCTAAGATTATATATGTAATTGTTTTTCAAGAGTTTTCATATTGCTTCCACTATGTATAACATAGATAGGCATTAATTACAAGATTACAAAAATAAAGAGATCAGGCCATTGTTGCTATGAGGCAAGGCCATTGTTGCTTTGTCGGATATTTTTATGGCTTAGGCCAAAATATAAAAATAAAAAAGTTGAAGTACCCATTAAATCTAGACAGGAGGAGGAGGCATAGATGCCTCAGAACCTGAAGTTGGTCATCCTGGGGCTTGCCAACCATGCACTTGGCAAGGAGGGAAATCTTTTGATCATTGATAATGATATTCAATTGCAGGTATTCATTTGTAGTTGTATCTCGCTATAAGTTATGCTTCAACCTATCATAATTTTCACCATAAAAGTCTTCACATTTCAATGGTTCGATGATATTCGGTTTCCCTGGAGCGAGACAAGCCAATGTCTAGAATCCAACCAGTTAATTTTGCATCCACATTCTCATCCCTGGTGAGGGTTCTATTTAGTCTCACTCCTACCCTGCATAGCTCCAATTTTATTATGATTTCAAAATGTTTCAATTTCAATTCTAAAAAGCAAAGAAGTTTTTATTAATAATAATTTTTCTTAATGTGAGGTTGGTTTTAACAACAATATTTTTTAAGGAAACGATTTCAAACAAATTGTAATTTTAACCCCAGGAAAAGGATGCTACTATAGCACCACTTTTCTATTTAGAGGCTATGTTAAATATTTTGGTTGCAATAGTACTAGTTGTTAACATTGATGTGGATTCAAAAATATTGCAATTTTAAACATGAAAAAAGAAAGAAGTAAAGAAAGAGTAGTATTGGTAACCACATTTTAATTTCACAGTTTATTTTAATGTTATGTTTGCAATCATATTAGTTTTCAAGTCTATGGTTTCAAGCAAGTTATTGTAATTTTAATCTCTCCAAATAAAAAATAACGCTATTGATAGCAACACTTTTTTATTTGGGGGTTCATTTAAAGTTTTTTTGTTAGAAACATTACAAGTTTTTAAGGCTATGGTTGCAAAAAGTTGTATTTTTAAACCCTTAAAAAAAAAGTAATCTTGAGATCACGATTCTTTCAAATAGAAGTAAAAACAACAACTAAATACAACTTCTAAAAAATAATAATCTAGAAGGTTTTCACCAAGTGGATAACTATGCTAAAATCAAAGCATTAATTATAACATGTATCATTTCCTTTCCATGTTGTGACCATAATGTAACCAACACAAAATTGCATGTTATCAATTACATGTCATCATAAGTACCATAACATCATCATCTCATGGTTAATGCATAGTAGCTAAAAAAAAGTGCCTAACACGAATGTAATTTATTTAAAACGTGTTTATTCTTATTTCATTATAGACCTACGTAATCATAATCCATCCAAGTGTAAGAATGAATCTTACATGTTCCGTTCATCGGGATATATGTGTTATGTAATAGTAGACAAAAACTATTGTCAACGCATCATATTAATGACTTCCAAAGCATGATGATCCACCCATAGTATAATATGCATGGAAACATGAACACATCATATTAATGACTTCCAAAGCATGATGATCAACCCATAGCATAATATGCAACATGACAACTGATGATGCATGAGTACATGAGCAAATGAGAAATATAGATATCACATATGATGAATGGTAAAATACCATACCAATAAAGCACTCTACAATCTAGATTCGTAATGAGAAATATAGATATCACATATGATGAATGGTAAAATACCATACCAATAAAGCACTCTACAATCTAGATTCGTTCATAGTAAGTTCACTATTGTTATTTGACTATGCAAAAGATGACGCCCTACAATTTGCCCAATTTTTCACACAATTATTTATTAGTATCCATCCTACATCAACACTACCCCAATACCTTTTCCATATGCATCACATTCTATGGTGAAAGCCTTACTAAAATACCACATTACTAAGATTGGAGGAGTACACATAGCCTCCTTTAAGGCACGAAAGGCATGCCCAACTACATCATTCCATATGAATAAATTATGTTTTATTAAGAGTGTTAATGGGGCCTCAATTCTATCCTAGTTTTACATGATTTTCTTATAGTATCCCAAAAGGGAAACAAACCCACATAAACTTTTGAGTGTTTTTTAATGGATCCATTTTTTTATTGGCTTAATTTTTTTATTGGGTCAAAGAACACCCCTGCTTGACTTATAATGTGAACTAAATATTTCAATTTAGGAGTGTGATAAAATTTCATTTGGAACATTTGAATAATAAGTGGTTAACCCTAAATAAATAGAATTCTTTATCCACATGTACCACATGTGTTTCCCAAGTTTTGTTGTATATAAAAATATCATCAAAGAATACTAGCATAAATTGAAAAAAGGGATGAAATATCTTGTTCATGAGGTTCTAAATACAAGGAGAATTATAAAAATAAAAAGGTATTATAAGAAAATCAAAATGCCCTTCACAGGTGTTGAATGCAGTCTTAGGAATATCTATTTCATTTATCTACATTTGGTGATAATGAGAATGAATAGCAAGCTTAGTGTATCACTATGCACGATGAAGCTCATCTAAGAGGTCATCAACGATGGGAATTTGAACTTCCACTTTGAACATTAGTTTATTAAGAGAATAAGTCTAAACAGATGTACCAATTACTTATTTTAAAACCATGATGGTTGTGGGGAAGTGTAGCTAGTACTAGTATATATTGCTCCATCTCCCAATAATTCTTGAACAAAATTTTCAAATGCATTATTTTGTGAAAAACAATATCTATAAGAACACACATTGGGAAATCAAAAACCATGAATTAGTGTGATTCCACGATCATGCTCCACATGTGAGGGTTATATCCCTTGGGGTGGTTTAAAGACCAATTGATGTTTGTCCAAAGTCCTCTATAAATTAGGATGACTTTTCTATGGTGTGTTATATATAACTTGGATGGAACTGAATTAGGAAATAATGCTAGAGTGACCCCTCTTCAAGTGCTTTCCCATATAATGAGAGTTGATAATTTCAAGAGAACCTACCTAGAGACCTTTGAGAATGTATCGATGTCCTTCCTTATTGAATATTAGGTATAATTCCTTGAAATCAATGGTAATAGGGCCTAATGTTCACAACCATTTAGCTCCAAAAACTACATTAAAACCTCTCATTTCAATAGAAAACATATTAGATTTTAGGAAATAGTCTCGCATTTAGAGTTTTGCATTTTATCTTACCACTCCATTTCAAAGGCTTTGACATAAATGTTCCACAACTTTAGAAAGAGTTAAATTGTGGACCTTAAGTTATGTAAAAATATTCTAATGATGTTCCTCAAAGAGATGTCATTTTTGTGTAAGAAAAGGGGGACATTTGGACATGGTAGTTTCCACCATTTAAGGGTTATTATCTTGTTGGGTGGCCTGGAAATAGGTAGCTTGTTGAGACATCTTGGCTTGTGCTTTTATCTCAACCTTGAGATCACTAATACAAAATTTATCAAAAATGGATTTATCCATACCTTTTTTTGGATCACCAATCACTCAAATAAAGTAATAAAGTCTTCTTCTTCTACATTGTCAATTTAGCATAACTTGATGAGCATCTCCAAATGGTTAAACTAAATTTCAAATTGAGTATAAAGATCCTTCATAAATTGGTCGAAGAAAAGGACCCAAATATGACTTATTATACCATTACACCCATTACTAATGCTCCCCGTCCAATTATAACACTCCCACGTGAGTTTCAATTTCTCATCCTCAATACCATGGAGGGAAAAGCAATGTTGAATCTCACTAGCCCAATTGGTTGGATCTTATTCATAAAACATATTCAAATCCACCTTACAAAGTCTCTAAATTATATTAGTTTGGATTTCTTGAAAGAGTGGATAGGTACGAAAATCACCACCTATTGATGATTCACCACTAGTCGTCACCCCATGTCGAGCATTCTACACATTTTTTTTATTTCTTTTATAGGACATTTTGATTCATATTTCCTCCATGGAGTCAATAATGGGTTGTACTTGTACGTGGATGTAAGAAATTTGACCTTCTATTTTAGAAATATAGCCTTATATTTATTTTTAAATTTTAGAAATGTGGTCTTTTATTATGTTGATTTTTTAAACTTGGTCTTCTAGTTGGTATTTCATATGTGGTAATGCTTCTAGTGACCACCATGGGGACACTTGAGAACATTATAAGGGTCGTTGATAAGCTACATCAATATGATTAGATTCATGTAAGGATTCTTTTGGCATAGGTTATTAAAAATGGTTTGGACAAATCTAGACTACTTCTATAGTACAAGATTATTGTGCCTATGAAATTATGGATATTCCAAGATTTATAGTAACTTATTTATCTCTATTGTTTAGGTGTGGTAAGGTCTTGAGAAAAAAGAAATGTTAAGAACTATATATCTCTCATATACCTTATGTTTTTTACAATAATACTTAGAAAATATTTCATGGAACCATCTAAGGACAATAAACAATACCTTAGTTGTACTACCAAATTCCATAGTACATGAGATACATATCCCCAAGAGTTTTTCTTGGACTACTACAGTGACAAATGGTTGAAATATGTTTTTAGGGGTGGTTTCAGGTATACTCAGGGGTCTTTTGGTATACCCAAGAGTGCATGGAAGATCAATTTCATGAATAAATTATGTCTAAATCAATACTAAACATCAAGTATCGACAGAGGTTTGCAAGGGCAGCAAGGGCATCCAATGAGGTGGCCCCACTTATATTCCTTATATGTATTCTTCCCACCCATAGTATATCCCTCTAAACGACAAATCTCTTTGTTTATAGATGTGGAGCAGATCACAAGCCTTACAAGCCTAGAAAAAAAAATCCCCTAAAATTAGAGTGGATGTTTGCACATGAAAGTGTTTGGATATAACTTGCAATTTACTTATATAGAAAAGACAAGCAATTTATGAGAAATATATGAAGAAATGACAATCATGGTAAACAAAAGAAATAAACTAAGATATAACATGTGAAGAAAGAGAACTCTTTATTGATATTCAAGAATGAAAGAAAAATTCACTAGCCTCTTCAAGGGGAAACCTCTCAATGAGCATCACTCAAATATAATAATAATAATGAACATTTATTACACAACTTCCTATCTCTATAAATATTTTCTCATTAGAAAAATCCAAACTAAATAGTGGCATGTATTCCACTTGAATGGCCCTTTACATTAATTCACCACACATCAACATCCCAATGGGCCTTATTAAAAAAACATGACCCTATATACTAATTAACTAACTCCTAAGTACCCTTAACTAGAGAGGTTATAATAGGATCCTAATAGACAACCTAAAAAAGGGATAGGGGAGTAGAATATGAGATTGTCATATTATTCCTCTATAGTTTAATTACTCTTCTAGGAATGTCGTAATCTAGCTTGGCCTATACCATGGATGCAATCAATCAAAATTTGATTTGTTGTTATTTGAATCATGTTATCTACATGACAAAGTTCCATAGTTTTAGCTTGAGTAGTTTTATTACATTACCAAAATAAAATCCATTTGTAATTCATTGATCTTTCCTATATTAATTGGTGTTTCATCATGAAAGTGTAACATGACAAAGTTCCATAGTTTTAACTAGAGTAGTTTTATTACATTACCAAAATAAAATCCATTTGTAATTCATTGATCTTTCCTATATTAATTGGTGTTTCGTCATGAAAGTGTTCATTCTAATGAAGTGAATTTTAAATTATTAAATTTCATTGGTGAATAATTTAAATGGATATATTGATGGATTACATATTTATATCTTGTCCTTTTCACTTTGAATATTTAATAAATTTTTAAATTTCATAGGTGAATAATTTGAATGGATATATTGATGGATTACATATTTATATCTTGTCCTTTTCACTTTTAATATATAGGAGAATATGATTTGGATGTCATGTTTATTTTATTTTCAAATTTAAAATGAATTATAAATGTTTACCAGAAGAAAGAAGAAAGAGGACCAACAAAGAGAGAAGGTGTTACAAGGAGGAGACTATTACATAAAATATTTAATAGAGTTAAAAATGTTAGAGAGAATATTACATAAAATATTTAATAGATTTATAAGAAAAAAAATTAAAAGGTGATAAGCGTGTAATTTAGGTAATAAATTTAATTTCTATTTTTATTTCATAAAATTAGTGTAAAGGATTTTTGATTAAATTTGTAAATTTAAATTAATAAAAAAAATTAATTTAATGTAGAGAACTTTCTTAACCCGGAACCACCACCCCCATCTTTCCTCTAATGCCTATCCATTAAAAGGTATTATGTTATAATTATTTTTATTTTAAAACAATTCTAACTATTAATAACCTTCCAAATAACTTTCTAAATTCTTCAAAGAAAAAGGAAAAATGAAACCGACAAAGGTACGAAGATAAAAATATAAAATTCTTCCCGATTTTCAAAGAAAAAGGAGAGATAAAAGACAAAGGCATGAAGATACCAATATAAAAAACCATTTTAAGTTATAATTGAAACTATTATATTCATTCTATCAATATTTAAGTTATGATTGAAACTATTATATTCATTCTATTAATATTGCAATATGAAAGGATCTAACCAATCTCATGATGAGATGAATACTATCGAAGAGTTTAAATGTTTATTCTTTGAAGAAGGTATAAATATTTTTTCTTTTTCTTTTTATATTTAATGCAATATTTTCATTCTAAACAATGAATAATTGTATACATTTCAAACAAGTTGGTAAATAATGATGGCTTCCTTTGAAATTAAGAGAATTATAATCATCTTTTCATTTTTTTTTTCGAGTTTGTAATGATTTTTGTCGTTATGACTCTATGCAACGCAACGTAAAAGCAATTTTTTTTTTTTAAATAAGAAGGAAAGCAACAACGACAACAATTAATCAACACAACTTGATGACGAACACAACGCACGTAAATCAGGCAACAGGAAACAACGACTCAACATACCAGCACATCAAACAACTAGACGAAACATGTGATAATCAAATAGACAAATAAAAACGGCTACCCACCCGACACAAGTAAGACAATGCCTACAAGCTAAAGGGAAATATCAACAATCCTGTCACAACGGCTTCGACGACCAGTAACTAGAAACCTCTACAGCGAGCAAGCCCAACACATTAAGGCGTTACAGAACCAAGTGTCAACATCAATTACAACGAACAATACGCCCACATCAGGAAGCACAAGACTCTAGCCAAGTTATCATTGGCATCTATCAATCAAGGCACGCAATGATCCCTTCATCAAGAATCATGTTGTCACAAGGTGATAGGCGTCACAGTAACCATGACACAACATACATATCTAGACCTTTAAACCAAGAAAAATCCCTCACGTTAGAAGACTGAATTAACTATCAATAAATACACAAAGACTATACCCAAGAACCCAATCAACGAGTCAACAAGATGCCAGGTGACATCATTCCCATTTAATTTGTGCATCTACCCAAAGAATTTCTTGTTTCCTACAAGGAAAACCTATGTGGTGTAACAACTATGACCAACCACCATTTAAATTCAACCAGAAGCATAAAACATAATTTAACCCACTAGCATAGGCACATATAACCAAGTAATAGAACATAGCTCAAGTGATTAGTTAATGCAACCAATCACAATCTATTATTTAATTTGTAACATCTTCACGTATGTGTTGCCCTTCCATTCAACTGTTTATTTAATCAATAAATCAACTACATTTTACCCTTCCAGGTCAATATTAAGAAAGGACTAAACTTTTCCTTACCTTCTAGTTTTAAAATTCAGTCCTTTGAAATATTAAAGGAACGAAGCATCTGAAATGAATAATTTATCATTTAATATTAATAAAAATGATCTAATATAACAGTGCTCCTATTAAACACTATAATAGTGCTCCTATAAAATGATCTAACACTGCATTGCTCCTATTAATATAACAGTGCTCCTATAAAATGCTCTAATATAACAGTTGTGTCTCAACTTAATTAAGGATAAAGGTCGTGCTATCCTAAGTAATGATTTAAATGACCTTTCATTGAAAACTGTAAACATACATGGATACTAATTAAATCATACATGGATACTAATTAGTTATGGAATCATTAATTGAAATTAAATCATAAGGGTAAAGTAAACATTCTAATTGTCCACTCGAATTGTTGTTATGCTTTATTATTAATAGAAAGAATGCTTAAAATAAATTGTTGCAATTCAATTATCAATAAAATTTCCTGTGTAGTAATAATTAAAATTCACAAGGCCATAAAAATATGTGTGGTAATAAATGAAATTTAATGGCAGTAAAAAAATCTGTGTGGTAATAAATGGAATTTAATGGCAGTAAAAAAAATTGTGTGGTAATAAATGGAATTTAATGGCAGTAAAAAAATCAGTGTGGTAATAAATGGAATTCAAAAGGTAAACCGGACAGCTAGAAAGATTGGCAGTGCCACGCTTGGACGCTCAGTGCACTGCTAAAAAGGAGTTAGCTAAGATTATGGAGCAATCTTTATACAGCAATTTGTTTAAGGAAAAAAAAATGTTATTCAGCTAATCTTTTTTAAAAACGTTATACAACAAATATTGAGGAGCCATGCAATATTCAGCAAATCATTATTCAACAACTCATTTATACAGAAAATGTGATGTACAGGAGCTCGTTCAAGGAGAAATCATGTTCAGCAATGCATTAATCATCAAATCGTGTTATACAGGAGCTCGTTGAGGGGCAATCGCTAATCAACAAGGCGTTATACAACAAATAGGGAGGAGCCAAGGGTTAAACAACAAGGCATTAAGGAAAAACACTATCCAACAATCATTTTAAGAAAAAAAAATGTTAGATAGCAAGGATTGAAGAGCCAAGGGTTAAACAACAAGGCATTAAGGAAAAATGCTATCCAGTAATCGTTTTTAAGAAAAAAAAACGTTAGACAGCAACGATTGAGGTTGTAACAATAAAAAAATCAGAACCTAAACCAGTCATTCTCAAATCTCGTCCATTATCAGGGCAATTAGCAAATTATGATCAATGTTTGAATTACAGAGATTTTATTTAGTTATTGAGAAAAAAATTAGATTTTATCCTTAAAGAAAAATTTAAGGTAAATCATAATTGTTGAGCAATAAGGAGGAAATAAGAATACGCATACTATAAAACAACATATAGCAAATATCAACGAAACGTTGTATAATCAGAAAAGGAACAACCCATGATAAAACATCATTAATCGCAGAGAATAAAGAAGCATTTTTGTTGTACACAATAAGGAATTTGTTGAGCAATCACAAACGGTATTGGCTGAATAAAACAACCAGAATTGTAGAGAAATAAAGAAGTATTTTCACTGTACACAAAAAGAATTTGTTGGAAAGATAATTTATCCTTCACTTATTATCCATGCATAGGAAAGCAGGGCATTTGAATCTAAATGTTTAACACCGAAGTGAAAGACAGTCGATTCGACTCCTGGCTGACTGCTCAAGCATGGACTAATAACTTAAAGGGTAAAGGAACGGAAGACAAAAACACAATTTCTTTGTATTAAAAACAATAAAATGCAAAGTAAAATAAAATAATGGCCCAAGACAAAAATGCAGTCTTCCTCGGTAATAATACAATGCAATAAAAATCCCAACTAGAACCAAAAACCACAATAAAACGCAGAAATAAAACAAAGCTCCAAACTAAAATTTAGTGAACCTTTTGCAATTTCACACGACGCACTATTGCCCAGATAAAAATTGTATGCATAACTAAACGAGTCTTTTCTTTTAACAACATCTATGCAAGCGAGATTTTGACAATAAAGAAATGCATGAACAAGAAATTAAGCTATTATTTAATACAATTTATGGACATGTGTACCGTAGCCAAATGAGAATAATCGAAAGTGACTTTATCGCGCTCGCGCTCCGTCCAACTCTCACTTGCCAACCGATTTGATCTCATCGGTACCTCCCAGCCAATGCTAGGGGTACTCTTCTTCCCCCTAAGCCCCCCAAGCTGCAAAGGGGCCACACACACAATACTAGAGAATGCTAGCACCCAACTTGCCTCGCAAGGTATCCCAACTCCCACAAGAGAAAGTTCAGTCAAAAAGAAATTTCAGCAGCATAACGTTACACAAGCCAGATTTGATCCACACTCCTCATCCTCCATCCTTTTTATAGAGTTTCTTAGCCATTAGTTTCCCAAACCCTCATTAAATTCCTTTTTCATTTATTTAATTAGAAAAAACCTCCCCCGTACACATGTCGCCTAATCCCCTAGTTGCACCAGAAAATCAATTTTATTAATTAATTAATTATTCATATTTCCCTCACCCACCTAAAATCGTTCCTAAACACGCTCCTCGGTGTCCCAATATTACCGTACAATTCTTAAATGACTTACACCTTACTTAATTCCTAGTTGAGTTCATAAATAAAAAGTCTCAAAGGCTAGATTCCTTACTAAGTTGGACATTACTCTTTTTCTTTAAGTTTCCCCTTTTCTTTAAGTTTCCTTTTTTATTTAAATTTCCCCATTTTTCCTTTTTAACTAAAAATCAATTTAGCAAGTGTAGAAAAAAACAACCATTTACACATTTTCAATCAATTTAATCCTCCATTATAATTTTTACTTTAATAATTAAAGTTTGAATTTCTTTACCCCCCTTCTTGTTACATGTTTATTTAGTTTTTCTTTATCCACAAGTTCTACTTAGACCTAGGTTTTAATTTCACTAGGTTGGGCGGAAATTTTTAAGGGAACAAATTGTTATTAAAATTTACTTATCACATGATTCATTTTAAGGTCGACCAGGTCCTAAGGAGACAAACTTTTATAGACACTAGGTTTATTCACTTACTAGTTAAAATCGCGACGTGCCCTTCAGGACGCACTATGTGCTCCAAGGGTGTCACTCGCCTCTTTCCATTTTAATTGCATGATGTGCCCTTCTAGACGTGCTATGTGCTCCAAGGGTGCCACTCACACCTTTTCATTTTCTTTGCATGACGTGCCCTTCAAGACGCACTACATGCTCCAAGGGTGCCACTCATCTCTTGACTGAATTTGGTAGATTGCAAACCCCTAGAGTCAATACTCCATCAGGTGATATTGTGGGAGACTAAGGGCCTCTAAGGAATAAGGACCCTGCCTTATTGCGCTCCCCTTAGAATCATCGTGAGTGACTGTCACAGTCTGCCCTCACGGTATCGCGGGTCAGTCGAAATAGGTAATCATTAACCTATCATTTGAGCCATGGTGGGAGTGCTAGTAGGTTGTGGCAGGGCTGCTTCCACACCTCTCCCTCAATGTATATGGTTATCATGCGTGACCCCTCTACTCCAAATGTGAGTCTAGTCGAAAAGATATCGTCAGTCTGCATCCATCAACAAATCATGTCAGCAATAGTAATCAATCATCATAACATATAATCATATGTACATATGTCACATCAACAACATTCAAACCCTAACATTCCACTCCCTGGACTCGATCTAGAGTCCAAAGGGTTTCATTGATGCCTCTACATCCTCAATGTCTAGAGTCCTGCACACTCAGGAAAAATCAGTCAATATCACTTGTCTATGTAAATACAAAAAAATAGCATATCATCAAATCCACAATATCTCATAATCATAATGAAAACAACCAATAGTATAATAACTCGGATCACTTGCACGCAAGTGTCCTTAAAGAATAAGTTCACTCAGTGCGCACAAGAGAGGGATGTTACATACACCCCCTCTTGTTTTAAACTTCATCCCGAAGTTTCACAGTATAAAAGTGTCGAAATAAAGTGTATCACAGTATCATAAGTCTATCTATCAAACAAAAATGGAAATTGTTGATGCATATCGTATGCGTCCTGCTAGGTCGCCGAGTGTGGACTATAGTTGTCCCACTAGACCTTGACCTGATCTACTGTTGGACATCATAGTTGTTGAAAGTGATGGTCCAGGATGCGAATTGGCCCCGCCATGAGCACACCCTCTTCAGATACCTGTAAGGTACTCATGTCAATAATATGTGTAGGATCAATAACATAATGTCTCAAAACATATACATGAAAAACATCGTGCATACGCCTCAAAGAATCAGGCAAGGTTAGTCAATAGGCCATGGCCCCTTCCTTTCCACAATCTTGAAAGGTCCCACGAACCTAGTAGAGAGTTTAGCACCCTTTCCAAACTTGATCAAACTCTTATGTGGTTTCACCCACAAGAAGACTCGATCACCAACTTCATAACTTCGATTGACATGACGTGCATTGGCATAACTCTTATGTCGATCCTGTGCTTCCTTGATCCTTTGTCTTGTTGTTTTCATTTGATCTTCCATTTCTTGGATTGCTTCTAGTCCCACCAGGACCCTATCCTCAATATGATCCCATCTCAAAGGTGTCTGACATGGTCTCCCGTAAAGAAACTTGGAAGGCGCCATCTTAATGGTGCTTTGATAACTGTTGTTATATGCAAAATATACCAGTGGAAAGAACTCTTCCCAATGCTTTTGTTGGTCCATAAAGTACATACACAACATATCCTCCAAGATTTGGTTTGTTCTTTCAGTCTACCCATGTGTATCCAGGTGATACGCGGTACTAAAGTTAAGTTGGGTTCCCAAGGCCTCTTGGAAACTAGTCCAAAATCGTCCTGTAAACACCAATCCTCTATCGAATATAATCCTCGTAGGCACGCCATGCAACCTTGAAATGTCATTGATGAAAACTCTAGCTATTTTAGGTGGTTGATACATCGTACGCACAGGAATGAAATGAGCACTCTTTGTCAGAGTGTCGACTACCACAAAAATTGAGTCGTGTCTCCTTGTCGTCAGTGGCAATCCAACAATGAAATCCATCAAAATGACCTCCCATTTCGATTCCAGAATAGCGTGTGGCTGTAGTAATCCTCTCGGATGTCTATGTTCAACATTTATGTGTTGACATTCTAGACATCTTGCCATGTAGTTGACTATGTCTACCTTCATTCCTTTCCAGAAGAATAAGGGTTTAAGGTTAGCCCTCATCTTCGTGACTCCAGGATGATCCATGTACACTGCTCTATGAGCCTCGTTTATGATCAAACTCCTCAACTCGTTGTTGGGTGGTACGTAAATTCGACCTTTAAATCTCAATAATTCGTCGTTGTCCACAGTGAATCCTTCAAATTTTCGTACCACCATTGTGTTTTGTCTGATAAAATCCTTGAACTCTTTGTACCAGTCATCGTCGCGTTGTAAAGTTAGGATATTTTCACATAGATTCGTCTGAAGAGGAATCACCGAAAAGATGTGTGTTCTCCGACTCAATACATCTGCCACTCTATTCAATGTTCCTTTTATGTAAGTAATCTTGAAATCATACTTGCTAAGCAATTCCGACCAACGTTGTTATCGTTCGTTCAAGTCACTTTGTGTAAACATGTGTTGTATACCACAGTGGTCCATTTTTAGTTCAAATTTTCGTCCAATAAGGTAGTGTCTCCAAACTCTCAAGGCATAAACAATGGCTAACAGCTCCAAATCGTGCCTTGCATAGTTCTCCTCATGCCTTCTCAACTTTCTCGAGATGTAAGCGATCACTCGACCATATTACATCAAGACTCTGCCTAAGCCTTCCTTGGATGCATCAGTGCATACCAAGAATTCTGCATCCATGTCAAGGACATTTAGTATCGATGTTGTCGTCAACAACTCCTTGAGTCTCTGAAATTCCTCCACTTTCTCGGTCCAAACAAACTTCTTGTTCTTCTTCTGCAATTTCGTAATCAGATTTTCTATCTTCGAAAAACCCTCGATGAAACATCGATAGTATCCTACTAAACCCATGAAGCTACGCACTTCAGGGATATTCATCGATGCAGGCCATTCCATAATAGCCTTAATCTTTTCTATATCCACAGTGATACCTTCGTCGGAGATGACATTCCCTAAGTAGTGAATCTTCGATTGATAAAATGAGCATTTTGAAATCTTCCCAAACAATTTGTTCTCTCATAGACACTGTATCACCAAGCACAAGTGCTCGTCGTGCTCATCCATTGTCCGAGAGAAAATAAAAATATTGTCAATGAATACTTGGACGAACATGTCCAAGTATTCACGGAACACCCCATTCATCAAACTCATAAATACACATGGGGCGTTCATCAATCCAAAAGGTAAGATAGTAAAATCATAATGTCCAAACCTCATCTTAAAGGTGATCTTAGGGATGTTTCATCTTGCATTCGTAACTGGTGATACCCTAATCTCAATTCGATCTTTGAAAACATCGTTGTTCCTTTAATCTAATCAAATAGATCATTAATCCTTGGCAACTGGTATTGATTCTTGATCGTTTCCTTGTTCAAATAATGGTAGTCAATGCAAAGTCTCCACGACCCATCCTTCTTTCGTATGAATATAACAGGTGCACCCCACAGTGACACACTTGGGAGTATAAGTCCTAGATCTAGCAACTCCTTCAGTTTCATTTTCAACTCCTGCAACTCCAGCATCGACATCTGATAAGGTGTTCTTTCTATCGGTTCAGTCCCTGGTTTTAGGTCTATGGTAAATTCCAATTCCCTCTCAGGTGGCATCCCAGGTAATTCCTCAGGGAAGACATCCGCAAATTCTCGTACTACTGGAAGGTTTTCTAGTCCTTCCTCCACACCCTTTTCATTTCACGCAAGGATCGCATAAAGATCCATCCCTTACGCATGCTCTTCTGTAGCTGCAAGGAAGAGATGAACCTCAGGGAAAATCCCTGGTTCCAACCTACAATCACAGGTCTCTGTCCCTCATCATTGACCAAGCTCAATCATTTTATATTACAGTTGACTATCGCATCATGCGATTCCCACCAGTCCACATAGATCACATCATCATAAGATCTTAAGATTCCGTCATAGGTCGGAATTCGTTACACTATCCCTAGATTAAAGAGACAATTCATAATCCTTTCCTCCAACCATCCAGTTGGCACCCGAGGTCATTTTGACACATCTAACTTGTCCACTCAAATTCCCTTACCTAAAACCCCTTAGCGTGGTAAGAAATAGATCTATCTAAAGCACCAGGATCTAACAAATACTAAAATTTCATTTGGTGATGGCACCTAATGCCTTGAGCACATTGGACTAGTGCTTGTCCTGGAAATTATCCACCGCATTCAATTCTTCCTCAACAATGAGTCCTACTGGACTGCATCGTGCAACGTCTGAGGAATTTAGACCCTCTCCTTTGCACGAAGCTAGAGTTAAGGCCGCACACGAACTTGCTAACCTCCATCTTCTCTATGTTCATATGTGGGGCATACTGAAGTATCTAATCTCATAATCTAGCACCATACGACCTGTTGGCACAGGGGTAGACCTAGGGTTCAATGCTACAATAGAGCACCAACAAAACCCTAACTATCGTCCCTTTCGGAAACACCTACGAAGAAGATGAAGTCTTACCCAAGGTAGAGGCAGGGGTGGTTGCAGGAATCATATGTCTAGAACCTTAGTTGGGACACAGATCTATGATTCTAGTATTTAACAGAGCACTCAACAGTAAACCTTCATCAATATTTAACCAATATCTACTCCGCAGATAAAATAGAGCATCGCAACATTCACATAGATCTAATGTATCTAAGCACTTAGCATAAGGAATTAAATCAGATCTAGCAGATTCAAGCACTAAGAAAGTTCGCAGAGGTCAGATCTAGCATCCAAATTCATCATAAGCACAAAGTATAAACAAATCTATCTATCTATCTATGTCAAGCACTTAGCAGATAACACATAAGTACACCAACAAAACGCACAAAGCAGAGCAACACAACATATATGTGGTTCACCCCCACCCTGGGACTACATCCACCAACTCTTCTTCTTTATTAGCTTCTTCAATCAGATACATGCATAGAGCCACGAAATCCTTACTCTGCATAGGACAGGAGATCTGGGCACCTCACTAGATCCTCCTTCCTTGCATTACAGCACAAATCCCTTCACAGTCTGTTACAAACACTTGCACTTGGCTCTGCAAGTCTCACATAGTATGCAAAAACCCTTTACAATCCATACTTTCACTTAGCACTTAGCACTTATCTTATTGGTCAGGCTACTTACATCACCTAGCTACTTATTTATACTTTACAAAATAGGCCTAAACATGGGTAAACCAATGGGCCGACATCCCATACCCTTTACATAATCCCAAATCCCAAAAAGAACCCAAAAATGGGTTGAGCTCCCACGATCTCTTCTTCGTCTTGCGCTCCATCTTCAACAGGCTGTTGAAGTCCCAAAATAGGTCAAACTTGACCAAGGATCTCCCACAACTTGTTCAAGGGCCACTAGGCCCCCAACACTCACCTATGACTCGTCCCGAGTCACTCTGATGTAGGAAGTTCTTCTTTGAAATCCTTGAGCTTGGATTGAGCTGCTTCGCCTTGTTGTTGTGCTATGACCTATTGTTCAACAAACTCTTGAATGACTGCATCGTTCATAGGTCCTTCCAGGCATTGTTCAGCTGCATTAACAACCTGCTCTAGTTCTGCTCCTTGGCCTTCAACTTCTGTGAACAATTGGTAGGCCTTATCTTGTACGTGTTGGAGTCTCTGAGTTACTTCCATAACTCTACTCTGAATAGAGTGAATATACTATTGGTTGGTGCGTTTCTCTTGAGATATCTTCAGTATTTCCACAGCTGAAAGGAGCTTCAATTGTTCCTATATCATTTCATCTTTATACTTCACCTCTTGGAGCTATGACTCTAGTGCTCTTAATTCTGGACTCTTAGAGAGTCACTTGTATGTCAGGGCACTGTGATCACTCAGCTGATTTTATTCCATAGCAAGGGCCTTTAGTCTCTCAACTGCGCTCCTGGCAATTTCTTCTCTTTGGTCCTTCACATCCTGTGGGGTCTCGGGCACAACGCGTAGTTCTAAGTCTGTGATGCGTTGTTGTAGTTGTTGGATCACTTCTTCAAGATGCTCTACTTGCTGTGTAACTCGATCTTCTTCCTTTATTTCTACGACTATCACAGAGAAAAGTTCTCTACTGACTGCTTCCTTTACTTCGAGTTGCTCGGTGAGCAACTGCTCTTTTCCTTGCTTTATCTGTTATTTTTCTTTATCAAACTTCACTTGGAGGGAAATATTTTCTTGTTCTACAGCTCAGTGTTGTTCTGCAAGTACTCCCTGTACTTGCGTCAAAGCCTGGGTGTCTTTTTATGTTTCCTCTTATGCTCGTCGAAGGCGATCTTCTACTGTATCAACTAATCAGTGGAGTTGGGTTGGCTCGTCTCCCAGGTCTGGTGTTCCCAATGGCAGAGGCGTAGTGGATACTGTGCAGTTGGACTGTAGTGCCTACTGTACCCCTTGAAGTTCAATTTCAATCATGTCATACATTGCTTCATGCTTGGCCTCTTGTTTTTTTTCTATTTCCGGCGAAGCATCATTCAGGGCTGCTATGAAGAAGTCAAATTCGTCAGAGGTGAGGACTGTCTGCATCTTGGTCATGGAGGCTTTTGATTTCTTCTGAGAAGAAGGTTTCGGAGGTGAACCCTTCCTCTTCTTCAAGGGATCAACCTCGTCTCCTTGCTTCTATTTGACTTCTTTGTCATCTAAATCTTCGCCATCACCTCCTTTCTCTGGTGATATGGAAGCAGTCTTCACGGATGCACTGTCTAATCCTTGGACCTCTTCGGTCTTATTTGTCTTGCTAGGTCTGGGAGTATCCTACGCAATTTCTGGGTTGTCTATGTTGGATATCTCTACAGGGTTGGCAGGGATAAGGAGGTCAGCGAACCATTCCTTAGTAATCTCCTCCAAGTCCTCCTTTGTCAGCTTGTAGTAGGACTGAAGTTGTTGCTTATGTTCATCGGTGTGCGCTGTAATATAAATGAAATTTTGATCTGCGCTAAACTTCATCAAAGGTGGGAACTAGTGTAGAGTGTTTGGAGTCATGTGAGGCTTGGATTGGATGGCTCTCTTCAGCTCATCGTAGTAGGTGTGAAAAACAACATTTGACTGCCACTATTTGTTCATATCACTGGAATACCAAAGTGTACTGAACTTCGCGGCCAGCGACTCAAATGGCTCGATGTCGGGGAAGGTCGCACCTTCTGGCATCTCCCAGGCGATGAATTCGATAAGGATCAAAATAAAACTAAAATGGAATTCATAACCTTGATCTTGTGCTTCTCTATAGTCTAGTTCCAGCTAATTCACTAGGTACTTCACCCAGTTCATCTGTAGGCCTTCCACGCACTTCCCTGGAAGGTAGACTACAAAGTCAGTGACTTGGGTAGGTCAGTTATTTCTTACTAACTTCCCTGCAATCAACTGACAGATGAGGTGCACTATGCCACTCTGGATAGAAGCTACCTTGTAGCCTCGCGTCTCCTTCTCAACATCGTCATAGGTGTCCTTGATCCTTTGTGATAGAGCGCGATCCATGGCTTTTCCTGGATAAAAATCTTGTGGATCAGGTCCCTGCATACTCAACCCTGTGATCCGATTGATCAGCGTCGGATAAACTGTGATATGATGGTCTATCCACAAATAGTCATCATGGTAACAAGAAAGCAGCAGCTTGACATAGGTATTCACCTCTTGGTATCTTCCAAAGTGTGGGATCTTCATGACGTTCAGCAGGGTGGATTGCGCGAGGTTATGGGTCCACATATGGGGGATTATCTTTGAATTATTCCCCTTCATTCTGGTCAGGTACTTATGTGGGGCGAGCATGTTATATACTTTTCGGTCATCGAGGTTGAAGTTGTTGAACTTCAATGCTACAATATTGTCTTGGTCTACTCGAACTGCATGGATCCCCTTCGAGAGGTTCACAGTGACCAAGGTGTACTCAAAATCTCTGGGCACACTATCTCAATTTACTGTGCCACTCAGAGGTGGTATGTAGGAGGGTAATATAGTCGAGATCAATTTGGCATTCGCGAGATCATCCTTGTGCTTGGTTCACTTTTCATCTGATGGTCGGGATGGTCCGACTCCGCGAGCAGTCGACGAAGAGGCTTGCATTCCTCTCGTCGATGATGCTTGTACACCTGTAGACATTGACATGACTCTTTCAATCATCAGTTCAATCAAAACTTCTTCAAAAAATTTCTCCGCAGCTCTCAACTCATATGACATACACACTTGAGGTTGGAAATCTTTGGGTTCGAGGAGCAACTTAGACACTGCAATAAGATAGAGGGAATAGTGCAATGACCACTGTGTAAAATCAACAAGTCTGCGAGCTTAAATTCATGGTTAGAAAAAGTGTTCTCGGTGCATGGCGCGACGGGATAAATAGATAACTTGGTAACAGATCTCTTGCAATGGGCGAGAAGCCTTCACTAACTCTATTATGTCTGTTACGGCGTGGTCCAATGGTCTGGTGGCGAACCATAAATTCCTTTCTATCCATTCAGAGGGTCATCCAATGGTTATATTGTTCCCAACGGCTATATTGCTTTGCCATGGCGAAGAGCCATGTGACGTTGTTCTGATATTCTGACGAAGTTCCAATTTTGCAAATTTTCCCTCTGCGAAGTTCCCTCTAGAACCTTCTGTAACTTCTTGATTTTAGCTCTCTTCTTACTTAGCTTCCTAGCCTTCTTCCAAGTGAGCTTCGTTGCGGTCTCCCTTTTTCCATTCTGATTCTTATCTTATTTTGGCATAGTTACTTCGCACGATTGATATTCTTCCCTAAGATTCGAGGGTGATACTTCTTCTTTATCTAGAATAGGTACTTCAATCTTCTGTGGGTTTTCCAGTGTTCTTGCAACTTTGATATATTCATCATTGTTGTTAAATATCTTCGATTTGTTCTTCTATTCTTCAATCAAGTATGTGATCTTTCTAGTCATGAAATCTTTTAACTCTTGCTTCTGCTGCTCTAAAACTTCCTCTTCTTCTTTCCTTCTGGCCTGATCTCTTTCAATCCAAGGTTTTCCAAGCAACATAGTAAATGGGGTGTTGTCCTCAATAAATTTAATGATCTCAAAATATTCTTCTGTTGAAGTTCCATTGACATTTATAGGTATCTGAGAGAGCTTCCCACATAGGGTTATCATTTTTCCTCTGAATAATCCTATTCCTCCCAGTGAAGGAACCATAGCAGGATTTCGTAAAAGTTCCCAAGTTCTTTCTGTCATAACATTCACCTGTGTTTCCTCATACAAAACACAGTCCACGTCGACGTCTCTTAATCTTGCTTCAATGCATTCTTTTTCTTTGAAGATCTCTGATAAGATGACATATTGGTGGTCATTCAAGGTTTCTCTCATCTGTAACAATACTTTCTCTGATTCTTTCTGGGATTCTGCCATAATCTTAGTTTCTGGATCAGCCTTAGGGTTTTCTTGGTTCAGATTCATTCTTTCAACTTTAGCAATCATTCTAGGGAAATCCAATACTTCATGGTCCATATCTTTACAACAAAGACAACTAGGTATTCTCTCAGGGCATTCCTTAGCAAGATGTCCTGGTTTTTTGCAACTGTAACAGAGGGTTAATCCTCTCTTTATTTTAAGTGATCCCCGGCCTTTCCTAAACTGCGCGCTAGGATCATGGTAGCTAACTCGAAAAAAATTATTTCTAGGATCATGTATCCACTTGTTAGTCCAAACATTCTTTCTATGCATAAGTATAACATATTTTTCACTATTCTTATTAGATATACTCATGTCAAACCTTCTTTCATCTATCAGTACCCCATTTTTCAAGCTAGGATAGAATCTATCAAACATACCTAGATCTATGCTTTAGAAACAAAAAATTTCTACTTGTCTTACTTCTACAGAGCACAAAGCTTTCAGATCTAGAACTTTTCACTATTCTTACCTTTATCAGAGCACGGAGCTTGCAGATCTTACCTCTTTTAATAAAAAATTCTCACTTTTACCTTTCTCAGGGCACAAAGCTTTCAGATCTTACCTCTTTTCTTCAGATCGGACTTCTTTTCTTAGCAAAGAACTTCACAAGTCAAGCAGAATGTTGCACACTAGAGAAACAGATCTATGCATGGAGATTTTTCAGTTTCAGGTCGAATCTTTGCACAAAGCTTCTTCTTCCTCAGTTCCTAGCAATCATAGTTTCAATCCTGGTAACGGAACCATTTCTTGGCACAGGGGCAGACTCAGGGTTCAGCGCTACAAAAATGCACCAACAAAACCCTAACTACTCGCCCTTTTGGCAACACCTGCGAAGCAGATGAAGTCTCACACGAGGTAGAGGCAGAGGTGGTTGCAGGACTTGGATGTCTACAACCTTAGCTGGGACACAGATCTATGATTCTAGTATTTAACGGAGCACTCAGTAGTAAACCTTCATCAATATTTAACCAATATCTACTCCGTAGATAAAATAGAGCATCGTAACATTCACCCAAATCTAATGTATCTAAGCACTTAGCATAAGGAATTAGATCAGATCTAGCATATTCAAGCGCTAAGCAAGTTCACAGATGTCAGATCTAGCATCCAAATTCATCATAAGCACAAAGTATAAACAGATCTATCTATCTATCTATCTATGTCAAGCACTTAGCATATAACACATAAGTACACTAACACATTGCACAAAGCAGAGAAACACAGCATATACGTGGTTCAACCCCACCCTGGGGCTACGTCCACCAACTCTTCTTCTTTGTTATCTTCTTCAATCAGATACATGCACTGAGCCACGAAATCCTTACTCTGCATAGGACAAGTGATCTACGCACCTCTCTAGATCCTCCTTCCTTGTGTTACAACACAAATCCCTTCACAGTCTGTTACAAACACTTGCACTTGGCTCTGCAAGTCTCACACAGTATGCACAAACCCTTTACAATCCATACTTACACTTAGCACTTAGCACTTAGCTTATTGCCCAGGCTACTTACATCGCATAGCTACTTATTTATACTTTACAAAATAGGCCTAAACATGGGTAAACCCATGGGCCAACATCCCATACCCATTACATAATCCCAAATCCGAAAAAGGACCTAAAAAGGGACCAAGATCCCGCGATCTTCGCTTCGTCTTGTGCTCCATCTTCGACAAGCTATCAAAGTCCAAAAATAGGTCAAACTTGACCAAGGATCTCCCAAAACTTGGTCAAGGGTCAACACGGCCACCTTGTCGTAAGGCACGGAACTCATCAATCTGGCGCTTGATGAATTCCTCTGACATTTAATTCTCCCTAAACTGTTCGTCGAACCGTTCCCAAACATGGATTTGACGGTTATGTCTATATGAGGTAGGAGCATCTTCCACCTTAGAAGAGTGTTCCCCTATAGATGAAGAACACCATGAGGAACTTCATGGTGGAGGTCGTAACCACGAAGTACGAAGCACATCGCCTTTTTCTATAGCCATGCCTTGGAGGCTGAGCCGTCTATGGGAATCATGAACGTGGGAACTTAATCTTATAGATTTCCCTGTGAATGCTAGCAGTACTTGTTGGGGTGCATTGTGGACCCTCAGGGGTACAGGCATCGTGGCCTTATCTCAGTACAGGCGGTTTTTCAAAGCCTCCAACATTTCCCTTCAAGCTCCTTGTCTGACCATACACATCCCTTACAACAATCGACTCCTTCCTAGGTACTTCTTCTTCTCCTTGGGGGTTGGACCCCTCTGGCACGGGTGCTATTGGAGGCGTCATGCCTCCTCCCCTAGCACCACATCGTGAATCTCTACGGTGTCATCTAACCTTGCTTATCGCATGGGCAGGTTAAAGTTTTAAATAGAGTTAGGTTATTACTCAAGGGTTTACTGCAGTGGAAAACATGGAGATCCACAGACACAGGGTTGAACCCACTCTGATACCATATGTAACGACCCCTATCATTACGAGTACATGCGACGCAATGCAAAAGAATTTTTTTTTTTTTTTTAAAGCAGGAAAGCAACAACGACAACAATTAATCAACACAACTTGACGACGAACACAACGCACGCAAATCAGGCAACATGCAACAATGACCCAGCATACCAGCACATCAAGCAACTGGATGAAACATGCGATAATCAAATAGACAAATAAAAATGGCTACCCACCCGACACAAGCAAGACAACGCTTACAATCTAAAGGGAAATATCAACAATGTTGTCACAACAGCTTCGACGACCAATAACTATAAACATCTACAATGAGCAAGCCCAACAAATTAAGGTATTACATAACTAAGTGCCAACCTCAATTACAATGAACAATACGCCCACATCAGGAAGCACAAGACTCTGGTCAGGTTATCATTCACATCTATCAATCAGGGCGTTCAATGACCCCTTCATCAGGAATCATGTTGTCAAAAGGCGATAGCCATGATAGTAACCATGACGCAACATAACATATCTAGACCGTTAAACCAAGAAAACTCCCTCGCACTAGGAGACTGAATTAACTATCAATAAATACACGAAGACTATACCCAAGAACCCAATCAACGAGTCAACAAGATGCAAGGTGACATCATTCCCATTTAATTTATGCATCTACCCGAAGGATTTCTTGTTTCCTACAAGGCAAACCTATGTGGTGTAACAACTATGACCAACCACCATTTAAATTCAACCAGAAGCATAAAACATAATTTAACCCACTAGCATAGGCACATATAACCAATTAATAGCACATAGCTCAAGTGATTAGTTAATGCAACCAATCACAATTTATTATTCAATCTGTAACATCTTCATGTATGTGTTGCCCTTCCATTCAACTATTTATTTAATCAATAAATCAACTACATTTTTCCCTTCCAGATCAATATTAGGAAAGGACTAAACTCTTCCTTACCTTCTAGTTTTAAAATTCAGTCCTTTGAAATATTAAAGGAATGAAGCATCTAAAATAAATAAATTATTGTTTAATATTAATAAAAATGATCTAATATAACAGTGCTCCTATTAAACACTATAACAATGCTCCTATAAAATGATCTAACATTACAGTGCTCCTATTAATATAATAGTGCTCTTATAAAATGCTCTAATATAACAGTCGTGTCTCAACTTAATTAAGGATAAAAGTCGTGCTATCCTAAGCATCGATTTAAATGACCTTTCATTGAAAACTGTAAACAGACATGGATAATGCATTAGTTATGGAATCATTAATTGAAATTAAATCATAAGTTTAAAGTAAACATTCTAACTGTCCACTCGAAATGTTGTTATGCTTTATTACTATTAGAAAGAATGCTTAAAATAAAGCGTTGCAATTCAATTATCGATAAAATTTCTTGTGTAGTAATAATTAAAATTCACAAGGCCATAAAAATCTGTGTGGTAATAAATGAAATTTAATGGTAGTGAAAAAATATGTGTGGTAATAAATGGGATTTAAAGGTAGTAAAAAAAATCTATGGTAATAAATGGAATTTAATGGCAGTAAAAAAAATCTATGCAGTAATAAATGCAATTCAAAAGCTAAACCGGACAGCTAGCAAGACTGGTTGTGCCACTCTTGGATGCTTAGTGCACTGCTAAAAAGATGTTAGCTAAGATTGAGGAGCAATGTTTATACAGCAATTCATTTAAGGAAAAAAAAAATTATTCAGCTAATCTTTTTTAAAAACGTTATACAACAAATATTGAGGAGCCATGCAATATTCAACAACTCGTTTATTCAACAAATGTGATGTATAGGAGCTCATTCAAGGAGAAATCATGTTCGGAAATGCATTAATCATCAAATCGTGTTATACAAGAGCTCGTTGAGGGGAAACCGCCAATCAACAATGCGTTATACAACAAATACAAAGGAGCCAAGAGTTAAACCGCAAGGAGTTAAGGAAAAACATTATCCAGCAATCGTTTTAAGAAAAAAAAATGTTAGACAGCAAGGATTGAAGAGCCAAGGGTTAAACAACAAATAATTAAGGAAAAATGATATCCAACAATCGTTTTTAAGAAAAAAAAAACATGTTAGACAACAAGGATTGAGGTTGTAACAATAAAAAAATCAGAAACTAAACCAATCATTCTCAAATCTCGTCCATTATCAAGGAGAATAGCAACTTATGATCAATGTTTGAATTAAAGGGATTTTGTTTAGTTATTGAGAAAAAATTTAGATTTTGTCCTTAAAGAAAAATTTAAGGTAAATCATAATTGTTGAGCAATAAGGAGGAAATAAGAATATGCATACTATAAAACAACATATAGCAAATATCAACAAAATGTTATATAATCATAAAAGGAAAGAACCATGATAAAACATCATTAATTGCAAAGAATAAAGAAGCATTTTCGTTGTACACAATAAGGAATTTGTTGGGAAATCACAAACGGTATTAGCTGAATAAAGCAACCAGAATTGCAGAGCAATAAAGAAATATTTTTGTTGTACACAAAAAGAATTTGTTGGGCAGAGGATTTATCCTTCACTTATTATCCATGCATAGGAAATCAAGGCGTCTGAATCTAAATCTTTAACACTGAAGTGAAAGACAGTCGATTCGGCTCCTGGCCGACTTCTCAGGCACGGACTAATAACTTAAAAGGTAAAGGAACAGAAGACAAAAACACAATTTCTTTGTATTAAAAACAATAAAACATAGAGTAAAATAAAATAATGGACCGAGACCAAAATGCAGTCTTCCTCGGTAATAATACAACGCAGTAAAAATCCCAACTGGAACCGGAAACCACAATAAAATGTAGAAATAAAACAAAGCTCCAAACTAAAATTTAGTGACCCTTTTTCAATTTCACATGGTGCACTATCACCCAGATAAAAATTCCTACGCGTAACTAAACGAGTCTTTTCTTTTAACATCATCTACGCAAGTGAGCTTTCGACAATAAAGAAATGCATGAACAAGAAATTAAGCTATTATTTAATACAATTTATGCACATGTGTATTGTAGCCAAATGCGAAGAACTAGAAGTGACTTTCCCGCCCTCGTGCTCCGTCCAACTCCCACTTGCCAACCGATGTGACCTCACCGGTACCTCCCAGCCAATGCTAGGAGTACTCTTCTTCCCCCTGATCCCCCCGAGCCGCAAAGGGGCCACGCACACAATACTATAGAATGCTAGCACCCAGCTCGCCTCGCAAGGTCAAGCTACCACTCGTTACCCGAGCTGGGTATCCCAACTCCTACAAGAGAAAGTTCAATCAAGATGAAATTTCAGCAGTGTAACGTTATGTAATCCAGATATGATCCACACTCCTCATCCGCCATCCTTTTTATAGAGTTTCTTAGTCATTAGTTTCCCAAACCCTCATTAGATTCCTTTTTCATTTATTTAATTAGAAAAAACCTCCCCTGTACACATGTCGCCCGATCCCCTAATTCCACCAGAAAATCAATTTTATTAATTAATTAATTAATTATTCATATTTCCCTCACCCACCTAAAAGCGTTCCTAAAAAATCTCCTCGGTGTCCCAATATTCCTTTACAATTCTTAAATAACGTACGCCTTACTTAATTGCTAGTTGAGTTCATAAATAGAAAGTCCCAAAGGCTAGATTCCTTAGTAAGTTGGACATTACCCTTTTTCTTTAATTTTCCCCTTTTCTTTAAGTTTCCTTTTTTTTTTAAATTTCCCCCTTTTTCCTTTTTAACTAAAAATCAATGTAGCAAGTGTAGATAAAAACAACCATTTGCCCCTTTTCAATAAATTTAATCCTCCATTATAATTTTTACTTTAATAATTAAAGTTTGAATTTCTTTACCCCCCTTCTTGTTACATGTTTATTTAGTTTTTCTTTATCCACAAGTTCTACTTAGACCTAGGTTTTAATTTCACTAGGTTGGGCGACAATTTTTAAGGGAACAAATTGTTATTAAACTTTACCTATCACATGATTCATTTTAAGGCCAACCAGGTCCTAAGGAGGCAAATTTTTCTAGGCACTAGGTTTATTCACTTACTAGTTAAAATCGTGACGTTCCCTTTAGGACACACTACATGCTCCAAGGGTGCCACTCGCTTCTTTCCATTTTAATTGTAAGACATGCTCTTCAAGATGCACTACGTGATCCAAGGGTGCCAGTCACCTATTTTTGTTTTCTTTATGTGACACGCCCTTCAAGATGCACTACATGCTCCAAGGGTGTCACTCGCCTCTTGACTGAATTTGGTAGAAGTTAAACCCTTGGAGTCAATACTCTATTAGGTGATCTTGTGGGAGACTAAGGGCCTCTAAGGAATAAGGGCCCTGACTTATTGCACGCCCCTTAGAATCATCGTGAGCGACTGTCACAGTCTTCCCTCACGACATCGCGGGTCTCTCGAACTAGGTAATCGTTAACCTACCGTTTGAGCCACGGCGGGAGTGCTAATAGGCTGTGGCGGGGCTGCTGCCACACCTCTCCCTCAATGTCTCTGGTTTCCATGCATGACTCCTCTACTTCAAATGTGAGTCTGGTCGTCAAGCTATCATCATCCTGCATCCATCAACGAATCATGTCAGCCATAATAATCAATCATCATAACATATAATCATATGTACATATGTCACATCAACAACATTCAAACCCTAACAGTCCACTCCCTGACTCAATCCGGAGTCCAAGGGGTTTCATCAATGCCTTTGCATCCTCAATGTCTAGAGTCATGCACACTCAGGAGAACTTAGTCAATAGCACCTGTCTATGTAAATACAACAAAATAGCATATCATCAAATCCACAATATCTCATAATCATAATCAAAACAACCAATAGTATAATAACCCGGATCACTTGCACGCAAGTGTCCTCAAAGAATAAGTTTGCGCAGTGCGTGCAAGAACAGGATGTTACAGAGTTCTCATCTTATTAGTCCCTGTCGAAGGCGTAGAGGGACTATAGCGAACGATAATTCATTGACTTCATATTAATTTGTTCTTTGACTATAAATTTTTGCATAATCTCTATTTTTCGAACTAGAGAACTAAAAACATTATTTTTTATATAATGAAAAAAACGTATTTTTCATCATCTCATTGGAGAATAGATTTGAAGTCTTATTTCCATATTCATTGGTCCCAATGTTTTAAATGTTAACATATCCAAAGTTTTGAGCATCGACACTCTTTTTGAATTTTTATTATTTTTATTTAAATGTTTACATATCCAAAGTTTTGAGCATGGACACTCTTTTTTAAGTACTTAAACAGGCCTGACACAATGCATTATTTTTTAAATGTTTACATAGAGAGAGGCCCTTAAATAGTCCTGACAACTTAAATGTTTACTTAACAGGCCTGTCACAATACATTTTTCTCCAAGTTTTGGATACAATCTTGTATGCAGTGAATTTGGGAAATATTGTTGTCCACCAGCACTCGCATAGTCAACTATAATGATGGAGTTACTTCTACATCATATGTTTCATATTTCCTATGTATTTGGAATGCAATCTAGTCATCATTCAGGATATATATATTATTCAGTGGTTCACTATTTTTTTCTTGCTTGTTGGTTTGTTGGTTTGTTGGATGCTTCTTATTATTGTTTGCTTCAAATTTGCAAAATTGAGGTCCTGCAGCTGCAGTTGGACCTCTTGGTGCTTGCTCACTAGTTTTTTGTTTGTTTCTTTCTCTTGTTTGCTTCAACTTTACAAGGTTGTTCCTGCACCCACAGTTTGACCTGTTCTTGCACTTTGCAGGGTTAAAATCCTGCACCCTTATTTGCTTCAACTTTGAAAGGTTGAGGTCCTGCACCCGCAGTTGGACCTGTTGTTGCACTTTGCAGGGTTGATATCCTGCACCCGCAATTGGACCTGTGATTCTGTTTTTCACCATTCACGAGTAATTTTCAATACCATAGTTTCATTCCTATTCGTTGTTTACTGCTTACTATTTACAGTTTGCAAGTAGGAATGTTCAATACTAGGAGGTGCTGAAAATCAAAATAAATATTAAAAAATCTAGAAATAATAACCGAGTGAAAATTCTCTTACAAACGATCCTTAAATGTGACTACTGAGATCAAAGAAACAGGAATGTATTACTATCCCTGAAAATTGTTGAACAAGAAAGCTTGTTTCCTTTGCAAAATGTTCTTGTAGAAGAAAACCGCGGCTAGGTATAGAAGGGATAAGTATGGTACAAAGCTAAACAAGTTGCAGGAAAATTCAACAACATTGTCAGTCCTTATCCATATTTATCAATGACATATTTCAGTAAGTTATAAAAAAAAAAGTTGCAAGACCTTAAATGCAAATCCTGGGTGGAGGATGAAAATAAAACACAAAACGACTCGAGTCCAAACATTAATTATTGTTTCTCCTATGTTGGCAAGTTAAATTATTAGTGGGCACTGGAGTTTGAAAACTATTTTCTTTGTGAATTATGGGATGGGGATCAGTAGACTTGTGAGAACAACTGACAGTATTTTTTTATTGCATAGATTATACTTTACATCTTCACGCACTCGACATTTGGATGGTGTTGGTTTACCCTCTTGTGCAAACATTGCAAGTTGCTCTGTAAACTGAGGGATGGTAATAAATCACCCTCTTGTGTAGCCATTGCAATCCATTCTGTCAGCCCTTATCCATCTTTATCAGTGACATATTTCAGTAAGTTATAAAAAAAAAAGTTACAGGACCTGAAATTCAAATCCTAGGTGGAGGATGAAGATAAAACACAAAATGACCTGAGTCCAAACATTAATTCTTGTTTCTCCTTTGTTGGCAAGTTAAATTCTTAGTGGGCACTGAAGTTTGAACACTATTTTCTTTGTAGATTATGGGATGGGGATCAATAGACTTGTGAGAAACAAGATGTGTAATCACGGGATTAGGGGGATTATCAATAGGTTCAGGAAAATCAAGGGATCCTATAGGATTAGTTTAAGGGTCCATAGGTTTTAACCAGTACAATACTATTCAAAACCTCTTAAAACAACTGACAGGAATTTTTATTGCATAGATCATACCTTGCATCTTTACATACTTGGTGTTGGGATGGTGATGTTTTACCCTCTTGTGCATACATTGCAAGTCACTCTGTCAACTAAGGGATGGTACTAAATAACCCTCTTGTGCATCCATTTCAGGCCATTTTGTTCGTTGCCTGTGTTTACCAAAGGGATAAACTATAGGCGTAAATGGTAGAAAAATGATTCTAGATCGGAGTCCAGTGACAAAGGTGTAAAGACAGATGGCAGTGTGTAATGTAACGAAGAGCTTAGGAAGGTGGCAAATGGATTGTGGACATGGGAAGATTTGAGGACCTTATCTCTTCTGCAGATAGTTATTATTTGTGTGGATGAGACATGGTTAACCACATGTCAAGGTTTGCATCATTGTGGAGACTTAGCACCGACGAGATTTGGTTATTGTTTTTGTTTGATTAAATTAATATAGCTAGTTGTCTTTTGGAGTCCCACATGCACAGTGGCCAGTCTGCATTTATTGCATGTGTCTATACTACTCTAGGCCTGTACTACTCCGGGAGTTGTACAAATTTTGCATTCGGAAACTGCGAAAGTGTCGAATATACGAAGTCTCGAAGTCCTTGATAAGGATGGTTAAAGTAATCTTGGGTTAATTAATAGTAGGTGCGAGTTAATGACTCCGGGAGAAAGTCACTCTGAGAGACTTTCATGCTTCACATTCAAAAACTCTTGAAGTCCTGAATTGGTGCATGTCTAAGTATGGTTAGAAGAATTCCAAAATTTGGCATAATGATAAAACTTTAGCAGGGGTGCTAAAGTAGCAGGGTCACCTAGATCACAGTTTGAAAAACTGGTCGACGTCTCAGACTCATTTCAGAAATAAGAGGCGCCCGAACATTAATCTCCTAAAAGGGTTCCGAAATTGAAACCATGGTATAGCTTGAGAAGAAGTTGTATACACATTTAGTTATCTCCAGTGACCTCAAAAAACATGCAGGCATGTTAATTCTCGATACAGAACCCACCTCTGTCATAGCCATACTGACATACAAAAAAGGAAATGGGATGTTCTCCTCATCTTTTTGTTTCTGAAAACATATTTTTAGTGCATTTTCCAGGATGTCCCCTTTCCAATCACATATGCCCACTTTCATGCCCTATACATCATACCATATATCTTTGGAAAATGGCAGTGCACAAGGATTTGTGAGACAAATTCAAAGTTTTCATTGTGGAGCAAGCATCTACGAGGACCTTGGCATCCCCTTCTTTGCAGATTATGACAGAGAAAGATTTTATTCTCTGAGGAAAACTAGATATAGTTGTTAGTTTTATGCTAGACTTTGGGTCTTCCAAAGCATCTTCCATCACCATTTCCACATCTGGACCTCGTCTTGTAGAAATGATTATTTGTAACCTAAATGGACAACTCACTGATCTGTCTCAAGATGAGTGCCCCAGTGGCTAATCTTAGGATATCTTCTTCATCTTGTAAGATAATTGAAACCTTGAGAATTTTTTCTATGTGTTGGTTCCATTCCTGTGGTAGAGATCCATGAACGCCTCATTATTCCCCCTTTTTTTATTCCACAGACCATCTATGTGAGTGTTTTGAGTGGGAAACATCAACAAGTCGTTGCAGATCTGTTTAGTGTTGATTTATGAAGAGTGAGGATGAAATTAAATGATGAATACGATTGTAAAGCTATATACAATGACTATTGTAATGCTTATAAGGTGCAAAACTAAAATAAGTTCTAAAATTGTATGTCTTAAATACTCAGTCTATGTACTGAGAAAGTTTATATTATTGTTTTATTTTCATTATCTCTTCTATATGGTTGAGCACTAACTATAGCTTTGTTTCTTTGTCATATTATATAGAAACCACAGAGCACTGAATTTGAAATGAAAAATGTTGAAGGATACATGGCAGACTTGGTATGCACCCTCGAACTTATTGTTATCTTTTTTTCTATTTGCATATTATCTAAACATAGCTAAGAAATATCTTGAAAATCACAACTTAAAATATGGAGAAAGTAATAGATGTTGATTTCTATCAAATAGTGTTGGAAATATGGTTATAGCAGAGATGACGCAGATGGTCAAGGTTGGAAATATGGCTATAGCAGAGATGACGCAGATGGTCAAGGTTGTCATTGATGGCAATCGGTCAGATGGTCAAGGTTGTCATTGATGGCAATCGGTCAGATGGTCAAGGTTTTCATTGATGGCAATCGGTTGGTTATAGAGCACGCACAACAAAGTTGGAACACAGAAGCTGAATCACAGATGTTGAAACACAAATGCTAAAACACAAAGGCTGGAACACAGATGCTGAAACACAAATGCTGGAACACAGATGCTGGAACGCTCATGCTGAAACACAGTGCTGTAACAGTTGAAACACAGTAATGTTACATATGCTGAAACACAACGCTGGGCTAAAACACAGTGCTGAAACAGAGCTGGAACACAGAAGTTGAATCACAGATGCTGGAACGTAGATGATGAAACACAGATGCAGAAACACAATGCTAAAACAGAGCTGGAACTTATGCTAAAACACAGTGCTGTAACAGCTGAAACACAGTAATGTTACATATGCTGAAACACAGCGCTGGGCTGAAACACAGTGCTGGAAACTATGCTGAAACAGCGCTGGATCTTTGCTGATAAAAACGCACGCCTTAGCCATGGTCGTGACTAGCAGCAGAAGTTACCAATTGTTTTCTTTGAGAAACAGCACGAATGATGTGGCATGCGTAGAGGAGGCATGAAAAGAGCCAGTTCAGAAAATCAGGGAGAATGCTGGCATGTGAAAAGTAGAAGAAAGAATGAAAGAAAGGGAAACTGCAGTTGGAGTTGAGAAAAGAGGAAGGACTTTTAGTCTAAAAATAGACTGGCAGTTAAGACAGGAAGAGCACAGAGTTGCATGATGTGGCATGCGTAGAGGAGGCATGAAAAGAACCAGTTCAGAAAATCAGGGAGAATGTTGGCATGCGAAAAGTAGAAGAAAGAATGAAAGAAAGGGAAACTGCAGTTGGAGTTGAGAAACGCAAGGAAAACCTCTGCATGTGGTGAAACTATATAATGCGCTGGAACAGAGATGAATTGTAGCTGAATGGAGAAGTAGAGAGAGCTCTGCAGGTGAGAAAAGTGAGAGGAGAATCTGTGTGACAGGAGAAGAAGATGAGAATGGGCTGCAGAGGACAGTGAAGCAGAGCAGCAGATCAGAGACAGTGAAGAATGCAGAGTAGATCAGCAGAAAGGGTAAGCAAGCTATATCAGAATGAACAAGTTG
>ML793951.1:339498-352457 GCA_009831015.1 Picea engelmannii
ATCTGGAGGCTTATTTGGTGTAGAAGTTCCCTTTTTGGGTGGCATGTTGGCCAAGTATCACTTTTGAACCTTGATTTTGAGGTGGTTCTGCTAGACAATATTTCTTCTACTGTATATCCAAAGTTTCAGCCCTTCTGGGTATGAAACTTTATTTTTTGTAGTTATCTGATATTTCTTCTCTGCAATGCCACAGGTCTGATCAAAATTGGATGTGCCAAGTGGAATTTACGGTAACTTCCCCACAACTTGTTGATTTTTGGCCTTTCCGGGAGATGTCACTTGTATAGCGTGCCCCGCACAAAATAGTTGATATAAAATTTGGAAACTTGTACCAAAAATACTACAGACTGTCCACTATCCAATGCAACCAGTCTCACTCAATTTGGATACTCTAGGAATAATTTATGATTGTTTTACCTAGAACACCTTCTTGAGACTGGTCAGATACCCTATCTTCCACAAGGTGTATCTACAAATGTAAGACGACCCAAAAGATGAAATTTTTACCATAGATACCTTACTAATGTCTGTGAATATCCTCCAGATTTCAAGGTCTGAAACGTTACAGAAAAAAATTTGTAGCGAAAATTCCGCAATGACTCAGTTCGGGGTGATTCTAGAACCCTATCTTGCACAGACTGTATCTCCTAAATTATAAGGCCTGAGGAGCTGAAATTTTAACCCGACGTACCTTGATCTATCTACTAAATATCCTCCAAGACTTTCCTTCTGAAATGTTGTAGAAAAAAAGTTATATTGAAAATTCCAAGGTGTCTCAAATGTAGCAGCGAAACCCCAAGACCTTGAGCTTTGATACCATATGTTAAGAACCAAATATCAATATAGCATAGAAAAAACTCAGAATAAGTACTCAACGCCTTAAAAAAGAGATAAATTCAGATAATAAGCCTCTTCGAGGGGGCAACCTCCTTATGCCCACATAAATGTACAATTCCAAGATGATTCCAAATGAAAATGTCTCCTTGGTATATATAGGAGACTAGGAGGTATAATTACAAATAATGGAATAAAGATGACATAAATAAAATAACATTACGAATGTAATATGCCCCAATTAAGGGGTAATGAGCCAATATTAGGGATTAACACATTGGGATTATCACCATGCAACATTGGGATCATCGCCAGCTAATGTGCATTGTCCTTGAGATCATCATCAGACTAGCGCATTATTCATGATTCCCTTGTCTCCTCCTCACTTCACTCTGTTTCAGTCAGTTAATTGAAGACTAATAGACTAGGTGGTAATTCACTCCCATAACTGCCTGAGAGACTTGACTAGGTGGCAGTTTACGCCTGTAACTACTGGTGTGTGTCCAGATCACTCTAAACCACCACTATGGTGCATTAGTTACTCATGTATCCTATATCTATTTTAAATTATTCACTCTTTGAGTGTGGATTATGGTTAATGAGAATTCTTCCATTCTTTCTCTCTTGCTTCTTCTTTCTCAATTTCTCTCTGCAAATGTGTGTGGTATTTTCTAGCTAGATCCATTCTATGCAGGTTCAACACATTTACAAACCCAATATTAATGTGTCTTATCATTAAGTATCTCGGGAGCTCTTAACTCCGACTCTTCATCATTTGGCGATTTCGGCCTGTTCTGGATTGAAAACTCCCAAAGTGGTACAGGCCCGAAGTGACGTGGCAATTCGAGCATTCGGATCTGCGGCACTTCGGCTATTTGGGTTCATAAGGATGATGTGTCACATAAATAATGTGTGCCACATGTCACTTGAAACATTACAGATGACGAACCCAAAATATGCTTGAAATGAGTGCCACGTGTCATGGTCTAGATGAGAGCCATGCGTCATGGCTAATGGATGCCATGTGTTTGCGACAATTTGATGCCATGTGTCAGTGATGGATTGATGCCACATCTCCTCGGTACTTAGGGCTTTGGAGGTTTCTGAATGCGGAGCTTGTATAACTCCCGGAGTAGTATGGGCCCAGAGTGATGTGGCAGCCTTGCGTTGTTATCACCCTAACATTTTTTATCGAGATCTAAAAACTTTTGAAGTTTAGCAAGATGCTATACCACAGTAGAGGAGCGATAGTTCAGGGTGCTCAGCTATATTCCATGGCGTATGAAAGAATGTAGCGGAAGTGGGAAGGGAGTAGCTTGGCGGGCCGTTGATCTTGAAGAATCTCAGATCTACGATCGAAGCCTACATCGGACAAACAAATAGCATGGAACTTAACATTGTGAAGGCAGACCGGGGAAAACTACTCTAGTTTCGACGGGGAATGTGTGGTGCTCTTACACACTCATCGGGGGAGATGGAGGATTGACTGAAACCACTTTTCCTATGGCCTTGATGTCACGTGGTTAAAAATGTCATGTTGATAGCTCACAGGGAGGATGGCAGTTGGTCAAATCACCTCACATCACTGGTCCAGGTACTTTCTTGGATGACGTACCAAAAGGACGTCGCCGCATAACTAACTTGAGGCTCATCATTCAAAGTGGATTGATGAAGCATGGCACACCAAGGTACTATGACAGTAATTTGTGAGCAAAGTACACAAACCATCAAATCTCAAATATGAATCATTTTATCCTATTCTAGGAAATTATCATCTTATGCGTAAGAAAAACAAGCTCGGCCTGTGCTCCTGAATTATGTAAACTCAAAGGGTGACCAAATCAAGGTCTCTACGAAGTCTGAAAGGCATGGATAATACCCATCAAACGGTGTCTGGTGCGACTAGTTTCTCAGCTAAGGTACCAGGCAGGTCAATAAGTAAGAATGAAAGATGGGTCTTACAGATGTTGGTGACTAAATTTCATACCGAACCTGAAATTGAGACAGAGTCAGGAGTAAAATTAAACCCCAGTATGAGGGATCTTGTCATAAATTAACACGCAGACAACACCTACCACCCAGCCGCAAAGAAGAAGAGGAGAAAAAGGAGGAAATCAGAGGCCAAAACCGAGATGATAGAGAGCGTCGGGGAAAATTTCGATTGGTGGAGTACCTTAGAGGAGGAAATCGCCAAGCTGAGGTGAATCCTCAGGTAAAATTTTGGTGTATTTCAGATAGTTTTGGGTAGATGTCGGCTTAAGATAAGGGAGACCTGATATGACAGACCGATTACTAATGGTCCCTTTAAATAATACAATTGTTCTTCCTTTTTGTAACTTGTATCTGTTTTTAGAATTATGAGGAAGTCAAAATGTTTTAAATTCCATATGAAATTCCTCTATATATGCTTGGCCTCATGAGTATAGAAGCATGGATAAAAGAGGATCCTACCCTCTATGCAGGAAAACTTTATAAATCTATGGGGCTGGAATGAATACATGGGTGTAGAGGCAGATTTTGGGACTTTTTATGAAAAGATTCTAATTGGTGGTGTTATGAGTCTCGTTTTCTCTCATAGTGTGTGATTCCTGTTATTCTGTATTTTCATTTTGCTTTCTTCTGTCTAAATTGAGAAACTAAAAGTCCAGAATTCATTATTCAATGCTCTCGGCTTGGCGATTTAGACTATGTTCATCTCTTCTAAACCATTTCAGAATTCATTACTATAATTCTCTGATAATAGTTGTGTGTTTCTTTTCTTCTGATACCATTTAAAATTTTCAAGCATAAACTCAGAAGTCACTTCCTCATTTATCCTTTTCCTCTTGATTGTTTTCACGATTTGGAAATTCATCCTACATTCTTGACCCCATAGCCCAAAGGTCATTTTCAGCTCTTCAATAACTTTATTAAAACCCCAAAACAAACCAATTCTAGCCACCAATTTCCATAGATGTATCAAGTGACACGAGAGATCCCTCTCTGAGTTGAGCAGGCTAGTGCCTAATCTCTAAAGCTGGTTGAAATAGTTACCTCTGTCATTTTTCTATTCATCTAGACATAATTTACAGAGTGCTAACATTCTGGCATCATTGTTGGGGACGAGATTTAAAAATTTTCCCTGGGAAGAACGACATGGTTGACTTCTAGGCTCTGAGAGCGGCAGACACTTAGGCACACATTGGTTGTATTCCTGCTCTGGCGACTCCACTGATAAAATAATCCTGAATTTCCAAGAGGCGACCCTGCTCTCAATACTTCAAGCGCGAAACAGAAACTTCACTGAAAGATGAAACCCCTTGACAGGGGAAAGGAAGGGCATCATGAGGGAAAACAGGTGCTCAAAATGGGACCTCTTACAAAGCATTTTACTTTTCATTTTAAGTTGCCTCTGCTCCGTCCTTGAAAATTCCAAACGAACTTTCTTTTACCTATTGTATCTTAATAATGATCATGAAAGACTTAAAATTATATTTCCTCCTCTATACGTTGCACATGCATACCCTCGCCTTGTCACTGGTTTTGATAAAAAGGTTTCACCTAGGCCATGCAATGACAATGACCAAGTTGATGAATCTCGTGAGACTCAGACCAATGTCTCTCCCACTGTTCTTGGACCAACACCCCCGAAGGGCCGACATAGATATATACCCTTAAAGCTACCCCAAACCCTTCATGATTTCCCTCCAAATTACTATGAGTTCCTACCTGTGTTCGACGGAGAATCGAGTATCATATCTGCTGAAAAGCACATTCAAGGGTTTGAGAATTTTATATATTTATTCGAGATTGACCATGATGATGTGTGTATGAGATTTTTCTCTCAATCCTTGAAAGGAGACACCAAACACTGGTTCAAACACTTACACCCATAAACCATCAGCTCATGGATGGAATTGAAGAAGGTTTTTTTTTTTATTTTGGGGCAAGGAGAAATCCTTAGAGCTGCAACTCACTGAGTTTTACACCTTGAAAAGATGCAGCAATGAATCTATTTCTGTATTCAGTAGAAAGTTCTATAGCGTCTATTATACTTTTTCCAAAGAAATTCAACCCTCTGAAGCTGTTGCAATGCTCCATTATGCAACTTCTCTTCATCTAGATTTTTATTTCCTCCTAATGGAAAGAAGACCTGGGTCCTTACAACAAATGTTTAGTGATGCTCAGGACATTCAACACAACATCCAAGCATGTAAAAAAACCCAAAATGAGGGGTTGAATTTTCAAGGACATGAAAGTGAATATGAATAGAAAATAGTTGATTGGAATCTTGAGCATATAATTGACAATATCATAGGTCCTCTTGAAGTTTCCAATGCTAATGATTTTGCAAAAAATTACATCCCACTTGTTGAAAGAGGAGGTGTTGATCCATCCCATGATGAGCAGAGGGCTGATCATTTTATGTATTCATTTGTAGATAGTCAAGAATATGAGTGTGAAAATCAGTTTGTTGAAGAACAGGTTGATGTTCTAAGTTTGTTCTTGTTAGATGACATGGCATATGTTAATGATTTACCTAAATATGATGAATATGATGATTACGATGTTGACCCCCTGGAACAATCAACCACATGTTCTCTATCATAAAATGTTCCTTTTCAGTAATATAATGAAAGCAATTAGGTTGCATATCACAATTACAAAGAAGAAAGTATTGAATCACCTGAAGGGAATTCCTTACCTCTATGCTTTTCTTCTTTCAAATTGTTGAAAGAAAATCCTAAAATCATCATCGAAGAAAAATAATATGTGCTTATGAAAAGCCATGCTAGATCAATGGAGAAAAATGACAAGATGTCACAACATTATTTTCATGCGCTTGAAGACCCTATTGCTTGCGCTAAAATACAACCATATGTTGGCAATAAAATTGAAGACAATTTCAAATCAGGTAGGACAACCCTACCATTATGTTTTGTTTCTTTCGAATTATTGAAGAAAAATATTTGTGGTATCTCAAGATAGGGATCCTCCAAGCATGAACAGAGTGGTGATGATAATTCTATGGACAATCACATAAAGGTTCATGTCAGCTCAGATTTGCAGTCTATGTTCAGCTATCAACCTGAAAAGGAAGAAGAAGTTGCTCCAGAAAGTATCGTTCAAGTTCATTTTCTCCATCCCGAAATCAGTATGGATTCTTAACATGAAAAGATGTTTCAGAGTGTTTTCTCTTCCCTTGAGAATGACATCGTAGTTGAATTTTTAAGCAACATAGACATGGATGAAGATTATGAAATTGCATCTATGGAAGTTTCCAACAATAAAGAAACAAATGACATAGATGAAGCAGTGTATGCCATTTGTCCATCAGAAACACAGAAAGATAATGAATAGGCAGTAGTTTTATTCAAGTCATTTGAAAATTAGGGTTTTGAAAATCCATCTGCGAGATCTCTAGACTGTGAAGTAGTGCATGAGTAGGAACTTGTTTCTATTTATTCACTGGAAAGTCAAAGTGGTTGTCCTCAAACAAATTTCCATAAATTTAATGAAACCACATCAGAGTTGTTTGATGAATAAGAGGATAGCCTTGGTGCATATTATATGGCTGTCATATTTGAAGATGTTCAAGAATATATGAATATTTTTGTTGATATGCATGGCCAAGCAGACAAACCTATCGTCGCCATTTCATTCGAAATTGTTCTCAGAACAGAAGAAATAGAGCAAAAACAACTAACACTAATGAAAGATACTTGCCTTTTGGTTTTTGCTCATTAGGGAGAAATGATTTTTCATGATTTTCAAGATCCGATGGCCATCCTATTACATTCTTCAGTGAAGCATGAATTTGCTTCATTCATAAGCTCAGATTTTGGATTCAATTTGTTTTTTCATCCGCCATCCTTTACGTTTTTCTACCAGCTTGAGAAAAATGTGAACAAAGGAAAATCAGGAAGCCAATTGCTTGATTGCTTGCATCGGCACTTTAGCATCACTTGAGAGAGTGGTCATCCCAGCAGTTTTAGGGTAGGTAGGGATGCGAAAATAAGCTTTTCGGTCAATCATTTTCCAGTTTGAGTTTTCTAGCACTAGATACAGTCAGTTTTCAATAATGCACTCAAGCATCCCCCATGCAGTTGGAAGTAGTGCACAGAGCTTGGTAGGAGCAGGACACACACATGTTTTGGGGAACAGCCCCATGGATCAGGCACCGGGTCTACGAGTTCTTTACTACCTCGCTGAGAGGATAGCATCCGCAGTTGGAGCCAATGTTATCACCCTAACAATTTTTATCGGGATCTAAAAACTTCTAAAGTTTAGCGAGACGTTATACCTCAGTAGAGGTGCGATAGTTCAGGGCGCTCGGCTATATTCTGCGGTGTATGAACGAATGTAGTGTAAGTGGGAAGGGATTATCTCGGTGGGCCATTGATCTTGAAGAATCTTAGATCTACGGTCGAAGCCTACATCGGACAAACAAATAGCACGGAACTTAACATCGCGAAGGCAGACTGGGGAAAACTACTCTAGTTTCGATGGGGAAGACATGGTGCTCTTACACACGCATCAAGGGAGACGGTGGATTGCCTGAAACCACTTTTCCTATGGCCCCAATGTCACATGGTTCAAAACGTCATGTCAATAGCTCGCGGGGAGGATGGCAGTTGGTCAAATCACCTCACATCATCGGTCTAGGTACTTTCTCGGATGACATACCAAAAGGACGTCGCCGCATAACTAACTTGAGGCTCATCATTCAAAGTGGATTGATGAAGCGTGTCACACCAAGGTACTGTGACAGTAATTCATGAGAAAAGTACACAAACCATCAAATCTCAGATATGAATCATTTTATCCTATTCTAGGAAATTGACATCTTATGCGTAAGAAAAACAAGCTTTGTCTATGCTCCTGAATTCTGTAAACTCAAAGGGTGGCCAAATCAAGGTCTCTTTGAAGTATGGAAGGCATAGATAATACCCATCAAATGGTGTCTAGCGCGACTAGGTTCTCAGCTAAGGTACCAGGTAGGTCAATAAGTAAGAATGAAACATGGATCTTGCAGATGTCGGCAACTAAATTTCATACCGAACCTAAAACTGAGACAGAGTCGGGAGTAAAATTAAACCTCGTTATGGGCGATCTTGTCATAAATGAACACGCAGACAACACCTACCACCCAGCCGCAAATAAGAAGAGGATAAAAAGGAGGAAATCAGAGGCCAAAACTGAGATGATAGAGAGCGTCGGGGAAAATTTTGATTGGTGGAATACCCTGGAGGAGGAAATCACCAAGATGAGGTGAATCCTCAGGTTAAATTTTGGTGTATTTCAAATAGTTTTGGATAGATGTCGGCTTAAGAGAAGGGAGTCCTGATATGACAGACAGATTACTAACGGTCCCTTTAAATAATACCATTGTTCTTCCTTTTTGTAACTTGTATCTGTTTTTAGAATTATGAGGAAGTCGGAATGTTTTAAATTCCATATGAAATTCCTCTATATATGCTTGGCCTCATGAGTATAGAAGCATGGAGAAAAGAGGAGCCTGCCCTCTATGTAGGAAAACTTTATAAATCTCTGGGGATGGAATGAATACATGGGTGTAGAGGCAAATTTTGGGACTTTTTATGAAAAGATTCTAATTGATGGTGTTATGAGTCTCGTTTTCTCTCATAGTGTGTGATTCCTGTTATTCTGTATTTTCATTTTTCTTTCTTCTATCTAAATTGAGAAACTAAAATTCCAAAATTCATTATTCAATGCTCTCGGCTTGGCAATTTAGACTATGATCATCTCTTCTAAACCATTTCAGAATTCATTACTATAATGCTCTGATAATAGTTGTGTGTTTCTTTTCTTCTGATACCATTTAAAATTTTCAAGCATAAACTCAGAAGTCACTTCCTCATTTAGCCTTTTCCTCTTGATTGTTTTCATGATTTGGAAATACATCCTACGTTCTTGACCCCATTGCCCAAAGGTCATCTTCATCTCTTCAACAACTTTATTAAAACCCCAAAACAAACCAATTCTAGCCATCGATTTCCATAGATGTATCAAGTGACACGAGAGATCCCTCTCTAAGTTGAGAAGGCTAGTGCCTCAGCTCTAAAGTTGGTTGAAACAGTTACCTCTGTCATCTGTCTATTCAGCCGGGCAGAATTTACAGAGTGCTAACACATGTCACATGATTTCACGTGTCTTTACTGATGGATGCCACATATCCTTCGTGGATGAGTACATGTGCCTCTGGCACTTCGACCTTCGGGAGTTTCTGTATGAAGAGTTTGTATAACTCCCGGAATGGTATAGGCCTGGATACATTAACCATGTTTATTTGTAATTAACCCAATACTAATGTATCTTATCATTAAGTATCTCAGGATTTCTTGACTCCAACTCTTCGACGTTCATCAATTTCAGCCTTTTCTAAATTGAAAACTCCCAAAGTGGTATAGGCCCGAAGTGACGTGGCACTTTGGGCATTTGGATTTGCGACACTTCAGCTATTTGGGGCTTCACAAGTTCCCGCTTGTTCTTAAAAACCGCGCGATTTTGAAACTTTGAATGCGCAGGTGTCATTGAACTGAAGCCACATTTAGGTGTTAGTTTTATCTTGGACTTTGGGTCTTCCAAAGAATCTTCAATCACCATTTTCACATCTAGACCTCATCTTGTAAAAATGATTCTTTGTAACCTAAATGAGCAGTTGATTGATGTGTCTAAGGATGACACCCCGAATGCCCAATCTTAGAGTATCTTCTTCATCTTGTAAGATAATTGAAGTTGTTAGAACACTTTAGAATTTTAAACTTTTAAATTTTAAAATATTTTATTTTAACCTCTTAAAAATAAAATTTCACCAAAAAAACTTAGGGAATTGCTTTTCAATTAAATAAATCCATGATCATTATGTATTAATAAGGCACTTACAATATCATATGTTGATGATTTGCATTAAATTTGATCAAATGGCTCTCATGTTCTCCGAATTATAAAGCTGTCCGAATTTTAAAAGAAAACCTTCAACGGTCACTTCAAGACTTCGCGCTTCGGGAGTTTCAAGGCATCTAAATAACAAAAACCCTGAATTTACAAAGCTTTGAAGGCCCAAAGACAATTCCTTGTGATAATCTTTAAAAGGGTCTACAGATGAGTTATAGGACATGTGTCATTAATTTTTTTCTTGGGCTGGCACCTAGCACTTGTTTTAAACATTCGTGTCAACTTATTCACACATTTTCAGGTGAAACATGTCACCCATCCTTTCTTGACACGTCACTAAAAATGGCGTCATCACTTCCACGTCACTCCAGGATATTTCCCTTCAGAAAATAAAACAAAGAATTATTTCAAGACCGCTGAACTATAAAAGTGTCGAAGCATTTGATATCATAACAAATAAAAATGTTTCAAAAATCTAATAAAACATTTAACAAATTTAATTAATCATTATTAATTATTAACTAATCACTATGCAAATTCGGCCTTGGGGAGATTTCTGTTGTGCTACATCCAAAACTCCCCAATGCCAAAGTGTCGAAGTACGAGCTGCACATTTAAGCAAATGAACTCCCGGAGCTCCGGGGTTCATAAGCCTTGAAATACCTATAATGGTTTGCATGTTTACTCCGGGAATTCCGCCTTCGGAGGATTTCTATCATCCTTCATTCAAAACCCCCGAATACCGAAGTTTTAAAGTACTTAAGGATAAATGATTTTTAAAGAATGATTAATTAAAACATAAAAGTGATTAGTTTCACCCGCAATTTCGCCTTCCGGAGATTTATGTCATCTTACATTCAAAACCAGCGAACATCGAACCGCGAAAGTATTAATGACATTTATAACTGGCTAAAGTTAAAGATTTGGGTAAATATCGCAATCGTCGGATAGTAAATTCCATGGATTTTTAATAATCACCTTGTTAGTAGATCAATAAAAAGATTGATAGACTTTATGAATAAATGCATTTCGAATCTCAAGTCATTCTACCATTTGCAATTAGAGTTTTTCATTCAGTAATTGAGAGCTTACAAACTTATCTTATCACAGTAAGGTCAATTTCATTTCTCTGAGAATTATGGTGCCACACAAACCAGGGAAGAAGCAAGATGCATCAGCAAATGATTCCAACCCAAACACAGATATTCTCTCAAACGCCACTTTGTGAATTACAGATGCCATTAAGTCTTAGAAACAAGTCTACGATATCTTGGAACATGAGATTCTTCTCTATCCAGATGATTCATCGGAAGAAGAAGATGAGTCGTTCTTGGCCAAGCTCAAATTGGTAGCTCAGTCTCAATTGCATAGGATTGTTTCTCGAACAACTATAATACCCTACAATGACATGATAAGTTTGGCTCTGGAGCACATTGGCATTCAAACCAGAAGCATTATCAGTTACCAAAACACCTCCATTGGCAACTTTCGTCTAGAGGACATACAAGTAATGTATAAACTATATTCTGCACCCAAATACATGTATAATACAACATTTATTCTGGATTTTGAAAGGAGAGAATGTACTCTATTAGCATCAGAAGTCACTCTCGTATTGTGGCAGGAGTAGAGCCCAACGCCCATCAGTTTTATGTCATGAATAATTTAATGGGGGTGGTAGAATGGATAGAGACCCAAGAAGATATTGCTTTAACTCAAAAAACCATGCATGGCATGCAAGAATAGGTGAGGTCTTGATCTAACTTCTGTCAGTAGGTTGAGTATAAAATGAGAAGAGGGAAGACTTGGTAGGAGAAGTGAACAAGTTTGCTTTGGGCATCAGACCTTCCAGCAGCTTGAGAAAGAAAAACTCAGAAGATAAGATCCTCTTGGTTCAGAGTTTCAGGGAACTGAAAGGTGACTTGAATGGATCCTTCAATTCCAAGTCATTCAGCGTTGAGAAAATACAAGAGCTAATTAAAAACAATGCGACTATCACAGTGATCAAACATACATCATCCTAAAACAACGCAACTCAATTGGATCCTCCAATTTCGATCTGTTCTAACACAGTGTTAATAGAGAGATGGAAAGAAGCTGACATTCATTAGACAAGAAGTCTCAAGCGCCAATACATAACCAGAGAAATCAGTGCTTCATCAAAACTTTACAATCGAGATCCTAGCTCAACCATCCACCTTACAAAAATGGAAAAATTGCCTACATATACTCAAAGCAAACAATCAGCAGGAAGATCAAGTCACTGCATATAAAAAAAAAAGGGTACGTATGCATGTCTACTGGCAGATTGCACATGCAGTCTTTGGATCGTGGTGTGCTTATGTTAGACGCAACCAGACTCCTGGCAGCTCTGCAGACAAATCGACAAGCCTTTAATCCTCTGTCAGATTTTCCATTTATGGTGGAGAGGATGTCTAACCACCAACAACAACCTTAATAACTGTTTCCTTAGGATCAGGAACGGCCCCAGTCAACTCTATACATTTGGGACATGGAGGCCTCTTCATGCTGCCACCTGGATCTGCTAAACGGCTTCATGGAAAGAAATGGAGGTGGACGCAAGGACTAAGGCATCAGATGGGATGCGGTGAATGAACGGTGACCAGGCAGGGATGATTTGGCATGCGCAGTAAGGAAGTAAGAAGAGGAGAGGTTGGGTGGGTGGATATGGCATGCGTACTACACTAGCACAGAGCAGCGATGAGGTGGCATGAGGTGAGGGGAAACAAAGACTGTGGAGGTGACAGGGGTGAGACACATGACAGGGGGAAGAACGGTGATAGGAGAAGGGAGGAAAAATGGTGGGATGTGATTGGTCGAGGGAGAGGACATGTCGCTATGATGGGGACGATGTGGAAGGGAGAGGAACAGGTGTCAGAATATAAAAGGGGGTGAAAGGGAATGGGATATGCCACGAGGGTGAGTGGAATATAGATGGCAAGAGGAGAGGGAGGTGGTAAGTGGTTTGGAAGTGGTGGGGGGCGTCGCAAGGAGGATGTGGCACGATAGCAGGGGGGGGCCACACTAGAAATCTGCCCATATCGGAACCCCCCCCTTATTAAAGGTCGAAGGGACAAGGGAGTCCAGAATCGATTGTTCATCATAGATGTAGGTTCCCCAATCATGTTCGTTGAGATATGTGCGCCCCATTTCGGACCCCCCCCCCCCCTCTTATTAAAGGTCGAAGGGCCAAGGGGCTCTGAAAT
>ML793951.1:352525-363830 GCA_009831015.1 Picea engelmannii
GACAAGGGGGCTCTGAAATGGAACCTCAGACACATATCTGGGCATGTAGATCTCGGTCGTCCAGATCTGTGTGCTCATTAAAATAATGCACCCACTTCTAAAACCTTGGGATAAATGGATTTTTAGCCCATTTTTTTACCTTCTTCTTGTCGAAGGGGACATTTATTCCAGGAAAATACCCCATACTTGATTATGTGCTAACATTAGGCTCCATGGGGGATGACATTCCCCCTGCGGGCTGTCGAGAACTCTTTTGCAGCTTCAGTGCCTTGTTGTTGGGCTATGGAGTCATTATTAAAACTTACAGATAAAAAGAAAAACAATATTTACAAATACATAGGAGCCATGCATGGCTCAAAAGAAACATTTCTTCATAAAATGCCCGTTCACAGGGCCATTGAACACTTCCTCACCCTCCAAATCCTGCAACTTGTAGGTATTATTTTAAAATACTTCAATGATTTTGAAGGGCCTGATCCATAGGGCTTCAAACTTGCCATGTTTTCCCTTGTCCTACTTGGGAGCATCCCATTTCAGCACCAGCTCACCTAACTGGAAATCTTCCTTCTTGACCTTTCTATCAAAGGCCTGCTTGATCTTTTGTTGACGGTCCTGAGTTCTGATCACCACCTGCTCTCTGGTCTATTGGACTTCTACTAGCTGATGAATTCTTCTGATCATGTCATCAGGCTCTCCTTGATAATCCTGAAAGAATTTTTCCACAGGCATAGCCAATTGAGAAGGAAAAACAACTTCTATTCCATAGACTAGTTGGAAAGGGGAGATGCCTATGGATCTTTTTGTTGTTACTCGATCAGCCCACAGAGAAAATTTTAGCTTTGAATCCCAGGCCCTCTTGTTGTCCTCCAGCAACCTTTTGATGATCCTTATTAGGCTTTTGTTAGAGGACTCTACCAAACCATTGCCTTGGGGATGGTATGGGGTAGAATGAATCAATTTGATCCCAAACTACTCACAGAATTTGACCAATGGTTTGGCTCTGAAAGATGTTGCATTATCAATGACAATCTTGCTTGGGCAGTCGAATCTTGTGATGAGGTCCTCCAGGAATCCAATGATTACCTTATGGGAAGTACTCCTGGTGGGGATAGCTTCTATCCACTTGGTGAAGAAATTTGTGGCAGTCAGGATCCATCTGTTCTATCCACTAGAGGCAGGATGGATCTCCCCAATAAAGTCTAGGCCCCACTACTGGAAAGGTCCTGAAACAACCACAAGCTTTAATGGCAGAGATTTAAGTTTTTTCTTTCCTAAGAACCTTTGGCATTTGCTGCAAACTCTGACCTCTTCACAGACATCAGTGAATAAGGTGGGCCAGTAGTACCCAGCCCTGAGAATTTTGTAGCTATGGTCTTCCATAAGTGGTGCCCTCCACATAAGCTATCATGAAAATCAACAATGATCCTTTGGGCCTCTTGTGGGTTCATACATTTTAAAAGCACCCCTAGGGGGTCTTTCCAATATAACACTTGATCAACAAGGCAGTATTTGATTGCTTTGAGATTTAAAGCTCTTGCCTTGTTCCTTTGCAGGCCATCGGGAGGTTGCAACTCTTGTAGAAATTATATGACATCCTTGTACCAAGGACATCATGCCAATGGGGGTTCTTCTTGAGGATCTGCATCAGCCAACTAATTCTTCTGATTTCCTGAGCATTCATTAATGAAACTTACCCCCAAGGCTTTGCAATTTGCTTCATCCAACAGCTTGGCTAAACCTTAACCTTTGATCAACTTGGTGGGCTTGATCTCAAGATCAAACTCAAGGATCTTGGTGATACATTTACTCCTTCTCCCGTCTATGTCAGGCTGAGTAAGAATGTCCTTCATGACAGCTGAGGGGACATAGGAAATGACTTTTGACTGCAGGATATAGACTCTAAAATCTTTGAGAGATTTCACCAGGGAATAGGCTTGCTTCTCCATGATGTCATACCTAACCTCAGCATCCCTTAATGCTCTACTAAAAAGGCAATAGGCTACTCCAGCTCAGCATCATATTTTTGTAGTAAAACAACAGCCAATGTGTCAGATGAAGCAAAGGAGAAAATAAGGAAACCATTGAGTAGTTGGGACTGATAAGCACAAGAGCTTCAGTCAAGGCTTTCTTTATCTGCTCAAAGGAATTTCGATACTCGGAAGTCCACCTAACTTCATTTCCTTTCCCCAACATGGTTGTTATAAACTTTACCATCTCAGAAAAGTTAGAAACAAACCTCCTTAGAAAATTAATTTTACCAAGGAAAGACTAGACTTCTTTTCTGGATCTTGGGATTGACAAAGCTTGGATTGCTTCAACTCTACTGGGATCAATCTTGACTCCTACTGCTGATATTATGTGGCCCAGCAACTTTCCCTCCTTCATGGAAAACAAAGACTTTTTGCGATTTAATGAAAGGCCAAACCTCCTGCATTTCAGAAAAACCTTCCTCAGATGACAACAATGTTCTTTATCATATTTGGAAAATATTGTGATGTCATCCAGAGATATGACCACAAACTTATACTTTTCCCCAATGAAATCTATGTCCATGGCTCACTGAAACGTTGCCCCCGCATTCATCAATCCAAAGGGCATTTTGGCATACATGAATGTGCCCCATGGAGTGATAAACGTTGTCTTTTATCTGTCCTCAGGTAGAATAGAGATTTGATTGTAGCTAGAGAAGCCATCATTCATGGAAATCCCAGATGCTCCTATTACCCTCTGCAATATATGTTCCATCTTTGGCAAGGGGTAATTGTCCTTCTTTGAGCTCCTGTTCAGGTTCCTCAAATCAACACAGAGTCTGATTTCCCCATTCTTCTTCCTCACTGGGATCAAGTTTTCCACCCACTCTGAATATGTCAAGGGCATGATGATCTGGGCATTTAGTAGCTTCTTTACCTCTTTCTCCATGATAGGCAGCAACATAGTATTAATCGGTCTTAGCTTCTGCCTGAATGGCTTGGCCTCCTCTTTCAATGGGATCTTGTGTTCAATGACAGCAGTGTCATATGTCTTGAGGTCTTCATAAGTCCAGGTGAACACATCAGCAAACTGCTTCAAAAGATCAGTATACTCGGTCCTCTTCTCCTTTGATAGGATTCTTGACAATTTGACGAACTTTGGTTCCTTCTCTGTGCCAATGTTGCACTCAGTTGCATCAGCACTATCATCTAAGATTTTCCCCTTTATTGCCACATCATTTCTATCAAAAAGTATTTCCAAAGGAACTAGTCCCTTTGGAATATGATTGCTCGGTAGTTGCACAATGTCATGCTCTGCAATCTTACTCATAAAATCACCAGCATCAAGCTTTGCTTCGGAAACAAGGTCTTGATCAATATGCAGTGCTGAAAATTCTTCAACAGTCTCCAGGAATATTTTGATCTCAAGATCATCCTCAAACACCTTCCAATGTTTGACATTGTCAGGTATGGAAGGCTTGTATTTTACTTCTATATCATATTTGAGTTTGGGTGGCAGGGGCACCTTGAAATTTCTTGTTTATGTATCCAAAGAATCATCCACTCTGTTATTTTCTCTTGGAACAAATGAAATGTTGAATGTTGAGAAGAAACTGTCGATTAGGTCCCATACCTCATTTCTGTAACTCCTGAGACGAGGATGCTTGGCCTGATAAGCATTTTTTTATCTGTTGGACTATCAATTCTACATCTTCGAACACTGCCACCTCTTCAATTCCCATTTCCTTTGTAGTCCTTAAACCTAAAACAAGAGCTTCATATTCTGCCATATTGTTGGTTGTTTCAAACTCTAGCTTGTATGACAGAAATATGGTTTCCTGAGAAGGTGACACAAAAACCACTCTGAAACCAGCACCTTCCCTGGAAGAGGCTCCATCAAAGAACATTTTCCAATCAGAGGTGGTGGGGGAGGAATTTTCATGAGAAGTAGTGGGTTGTTATATGAGTTTTAGAGGAAGCTCGGGAGCATCAGTGAGCTGCAGTAAACTGGAACCCAAATCAGTGTCAAGAGAAAAGATAGGATGGTTAGTAGGATTGGTTTCATCACTGATTATGTAGGCCATCTAGGCTTCTCTATACATTCTCCTATGTTCCCCCCCAAACACTGGAATAGTAGCATAGGTGAGGTCCATTTGCAGGGTTCCTCCAAGTCTTTTTATCCAGGATCTTGATAACAGTATACCAAACTTGGGGGGAACATCATCCACCACAATGTCCATGACCAAACTTTTCATGGGCAACTGAAACAGGGTCACAACCAGATCTTTAATGACTCCTAGACATTGAACTTTCCTGGAGTCAAAGGAATAGAGGTCATGATAGGCTCTGGTGACTTCTAGTCCTAATTCTTCCATGACAGTTTTGGGCATGAGGTTGTGGGAAGCCCATGAATCCATCAAAAAGTTGTGCAGCACCTTGTCATGTATGTTCAAGGATGTGTAGAAGGGAGGGGATGAATCATTTATGTCTTCTACCATAGGACCTAGGATGACTGCAGGATTTTCATCTTGCAAATTGATTGAGTCTGTGGGATGGCATGGGGGTTCAGACTGTAATAGCTCGGAGAGGAATTTTTTGAACACTTCATGCTTGACTAGTTCGGAGAGGGGTACAGGGATTCTGATTTTTTGAATTACATGCTCAAAGTTAAAAGAGGATACGAGCTTTGGGATTTCCCTTTCTTCAGGAACATGAATCTGGACCATTGGAGAGAGGGGTTGGGCCTTCTTACCTTTTTTGTTGTCTGCTACTTCATTAGCAAGTTTCTCTGCTCTAGAAAGTTGTTCAGGAACGTCAGGTGCTCCTGTCTTCTTCTTGGATCTTATGTTATACCTGCTTTGGCTGCTGCTAGCCTTGTCTCCCTTGCTCAGCTCATTCAGTTGTCTATCCATGAGAGACTCCTCGTATGTTGATTGAGTGAGATGAGGAAAAGGAGAAGTATCTCCAAAGCAGTGGATTTCAGGATCAATCCCATCTATTTCCCCTTCTTCATCATTAGTTACAAGATTATTTTGAAGAGGAGCCTGAATCCTCTGATCTTCTCTCTCTCTTCCCCTCTGGTCCCTTTGCATCATATGGGTAGCATTATTATTAGGCCTCCTGAAATTTCCTTTGTTTTCTGCATTTTGAGGATTTTTGTATGTTTGCTTCCCCTCCACCTTCATTTTCTCCATCTCTGCAAATAGAGACTTCACTATCTTGGTCAATTCATCTACTTGAGGGTGAGGCACAGAGAGGTCAGAAGTTGAGGCTTCAGATCTTCCCTTTCTCCTATCTGTCTCAGTCTTATTTTTGAGTCTGTCAACTGCCAATACATTAGATTCCACTTCTATGGCCACATCTTGCATTTGAGCTATGGAGGTAGCTCTTCTTTCTCTCAACAAAAGGTAGAAGTCAGGGTCAAATGCATTAGCATAAGAGATTTTAGCAGAGGCTTCTGTGGGTTTTATCTCAGTAGGGATCTTATTATACATCTTATTGAATCTTTTGGAGAAGTCAGAGACAGATTCTCCTTTATTTTTCTTCAAGGACCCAAACTCTGTCATGTAATACATGAAATCTTTTTTATCTCCCCACTATCTCGGGAAAGCATCATCTAGAGCTTCAATCCCAGCAATAGATCCATGAACCAATCCCCTAAACCATTTCCTCACCTCACCATCAAGGCTTTGGACGAAGACTCTCATCCAGACATCTTCATTTTCAATGTTCAGGTTGTCTACATAACTGTAGAAGCCAGCAAGGTGCTCTTCAGCAATTATTTCCTCTTCTCTAGTGAATTTAGGCATATATTTCAAGTAATCTCTAGCAGGGAGACGATTCATGGGTTGAGGTAGGATTAAGGGGGCATATCTGGAAGCCACTATGGCATCCATTATGTTTACAGGGGGATTAGCATCGACCATAGGGACAATAGGTGTAGGAGAACCAAGAGGAGAGGAGGTTTGAACCGGAAAGACAAGAACTGAGCTTACAGGAAAGAAGGGGAACAACAGGGAATTTGGAGAACAAGCTTGAGGGATAAAAGGAACAGAAGTTTCCCTTTATTTGGCAGCAGTAATAATAGGAGAAGGGGTGGTAAAACCCTGGGTAGGAAAATATTCTAAGGTGTTGGGCCTGAACCAGGGTATCACCTCGGGGGAGAAGGGAGTGACAAGAGTTTCTCCTTCCAATTCAAGACCAGGAGGAGAAAACTCAGCAGGAATACTCCCAAAATTTAAACTACAGGAAACTCCAACAGAAGGTAACAAAACAAAATGAGATGCAGGCATTGGAGCTTCTATAGAATCATGAAAATCATCAGAAAAACCTGGTTTAGCAGTAGAAGTACCTCCTCCAGAGGCCTTTCCCTTTCTGATAATCTTCTCTGGGTCAGCTTCAGGTGGCGCTAAAGGCAGCTGAGGAGTAGACCTTGTATGTCTGGCTCTAGAAGCCACGGTTGAAACAATGGAGTCACTTGTGGGTTCTCATCAGTGGAGTCGCCAAGTGCATATTAGCAATCTCAATAGTTCTGATATCTTATGCACCTTCAGATTCAGTTAATCATTGTCATTCAATCCCGGGGAAAATATTCAACTTTGTCCCCGGCAATGGTGCCAAAAATGTTAGCATCAGAAGTCATTCCCAGATTGCGGCAGGAGCAAAGCCCAACGCCCATCAGTTTTATGTCATGAATAATTTAATGAGGTTGGTAGAATGGATAGAGACCCGAGAAGATATTGCTTTAACTTAGAAAACCAGGCCTGGCATGAAAAAATAGGTGAGGTCTTGATCTAGCTTCCGTCAATAGGTTGAGTATAAAATGAGCAGAGGGAAGACTTGGTAGGAGAAGTGAATAAGACTTCTTTGGGCATCAGACCTTCCAGAAGCTTGAGAAAGAAAAACTCAGAAGACAAGATCCTCTTGGTTCAAAGTTTCAGGAAACTGAAAGGTGACTTGACTGGATCCTTCACTTCCAAGTCATTCAGTGTTGAGAAAATACAAGAGCTGATTAAAAACAATGCGACTATCACAGTGATCAAACATACATCATCCTATAACAGCGCAACTTGACTGGATCCTCCAATTCCAAGATTTTCTAACACAGTGTTAATAGAGAGATGGAAAGAGGTTGACATTCATTAGATAAGAAGTCTCAAGAACCAATACATAACCAGAGCAACCAGTGCTTCATCAAAACTTTACAATCGAGAGCCTAGCTCAACCATCCACCTTACAAAAATGGAAAAACTGCCTACATATACTCAAAGCAAACAATCAGCAGCAAGATAGAGTCACTGCATATAAAAAAAAGGTACGTCTGCATGTCTACTGGCAGACTGCACATGCAGTCTCTGGACCATGGTGCGCTTATGTCATATGTAATCAAACTCCTGGTATCTCTATGGACAAATCGACAAGCCTTTAATTCTCTGTTGGATTTTCCATTTATGGTGGAGACGATGTCTAACCACCAACAACAACCTTAATAAATACTTCCTTGGGATCGGGAACGGCCCCAGTAAACTCTATACCTTTGGGACATGGAGGCCTCTTCATGTTGCCACCTGGATCTGCTAAATGGCTTCATGGCAAGACGTGGAGGCAGATGCGAGGACTAAGGCATCAAACGGGAAGCGGTGAATGAACGGTGACTAGGCAGGAACGATTTGGCATGCGCGATGCAGAAGTAAGAAGAGGAGAGGTCGGGTGGATGGATGTGGCATGTGTATTTCACCAGCACAGACCAGCCATGAGGTGGCATGAGGTGAGGGGAAACAGTGACTGTGAAGGTGACAGGGGTGAGACACATGACAGGGGGCAGAAAGGTGATAGGCGAAGGGAGGAAAAATGGTGGGATGTGATTGGTCGAGGGAGAGGATGCATTGCTATGACGGGGACGACATTGAAGAGAGAGGAACAGGTGTCAGAAGATAAAAGGGGGTGAAAGGGAATGGGATATGCCATGAGGGTGAGTGGAAGACAGATGGCAGGAGGAGAGGGAGGCAGTAAGTGGTTTGGAAGTAGTGGGGGGCATCACAAGGAGGATGAGGCACGATAGTAGGGGGGCCCGCACTAGAAAGTTGCCCATATCAGACCCCCCCCCCTTATTAAATTTAGAAGGGCCAAGGGGGTCTGGAATCGATTGTGCGTCATAGATCTAGGCGCCCCACGCCTGACCGTTGAGAGATGTGCGCCCCATTCCGGACCCCCTCCCTCTTATTAAATGTCGAAGGGCCAAAGGGGTCCAGAATCGATTGTGCGCCATAGATATAGGCGCCCCAATCTTANACCTCAGCCGCAGATCTAGGTGCATAGATATCAACTGTCCAGATCTGTGTGCTCATTAAAATAATGCACCTGCTTCTAAAACCTTGGGATAAATGGATTTTTAGCCCATTTTTTTACCTTCTTCTTGACGCAGGGGACATTTCTTCCAGGAAAATACCCCATACTTGATTATGTGCTAACACACTCAATATGGCAGAACTGGTCATGACATAATCAAGACCTGGTGGGGAAATCCAACCAATTTTAAATCCAATGCTCATGGTATATATTCCAAAACATATTTAGATTCTCACATTTTATACATTTCCATGATGATCTATCGGTTATTTGGAAGGAAAAACCATGCACATTTCACAGTTGAATGGGTGTCTATAATCAATGAAGTGGTTGAAGGCTATACTTTCAACTGGGCAAAAATGTTGTCAAATAAACTAAATAAGGAGGTTTTCATGTACAAATAATTGAAATCAAGAGGGAAACATGCTCCTTTTTACATGTCCTCCTACATCATGGATTCCATTTTCTTCATGACTCCCTTTCCCCTGATGAATTGGAGTTGGACCCCGGCTAGTTCCAAGCCTATACATTTCTACCATTCTAAACTATGGGAAGAAAACAGTAAATATTTATTTTATGAGATCGGTCACAATGTAGTGGTACCCATTCATATATCTATCTATGGTCACCCTCTGCCTAGGATTTCAGAGCACATTATGGGGAACTTAGGCACAATTGCAGATTGGTACGTTGAAGAGAAATTCTCTTACATCAGAGTGTTTGGCTGCTTCATTTCTCCCCATGCCCTTCCAAAATTATTTCCTGATATGTTGGTCTGCAGAGAAGTGGCATACCAAACAGTGGCAGGAGGAATCGCCAAAGACTTGAAAGTGGCTCAGGAAAATGTATGGGCAACTTTTCCCATACAGGTTGGCATGTTTACATTGTTATATTTTGGTCATTTAAAATTCAAGGCTATAGCCTTGGAAGATGTCAAATTAGTTGGCATTGAATTCAAAAGACATGATCCTCATAGGATGGTAGAGAATCATTTGGCCTAGTTCAACATGAAAAGATACATAAACGAAGACTCCCCTTATGACAATGTTTTCCGAGGAGCTAGATCCTATGAAGAAGTCCAAAATAGATTTCAGACTTTGCCTCCAAACCAACAGGTTGGCTTCCTCATCTTTCAAAAGCACAGAAGGAACAACTTGCCTAATATTTTGCAAGGAGAGTCAAATCCCATTCCAACTTCACATGAAACTAGATCCACGGAACCCCAACCAAGTAGCTCCACTGAGGACAAAACTGAATAAGTATTGAACAATACAGATGCATTATTTAAACAGATAAAAGCATCAATTCCAGGCCTAAATGATCAACAGTTATTAGCTTCCCTTGAAGCCTTCATGAAACATGGTCATGCTTTTCACCCTTCATCACCAGTTACTACCATTGTTACTCCCAGTGTTACTAGTCCAGAAAATTATACTGCACTTATTTCCCATATTCCCTTAGTAACTCTTTTATCAACCAATTTTTAGGTTCCCAGTTCCGAACTCATCCATCTAGATGAACTCACTCACATCTTGCCTAAAAAGATGCCTCCATCAAGTTTCTTTTTCAATAAGAAAAGAAAAGATATCATCAGAAAAAAAATCTCACTAGAAGGAAGGAGTGACCACCAAGAGACACAGAATAGTGTATGATGGACATGAACAAAATGACCCTGAATTTGCCAAAGAGGTTGCAGATTCACTAGGAGCCTTTGCCACTGCCAACCGATGGTCAGTGGGAAATATTACAAGGCAATTGAAAGAAAATTTTGTAACGACCCTGCTTAAATAAATGTATAGGATTATTAATTATAATTAATTTGATAATCTGATTGTCCTAAGATGTTAGCTAAACAATAATTATTTCTTATATAATATTAACTAATTAATTATTTGTTCATAACTGTCAATGATTAATTAATTATTAATCGACTCTTTAATTATGTGAGTAAAGAATTAATGGGGTTAATAATTTAATTTATTAAGACTTACGTATATGGGAGGGGATAGGACATTAAATGTAAGGATAAGATAAGATAAGATAATAAATAAATGGATAAGGAAATTAATGAAAGGGAGAGTTGGTGAAGGGGAAATATGACGGGGAGAGTCTTACGAGGGGAAGGCATTCTTTTGGAGGAGGATTTTTTGATTTTTGGGAGGAAGCATTTTGGAGGGGGACAAGAGTACTGGTTTCTCGGCTTGATTTTTTTGGTTCTGTGGGAGAGTTCTGCAGACTGTGAGTATCATTGCAGGGGGCACCGGGTTGCTAGTGGTTTTGGGCATGGGGGGCAGGATTCCTTTCAGTTTCCTGGAGCTAGGGAGATGGACAGGCTGCTCCTAGCTGGCTGGGAGGATAGTCGGTTTGGGCAGTGTTGGTCAGTGCATCAGGCTAGGCAAGACAGCAGTAAGGCAGCAGGGAAGGGACAGCCATATCGACGGGAATTAGCATCAGAAGCAGGTATTTTATTGTGAATTGTTGAGTTATTTCCATGATGTAGATAGATTTTAACTTATGCAGAATATTTATGCTTATGATGTGAATGAATAATTTACGTATGAGAAGGCAATCATATGTTAAATAATAATAAAAAAATTGTATTTAATTAAGCTGGGTCTCTACACATGGTATCAGAGCCCTAGTTCAAAATCTGGAACCAAGGGCCTACCTACCCACCCATAAATTTAAATAAACCAAACAAAAATAAAATAATAAAATAATAATAAACACCCAAGTTTATAAATTTGGGCCTGAAGGCCAAGCCACGAGCTCCAGCTCCACCTAACCTGCAAGCCAAGTATACATTTTGGTTTTAGTATATACACAAATCTATATATAATATATAAAAAAAAATATGCACGACATGAAACCAAAGAGATTGGCGTAAGGTTAAAAGATTAGAACAGAAGTACCTCCTTTTCGCGGCCATAGCCATGGCTTCTTTACTCTTGTTCTCCCTCTTCTCCTTCCCATGTCCTCAGAAACCT
>ML793951.1:376525-389557 GCA_009831015.1 Picea engelmannii
CTCTCTCAATTTGCAAGCTTTGTATGAATTATTGCTATCTATATTCACTATGAAGTTTTATCACCAATTCTGCATGGTATCAGATCCAATAGGTTGCTAGGAGCAAGGTGCACATGAACTCATTTGCAGGTACTAAATATTGAAGAAGTTAGAAAGAATGGAGATTTCACCGACAATTCTTCTCACACCACACAATTATTTCGAGTGGAAGCTAAAAAATATACTTCAGCTCAATGGTAGAGGCTTGTACTAAATGACAATGGCTACAGACACAGAACCCACATTGGTGATTGAAAAATCCAAATAATTCAACCGCATGGATGAGGCCTTCGATCTTATTTGAATGTCAATTTATCCCAAGCTATTGTTTCATGTTGAATCCTGCACTACTCCAAATGGGATTTGGATCACTCTGGAAGGCATCTTTGGAAAACAGGAAGAGATGAGAGGTCACGTGCTTGAGATTGAATTAAACTCTTTATATCCAAAGATTTTTGACAATATCCATGACTTCTACATGAAGTTCAAGTCCCTACTTCTTCATCTAAAAGGATGTGGGATCAATAAAGAAAATCAACACAAATAGTTGATTCTTGCCATTTTGTCAAAATCAGGTCCGGAGTGTGGAGTCTTTTTCTTCACATTCCATACAATGAGGATCACTTCAAGAGCATCCTGGACAATTCCCACACTGGATCTGTTCATTGAGTCCCTAAATCATGAGCAAGACAAGCTCATCAAAATGGGAGAAATTAAGAGCTCCAAGGTGCATGCACTTATTTTTCATGAGATCATCACATCCAATCTGAAGTCCAAACATAAAGGAAAGGGAAAGGCACATCATGAGCAAAGGAAGGAAGGAAATTCCAAACCCTTTGATGAACCCTCTGGCTCCAGGGGTGGAAAGGGAAAGCAAGGAAAGACAAAGTGTGGTTATTGCAATTGCATCTACCACCCTGAATCATCATGCATGAAGAAGATAATATATCTCATGTCACAAACACTCCAACAGAACAACCTTGTGGACTCCATTCCTGAGAATTCCAAAAAGAAGCCAGGAGAAAGAGTGCCACAAAACAGAGGTAATTCTCATTCTTTAATTTCTATTCATTCTTCTCATGATACATGGATCCTGGATTCAGGAGCATCCCATCACATGGCATCCACACAAGATGTTGTATCTTCTTTAACTGCATGCATGGGTCCCCCCATCCTCATGTGTGATGATTCCCCAGTGGAAGTCACTGGAAAAGGGAGAGTAGAGCTCCAACATGGAATTTTCAAGAATGTGTTACATGTTTCAAAATTTTATGTGAATCTACTCTATATTTATCAGATAGCACATACATGAATAAGAAAAAAGGTGTAATTCACAATGGATTCTGAGACCATATATGACGTGCATGAAAACTCCAATATTGTTGTTGGTGAGGTAAATCACCAGTCTCGATTGTATACATTTTCTAAGTTTATTGCTAAATCTAAACCTGCATTGCTACAAACTCATGTTGATGATGATTATAGACTCTGACAAATTTGGTCATTTAAATTTCAAGTACATGCATCAACTCAACAAACAGGGAATGGTCAAACACTTTCCCGACATACACTTTTCTGAAGGATTTTTTCAAGGATGGGTTCTTGGAAAACATCCTCAAGAGAAGTTTTAGAAAGGTAAGGCTAGGAGGGCCTCCTCTCCCTTGGAGCTTGTCCACAATGACCTCATGGGTCCTTTTCTCAATCCTTCCATCAACAAGGAGAGGTATATGTTGACATTCGTCGATGATTACTCAAGGCACACTTGGGTGTATTTTCTCAAGAAGAAGTCCAAATGTTTTTAACATCTCAAATATTTCAAGGCGCATGTAGAGACATGGTCTGGGAAGAAGATCAAAACCCTCCTCATAGAAAATGGAGAGAAGTATGTAAACAAGGATTTCTAACATATTTGTGTAGAGGAAGGTATATAGTTACAGCATACAGTACCATACACTTTGTAGCAGAACATGGTAGCTAAGAGGAAGAATTGATCTCTCAAAGAGATGGCTAGTTGCATGTTCCATGTAAGGTCCCTTCCCTCCAAGTTTTGGGCTAAATCACTTGATTGTTCTAATTACATACATAATAGATCTCTTCATAGATCTATGAAGGACAGGAAACCTTTTGAGGCCTGGAGTGGTATCAAACCAAAAGTCACCCACTTTTGAATATTTGGATCACACGCATGGGCCAACATACCCTCTGAAAAGAGGAAGGCATTAGATCCTCAGAACACAACTTGCATCTTTCATGGGATATTCTGAAGGTGTGAAGGGTTACAGGTTGATAGATCCCTAAATGAACAAGCTCATCATTGAGTGAAGTGTCCAGTTTGATGAAAGTCCCATGCTTGTACCTTGAGAGCCACATGCAGAGACTTATGTACTTTCGCTTGTGCGAGACATTCAATATTATTCATCCTCCCAGTCATATCAGTCTTCATATTTGAGTTCCAAATCATGTTTGTATGATGATGAGCATGCAGATGATGAGCCACATCATATTCCCAAGTGGGTACAGTCCACCTTACAAGTAGCAGGTGACATTGTGGGGCATCCAGCGGATCCGAGGAGGATGAGATCCCAGTTTGAGAAGCCACCTCATGCCTTTACAAATACTGAACCAGTGATGTCCATGCATTTCTACATGGTTCTAGCTTCATATACAAACCTATGCAGTGGTTGCAAGGAATCCCTTCTAGTAAACCGTTATGACTAAGGAGTATAACTCCCTCATCGAGAACTAGACTTGGGATCTAGTTCTGCTTCCTTTGGATATGAAGATAGTCAGATGAAAATGAGTCTACAGGACCAAGAAGGAAGTAGAAAAATAGGTGAGAAGGTACAAGGCATGGTTGGTTTCCAAATAATTTCAAAACATCCACAGGATTGACTATGATGAGACCTTTGCTCCAGTAGTAAAGATGGAGTCCATTTGGTTGGCCCTTTCCATTGCAGTAGCCAAGGGGTGAGAATCTCACTAGATGGATGTGAAGAATTCATTTCTTTATGGGGATCTCTCAGAAGATATTTACATGGAGAAACCTCAGGGGTACATACATAACTCATCTTTAGTATGCCAACTGAAAAAGTCACTCTATGGCCTCAAGTAGGTTCCTGGGCTAAGATGGACTCCTATTTACTATATTGAAATTTTTTTAGATGTAAATTAGATCCAAACATCGACATGATGAGGACCTCATACTCCTTTTTTATATTATTTTTATATGTATATCACCTCTTAATAACAGGAAGTTCGGCCTAAACAATTGTTGTGGTCAAAGATATTTTGCATGACAGGCTCTCTATGACTGATATGGGTCCACTTCACTTTTTCCTTGGTCTTGAGGTCAGTCACGATGCTTCAAGATTCAAGCTATATCAGACTAAGTATGTCATGGATCTCTTGGTTAGATTCCACATGACCAACTACAAGTCGACAACCACACCATTCTTGTCTGGGGTACATCTTGAGGATGGTAGGGATACACCATTGGTGGACAACACCTAGTATCAATAGCTAGTGAGGAGCCTCTTATATCTCACCCACACCCGACCAGATCTCTCATATGTAGTAGGGAAATCTTCCATGTATATGAAGGAGCCACCCAAGTTACATTGGAAAGTTTCCAAGTGCATCCTCCACTATGTTCAAGGAACCACCATTTATGGGATCCACTATGCAGCAGGTTGTGCATTGGATCTCATGGGATTCACATATTCTAATTGGGTTGTAGATAGCATAGATCGCAAGTCCACTTGCAAGTACATGCTTAGTTTGGGATATCGTCCCATTTGTTAGTTGTGTAAAAAGCGGTCAATGATTGCTTTATTGTTAGCAGAGGTCAAGTACAAAGGAGTGGTCAACATTACCATTCAAGCAATTTGGCTACATAAATCCCTCACTGAGGTTGGTATCCAATTTCATCGTTCGACTGTCATCTAGTCTGACAACCAAAGCATGCTCAAATTTTGCAGAGACCTGGTGCAATGGAAATGAACCAAACACATCAAGATCCATATGCATTACATCATAGAGATAGATCATGACAAGATCATCGATTTGCAGTACTATCTTTCCTCTAAATAGACTTTTGACATATCCACCAAGACATTCATTGAGCAGAAATTCCACTTTTTGCGCGATCATCTTGTAGTGAAGAACATAGTTGCCTAGCAGCTATCTTTATTCTCTTATTTTTTCATCATTTTACTTTGAGGGCGGGGGGGGTTCCCATGAGGTTTTCCCTTTTTCCTCATTATTCAGTGTTCATTGATTAGATTCATTGTAAAATGGGTACCTAACATGGATTCTTTTCAAGACCCATTCATTGTGTTTACTCCCTAGTAGTGTCCAGGGGTGGTGTTGGAGATATTACACACCCACTTAATATTTATTTTCCTAGGTTTACTAGTCTATGTTGAGGTCACCCTTGGTCAGAGATATTATCCCCTATATGAGAATATTATCCCCTATATGAGGGTACCACATCCTCTTTAGTCTTGATTCAGCTACACTTCAGTTAGACTAGTGGAGTAGATTCATGCATGGTAACCTCGGTATTATCACCAAGTGTTGCATGCATACCTTGGGATCATCACTAGGAGGGCACAATTACCTTGGAATCATCACTAGGAAGGTGCCACACATGTGCATGAATTATTATCTCCTCACTCCACTAGTGATTATCCAGTTAACTAATTATTTCATGGCCAGTTAACTAGGACTAGGTGGTAGTTCACTCCAGAGTCAGTCACTGGGTGTTCACATCTCTCTAGATCACTACTATGGCTCATTAGTTTTCTCATGTAGAGTGTATTGTGTGTATTTTTACCATTCTTTGGTTTGGTTAATGCAATTATTTATTATTTTCTCTCATCTCTTCTCTCTCTCTCTCAATTTGCAAGCTTTGTACAAATTCTTGCTAGCTAGATTCACTATGAAGGTTTATCACCAATTCTACACCCTCTCTACTTGTTTTGGTGTTTGTTAGACTACTACGTGCATAGGGGTTTCATAATTTTCACACCTTTCTATGAGGTGACACTTCTTGAAGCTTTGAGTTTAGTTTCCCTACCCATACATGTGGTCCCAACCCATGATTGTTCCGATGGTCGGTGATTTTGAAGTGGTAACCATAGTAACCTTTCCTAAGATACCTATAGAGGTGAATGCAAGGAGGAATTACCTACGGTACCTGAGGAAAACATCAAACCTTTGTTTCATTTCCCCTGGAGGGTGCTTGTCTTCATGAGGGTACTGCACTAGTAAGGGATATTATGTGTCGGTTATCGTAATTGTTTCTCACACCTTCACTAGCCAGGCTTTGAGGACTTGGCATCCCCAAGGGTTGGATTTCGTAAGGCCCCTTTATCCATGGGTTCATCTCTTGATAGCTTATATTTTATAAGGGTGTTCTCTTTACTTTTGTGTCTAGTTAGCCTTAGGTTGACTATTTTTCATTGCTACAACACATTTATTCATTGTGGTTTACCAATTGCTTCGTTAGTCCCGTAGACAACGTGGACTTTCTCCCAAGGAAAAGTAACAACCACATGTTAAGAAAATGTTGGTGTCCACTACAGATGGCATAGATCCTATAGAGTTAGAGAAGGATTCTAAGGAGATTGAGCATGTAGAGATTGAAGTGGTTGACAAAATTCCTCCACCAAACTTCAACCCTCCTTTGATCGATCCTTTTGACCCCATACTCCTTAGGGTAAGGGGACATTTTAGTGAACCTTTTTTCATTTTTCAATGGTCCTCACATGATGTCAGGCCCAAGTGTTTTATCCAATATGGTTGATCCTTCAAGCTCATCAACAAGTGTCACAAGAGGCACCTCAGTGATGTCATCATTTCCATCTAGTAGTGTCATAGGTCCTACACCATCCATGGATATTATGGCAGGTTTCTCCATTTGGGGAATGTCAACAGTGACTTTGTTTCCTTCCATGAGTGTACCTAGTGTAAGCATGCCCATTGCATCAATCTCGATGCCCACATCCATATTTGTATCTGATGGGGGGGGGGAGCCTTGATTATAATGCTGGCAGTGGATTCATGTCTGCTTCTAGCATCCCTATAGGTAGCCCAGAAATGCCAAACATTGGATTCCCTTTTGGTTGGAATGTTCATAGAGGGTCTGGGACTGGTCCTAGTCAAGTTGGGGAAACAATGTTTCCAGAGGGTTTAACATCCATTGGGGTATCAAACCTAATCCTAGAAGTAATAGTCATTTTAGCTATACTTCTATTTCCAAAGGCACTCCCCCTGGGATTAGTTACGGTTTGGGAGCTAGTAGTCCTTTCAAATGTACCTATATTTCTAAGGCACTCCCCTTGGAGGTAATTATGGTCTATGGAGTAGTAATCCTTTCGGGAATGCCTATGTCTTTGGAGGAAACCCTCCTAAAGGCATGTTTATTACTAGAAGCAACAATGTTTTTGGGAGTGCCTATGTCCCTAGAGGTAACCTTCCTGGGGGCATGTATGGTCCTGGAAGCAACAATGTTTATGGGAGTTCTTTTGTCCCTAGGGGAAACAATCATTTTCAGAATCAATATGCCACTAGAAACTATAATATGGGGGGGCATCAAGGTCCATATGGTTCATAAGATTATTCATCCTTTTATTGGAATTTGCTTTCCAACATGTAGTTTCCTTTCTTGACGACATTATACTTGCTAAATTTGGCTGACAAATGACCCCATCCTTCACAACCTATTATGGCCAGCCATTCCTATTAAATTTCCATCTGACATACCTAAGTTCAATGGGAATTTGGGAGAAGACCCTTCGACACACATTATGACTTACCATCTATGGTGCTCATCCAACTCATTGATGGATGATAACATTCGACTGTGTCTTTTTAAAAAAAACCTGATTGGAAGTGTCATGAAATGGTATATTGAGCTCAAGGGAACTTCCTACAAAAAATTTGTTGCCTTGGATATGGCATTTTTAATGCATTTTCAATTTTCTATTAGGTACAATATTGGGTAAGTTAGTACATTAACTTCCTGGGGTCGTAATTTTTGCATACGATCTTCGTTTTAGGCGTGTGATAGCCCATTGGAAAGGTATTTTTGAGAATTGTGCATTACGCCATCACACTCTGACTCCGACTACATGTTGACTATGGCGAGCCAAAAAAAACATTGTTTAGGGCCCCAAAACGGAACTGGAAGTACAACAAGTTTTGTTTAAATGAAAAAATACAAAATAATCTAGTTGGATTAGGTGGGAGGCCACTAGTATCTACCTGGAAGATGTGTAGGGATTCAGACAACCCCAGAAGTGTAGAATCCACAATTACAAATAAGTGCAGAAGAACATGTTGCACTAAAAACTGACAAGAGGATCCAATTGGAGCAAGTGGGTGGCCACCAATATCCACTTGGATCACATGCCTAAATAGGTCTTACAACCATATGCCCATTTACATGTGATTAAATACAACTCCATAAAGATATTTACATCGTATTACTAAGAAAATGATCTAAGAAACATCTACCTACTTATTTACCCAAATCCCTCTCTGCTCCAAATCCAATGAGTCAAATAAAGCACTCATTCACCAAGTACTTCTTTCTCAATGTGTTTTTTCCAATGCTTCAGATTAATCCTTGTAATGCATTTTTGTGTTCCATTTTACCATGATTCATATACCCATGAGCCATTCTTCATTTTGTGTCTCCCATGTTCCCAACATCATACTACTCTCATGAGAGAGTCTAGGTTAACCCATGGTCTGATACAACATGTTAAAATTTGGATAGATAAATATTAAAGACAACATAAAATCCACACACATAGAAATACCAACAAGCACGGAAAGCCAATATTTACCCTGGAAACCCTTTACTAGGAAAACCAACACTCAAGATATATATATTTATTGACATTATCCAAGGTGCCAAACACCAAGTCACTTGAGGCATTTTATGATGGATTTCTTCAATCCTTTAAATAGGCTTCATCACATCAAAAAACCATGGGAAAATACCATGGGTTACCCAATACCTAGGGCCCATAAACCACCAAAGGAAAACCCATCAATGATAGTATCAAGTTTATCTTGTCTACTTTATGACCAAGTCAAGATTAACCCAACACTAACTATAGTTGAAGGGCTCAACATAGCTATGATAGAGGCAAAAAGGACTAGTAACTTGAAAGGTATAAATATTGGAATATTTTTCTATAACCCATGTGCTTTTTGCAATGATGTTTTTCCCTTTTGTGATGGCTCATTAAGAGATGCTTCAAAACTAAAATAAATTCTAGAGCTATATTATACAAAAATAGGTATGACAATCACTATGCAAAACCCTCAATATTTTTGAACGGGATGGAGGAGAATTAGATTAGGAGCATTCTTAAACTATTTCCTTGGAATGTGTCTAAAATCCAAAAAGAATTTAAATACCCGGGGTTCTTCATAAAACCAAATGATGATGGCACAAAATATTAGAGATTTCTAATAGTTAAGGTTGAGAAGAGAATAAATCTATGGGGTAACAAGTTGATTCTAGAGGTGGAAGGTCAGTTCTTGTCAAACCTATGTTGGAAGCTATCCTTGTCTATTAACAATCTCTAGCCTATATCCCAAAAGGAATTTTAGAGAAAATAAGTAAATTAAGTTTCAAATTTATGTAATATGGGAATAGGGAGAAAGAGGGAATCCCATTGGTAAAATGACATTCAATAGCCAAACCTATAGATATGATAGGATGGGACCTAAAAAAATATTCCATTTTGAGAAATACCTAGAAGCTAAGTGTCGATGGAGAGTTATATCAAAGGAGGGGTTATGGAATCAAATTTTCATTCAAAAATATACTAAGCCCAATTCATTAGAATATTGGATTAGAAACCCTATTAATCCCATCAATAATGGATGTATCCATTATATGGAAAGTAATGACAGTAACATTCCCTTTGATAGGGAATTTGTTAGCATGGAAGGTTGGTAAGAGGACTAGGGTGAGGATTGGAATTGACCCATGGGTAGGTAATGGAGTAGAGTATAAACTAACATGAGTGATAAATTCATTACACAATGAAGGTATATTCAACCTAGATCGTGCAATTTCCCTAGAATCCTCCACCATTTGGCATCAAAATTGGAAGAAGGAAAAACAAATGGGGCTAGAAGGTCAAGACAAGATTCAATGGGAAACTTATATAAGCAAATTAAAGTATCTTATGTTTGTATTAAAGAATATGATGATGAACTAGAACAATATTCAATGGGATACTTTATAAACAAACTAAAAGTATCGCATGTATGTATTAAAGACTCTAATGATGAAGTTACTTGTATGGTCAAAATATCCAGCATTGGGGATATACACCCCAAAGCTTGGATATGAAATAATGTATACCCTAAATAGGTTACAAGATTCTCCTTGGTGAAGAGAATATGGAAATCCATAAAACCCTTAAAGAAAAAAAGTTTCATGTGTTTGGAAATCAATAATAAATCCCTTACTTGGGAAGTTCTTCAGATAAGGAGTTGATCAGAGCCTAGTAGATGTGAATCATGTAAATGGGAAGAAGAAACCATAGGTCACTTACTAATATCATCTCCCTACTCAAAGAGAATTTTGGGTAGAAATGAATGCCTTAACATGAACAAAGGATTGTTGGAAAGGGAACTCTGTTAATGAGTACCTCAAAAAGTGGCATCAAAGCACATGTTTCAAAGGTTTGAATGGCCTCCCTCTAATATCATGGGGAATCTCGCTAGCTAGAAATGCTAGAATATTCAAGGATAGGTATATACCCCCATTTCAATGTGAATTAATTTCAATCTAAGTCAATTTTCTCGTATTTCAAATCAGTCCCAGAAACTACATCCCCAAGAAAACTAATCCATGTTCCAATTACCAAATATGGTGCATGGGGTTTCTTTGATGGTGCTAGTCAAGGTACCCCTCCAAAAAGTGGAGTTAATGGAATTATTTATCTAACTGAAATACATTATATCAAATTCAAAGAAAGATTAGGAAAATGATCTAAAAACTTCGTAGAGCTCATTTTCTTGAAACTACTCCTAAGGTTGGCAACTCAAAAAGGCATCTAAAAAATACAAGTGTTTGGTGATTCTATATTAGTAATCAATCGAATGAATGGGAAGAGTAGAGTGAAAAAATTGTTCTTGAACCCAATATTTGTTTTTTTTGAAAGAAACTGGAAAATATATTAAAAAAAAATTATGTGAGAAATTTCACAATAGAAAGTTATTACAAAGAAAAAAAATAGCATGTACTAAGCTATCTAAATGAGGTTGTGATTTAATTAGATATGCATACCAACCAACTATTGGATTCTTTACAAAGAAATATTTAGAGATTTTCCAGCTATATATCCTATAAAAAATACCCAAGAAAAAAACACAAAAGTAGAGCATAATAGATTGCGAATATTATCTATCTTTCCTATCCATTTCCACTTCTGTTGGTCCTGGAGGGTGGTTCAGATCTAGGACCACACATGGAGATCTTGGGGAGGAGGCTTCCTCAGATATCCTTGTGGTGTTTCTTGTTGGCATTGGAGAGACTAGTTGACAGTGCATTTCCTTGACCTCTGCCATGATTACTCCCACTTCATCCTGAATCCTTTGTTGATTATTCCTCTATTCTATCAACAACTCCATACTATTAACCATCTATGTAGACAAATTTTCGAGTTGGGTGTGAATAGATTGGATTGATTGTTCCAATACAGCACAATCTTCTTCCTAAACCTCGCGACATCATCTAGCATGCCCTGTCCATCTATTTTCCATGGTCTATAAGTGCATCTCTATCGCCACTCAACCACCTTCCATAACTTGATGAGAATGATCCAAAATGGCAGAGACACCCAGATGCAAGAATTGGAAACTTACAAATTGTTGAAGATGGTTCATTTTGTCCCTATTCACAAGGTCTCGAGCTCTCTTTAAGCTTCCATTTCTATGTGCAAATGGCTACCACCTCAAGATTTTCGGCTTAACACATTTTGAAACCATTAATTGAATTATCCTCTCACACATTCTAAGGATCCAATTTAAGATGAAATTGCCATGATTACTAAGGGTGGATGAGGATGCCAAAGGGGAAGATGACACGAGAGACTTAGAGTGAAGTATATGATCCATGAATACCAAAGCATACTAAGAAAAATGATGAGGTACATACTGAAAGGATGATAAGTAACACATGCACAAACAAACTGGAATGGGGACATGTGCATGAGGGTAGGGAAGTCTATAGGATAGAATGTGTACAATTACCTCATGGCATGACATGTGCATAATTGAAGAAACTCATGTCAAAATCAAGCTCAAAGGTGACAAGGAAAGGCAGAGGTGGGGCAATTGGACATTTTCAATGCTAAATATAGTGAACAAATACTAGTAGGGGCCTTTCCATAAACATAATCATGAAACCATGCTTAATTAGGGAATAAGAAGGAAGGAGACTTGACCATTGATGCAGAGAGTTCATGTTTTATCGTGGATGGCTAAGTTTGCTTGAGAATTCACAATATCATTGTTATGTCATACCACATGGAAGGGGAAGATAATATGCAAGGCTTCCAATTCTTTTTGTATTCTTATGAATTTGTTTATGAGCTTCATGTCTTGTGGGAGAGATTTATTTTGAATGTGGTCGATTACCACTTTTGAATCTCCCAGAAATGTAAGATAGTCTAATTCTTGTTGCTTGGCTATAAGAAATCCCTGAAGAAGGGCATATTCTTCAGCTTGATCGTTTGTTTTCATGCCCAAACTCCATGAGAAAGTAAGTCTTTGAATTCCTCCTGGGGTAATGATAACCCCACTCGCACCTGTCACCCTGAGGTTACCTTTTGAAACACCATCAAAGCTCAGAATATGTCTATCATGTTTCTTCTGCCAATCTTCAAACTCTGGTCTTGTAATGTGGAGTTTCCAATGATGATTATAGGATAGGGAAGAGGAGAGAGGCATAGGGGATTCATTTCTTCATGATTGAAGTAGATGGAGTTGTTGAAGTGTTCTATCAACAACCCCCTGCACTTATTAGCCACTAGCTCTGGAGAAGTTAGGACATCTAAGAATACTTCTATGTTTCTAGTAAGCCAGATTTTGATCGAGTTGGAAAATTTTGGAACAGCCATGAAGATGGATTTGAAGGTCTTCTTATTCGCTAGCAAGACCCAATATGAATCTTGTCAATGACTAAATAGTTGGGAAGGGGAGTTTGGCTAGATTATAAGTGAGTTCATATTTTTAAGCATCATAGCCCATACTAATTTTTCATAGGGACATTCCAAAAACAAGTGCCCTAGAGTTTCCTCCTCCTGCCAACATAGAGGGCATCTAAATGGCACTCTGATCCCCCTTTTTTGCAAATTCTCACCAGTAAAGATCTTCCCATGTGCGAGTGTTCAAAAGAATATATTTATCTTAGGAAAATTGTCTATATCCCAAATTCTAACCCACATATTCGACCATGGTGGAAGGGGAGATTGTTCAAGAAGAGTGGCATAACAAGATTTCATTGAATAATGGCCATTTATCTAACCATGAGAATCCTTTATCAATCGATGATATGGAGCACAACTTCTAAGTTTCAAACAGAGAGTTTTTAAAAGACCTTGAAGGTGGGGAGGAAGATTGTCTAGATTCCATCCAGTCCACATGGTAGTTGAATTCCATTTAGAGATATCAAACAAAGTGAAAATACCATGATTGGAGCACCAAAAGAGAAGTGGGAGCAGATAAGGGTCCTGTTGGAGAGGGGGGTTTCCCATAATGTTGTCTTTACAAATGAGTATTTTGCAGTCGTTCCCTGGAATCCAAGTGCTTTTTCTTTGAAACAATGGCAGGGAGGCCTTCAAGAGTTTCCATATAAGGGAGCCAAAATTTCTAGAAATTGATGAGTATAAACATTTGAGCCTATCCCTTGACAAATATTTATGCAACAAAACCTTTTTCCACCACTCCAATTTTCCA
>ML793952.1:0-44111 GCA_009831015.1 Picea engelmannii
TTCTTACCCATTGCAATGTTATTTTAAATGTAATCCAGGATTCTTAATTTGAACTATAAAGAATTGCAATAGGGAGATTTCTTTCCTGTGATACAATTCAGAGCTTCAGTTCACTTCAGCAAGTTTAGATAGGATGATTTCTTTACTACAACACTAAGTGTTTTTGGAATTGAGCATATATAGTGCGCAGCTATCTTTGAAACAAAAGACTTCCCTGGGTTGATAATTTATGTTTCACTTGGTTGTTTGAAATTAATTAAGCAATTATAGTGACCAACAATGCTCATTTTATCAAAACATAATTCACCATTTAGGGAATATCATATCCGAAGAGGGGATAGAAGTGGACCTTGAAAATATTGAGGCCATTAAAGGGTGGAAAACAACTAAGAATGTGACAGAGGTCAGATCATTCATGGGCCCTGCTAGCTACTACAAAAGGTTCATTGCAGGGTTTTGGAGAATAGCACATCCAATCACTTCCTTGCTAAGGAAGGGGAAAACGTTTCAATGGATAGAAGAATGTGAAATGAGCTTCCAACAATTGAAACAATTGTTAACGTGTTCTCCAATTCTGAAGATTGCAGATCCAAATGAATATTTAGTGGTGTGCACAGATGCGTGCAAAGAAGGACTTGGTGTAGTCCTTAGTCAGAACGGATTTGTAATATGTTTCAAATCCAGAAAATTGAAAGAGATTGAAAGGCTCTATGCCACTCATGATTTGGAGTTGGCAGCTATAGTTCATGCTTTGAAGAAGTGGAGGAACAACCTCATGGGAAATAATTTTTAGCTGAGGACAGACCGTAATGGTTTGAAGTATTTATCTGATCAACCTACTTTGAATGTGAGGCAAAGCAGATGGTTGGAATTCCTCTATGAGTATGAATTTGATATTAAGCATATGAAGGGGAAAGAGAACAAAGTAGTTGATGCACTTAACAAAAGAGTGCATGAGTTGCATGCTACAACCATTAGCATGTACCAATCAAATATTAAAGGTAGAATTTTATAGGATGCAAAATCATATTTACAGTACATGGAAATGGTAACAAAATTACAACAATGTAACATGCAGCAGAAAGTCGAGCATTATGAATAGCGAATCGATAGAATTCTCCTGTATAGAAGCAAATTTTATGTACCCAATTCTCTTGAATTGAGGAGTGCGATCTTAAAATAAATGCGCAATGTACCTTATGCAGGACACCTAGGATATCAACAAACAATATCAGTAGTCAAAAGCCATTATTATTGGCCATGCATGAAGAAGGAAGTTGTTGATTTTATTTCCAAATGCTTGGAATGTCAAAAGGTAAAGGTTGAACATAAACACCCAATAGGTTTTCTACAACCACTGCCCATTCCCGAGTGGAAATGGGAAGTTATAACAATGGATTTCATCACGGTATTTCCCAGGACAAGCAAGCAACATGATGCTATCACGATGGTAGTGGAAAATCTTACTAAAGATTCCCATTTTATTCCTATGAAGACTACTCACAAGGCAGCTAATGTTGTTGATATTTTTATAAGGGAGGTAGAACACTTGCATGGCATACCCAAGACAATTGTGTTTGACATAGACCAAAATTTTACCTCAAAGTTTTGGAAAGGATTATTCAAGGGGTTCATAACAAATCTGAACTTCAACACAACATATCATCCCAAGTCGGATGGGAAAACAAAAAGGGTGAACCAAGTGATAGAGGACATGCTAAGGATGTATGTGATGGAAAAACCATCTAAATGGGAAGACTATCTACACTTGGTAGAATTTGCCTACAACAATGGGTATCAAGAATTACTGAATATGAGCTCGTTTGAAGCAATTTGTGGTAGAAAGTGAAACACCCGAGTAAGCTGGGACAACCCAGTTGATAGGGTAGTGGTTGGGCAAGAGTTTCTCAAGGAAATGGAAGAGAAAATGTTGAATATTAAACATACCTTGAAATATTCCCAAGACAAGAAGAAAATCTATGCAGACAAAGGTAGAACCCACAGGGAGTTTAACATGGGTAATCATGTTTTCTTAAAAGTGACGACCAACATAAGCTCCTTGAAGTTGGAAAATTGTTCAAAGTTGGCAGCTCGCTATTGTGAGTTGTTTGAAATCCTAGAGAGGATTGGTCCAATAGCATATATGCTTGCATTTCTTGCATCTATGTCTATACATAATGTGTTTCGTGTCTCATTTCTTAAGAAATATATACATGATGCTAATCATGTTATTGATTGGAATGTGATTCAAATGGAGCAAGAAAGTGATTTTTAGGTGCATTCAGTGCACATACTGGACCAGAAAAGAAAGTATCTTTGGAATCGATCCATAGGTCTTGTAAAATTCCATTGGACTTGGTACGGTCCTGATGATGCAACATGGGAACATGAATATGCTATGCGGGAAGAGTACCCATATCGTTTTGAAGATTTTGTAATTCTTGTTGTTTGTTATGTGAATAAGTTACACTGAGGATAGTGTAAAAATAAGGAGAGGGTATTGTAACATGTTAAGCCCTAAATAATGGCTCATTACCCCTTATTTGGGGCACATTACATTGGTAATTTTATTTTATTTATGTTGGCTTTATTCCATTAGTTGTAATTGTACCTCCAAGTCTCCTATATATATCAAGGATACATTTTCATCTAGAATCATCTTGTATTTGGGCAATTTATGTGGGGTATAAGGAGGTTTCCCCCTCGAAGAGGATTATTACCTGAAATTATATATTTTTAAATGCATTGAGTACTTATTCTGAGGTTTTTCTATGCTATATTGATATTTGGTTCTTAACATATGGTATCAAAGCTCAAGGTCTTGGGGTTTCGCTACTACATCTGAGACACCTTGGAATTTTCTCTATAACTGTTTTTCTACAACGTTTCAGAAGGAACGGATTGGAGGATATTTAGTATACGGATCAAGGTACGTTGGGTTAACATTTCTTCTCCTAAGGCCTTATACTTTCGGATATACAGCCTGTGTAAGATAGGGTTCTGGAATCATCCTAAATTGAGTCATTGCGGAATGTTTTCTATAAAAAGTTTCTTGTAATGTTTCAGACCCTGAAATCTGGATTCTATTCACAAAAATTAGTAAGGTAGTTGTGGTAAACATTTCATCTTCTGGGTCATCTTACATTTGTAGATACACCCTGTGGAAGATAGGGTGTCTGACTAGTCCTATTGACTAGTCTCAAGAAGGTGTTCCGGGTAAATAACTCATAACTTCTTCCTAGAGTATCCAAATTGAGTGAGACTGGTTGCATTAGATAATGGACAGTCTATATTCATTCCGGTACGAGTTGCATAATTTTATATAAATTATTTTGTGCGTGGAATGCTATACAAATGAGATCTCCCGGACAAGACAAAAATAAGCAAGTTGCGGGGAAGTTACCATAAATTCCACTTGGCACAACCAATTTTGATCAGACATGTGGAATTGCAGAGAAGAAATATCAGAGAACTAAATAAAAGAAAATTTCATACTCAGAAGGGACGAAATTTTGGAGATACAATAAAAGGAAGATTGTCTAGCAAAACCACCTCAAAATCAAGGTTTAAAGTGATAGTTGGCCAACATGCCAGCAAAAAAGGGAACTTTGATGCAACTGCACCCTCAGGTACACTGTTCACACAAGATCTTCTACTCTCTTGGCCTGAAGAACCCAAAAATCTCTTCCAATCCCTTATCGGGACCTTCCAATACCCACATAACTCTCTTTATGATCTCCCTTTGTTCTATCGGGAAATCGGACTTCGTGAGATCGCGAATCCTACAGACACGGATTCGGGTCTCTAAATTCCCCGAAACCTGATGTGGTTTGATACCAATGCCTTTTCCCACTCCTATCAGGATTTCCCCTGTCGGGAAATCGTCACTTACGAGATCGTGATCCACTGCCCTCACGGATTCCTGACTCCCGATCCGCGATGGTACTTCTCTCCACTCCTTAGCCCCCTTTGGCTAACTCCTTTCTCATGTGACTTGCTATTCCACGAGACCATGGTCCTTTCCCCTATCGAAATTTGAGAATTCGCGGAGTTGGAGTCTGTAGAACTTACGCTCTCAGAATCTTCAATTCTCCGATCCCCGATGCCACTTAGCGTTGACTCCTGTGAGGGTTGACCCTTTGACACCTATCCTCCCTCGTGTGTATCAGAGTTCACGATTTCGCGAATATAGATGCCAAGAATTTCAGGATTCACAAATCTCCGATGCCACCTATCCTTTATGTGATCACCTATGGCCCACACTTCCGTCACGATCGGGAAATCATGGATCGCGATATCGCGATTCTTGATGCAATGTTTCTTATGCCCTAAAGAACCTCGAAATGCCGAACCCCAATTCCTTTGGATCCTCTGACACGTGTCCGACTCTGGGATCAACAACTACAATTTCGTTGGTGTTTCGAGACTCGAGAGGTCTCGAACCTTTCCACTTCTGAATCCCCGATGCCTTTGATCTCTTGATGACCTCGCAGGACTTCAAACCTACGCACTTAGATTTAACCTTGGCGCAACTTCCACTAGATCTGACGGTTTCCGGTCTTTCGTGAATTTCCTCTACGAATCCTTACCGTCGATTCCTTTCCTCCCCTCTTGAGGGCTTCTTAGCACAGAAATCTTCTGTGCAGCCTTTCCATAGTTTCGAAGGCCTTTCTCCTCCTGAGATTTCTTTAGCTTCCACAATCTCTTAGGAAAAAGAGATCTCTTGCACGCACTTCCTTGCAGCAACCTGTGAACACTTCAACGATTCGAGTTTCCTTTGACTCTGTGCATGACTGCAGCATCAGTCCTCCAAAGCTTCCTTCTCAGATTCATGACTGAGACTTCCCCTTCAGCCTACGCACTCCTTTCACGGCTTCAGCAACCCCACTTTCACTTCTGGATGAATAGGAATAAGAATTAAACTACCTGAGCTTCCATCAACGCACTCCTTGCGGATGGTTTTGACTGCACTCCTTGTAGGAATCCTTGCTGAAGCAGAGAAACACTTGAAACTCATTCCCTCTTCCCTTTAGACTTCAGTTTGAAACATGAAATCACATGCACAACATCTCAAAGAAAATACATAACAGAAAACAAACATTGATGAGCATATTATCAACACATACACTGAGAGAAACATAAAACCATGAATATGAATCAATTCCTTCTATTAATTCAAGATCTGTACATGGATGTTCTTCTACAACTCTCTTCTATTCTCCTATGCTCTTCGTGCGCTGAATTTATGCTGGCTTATGTTACAATCATACAATGAGGGTGTCTATATCTGTTTTCCCTCCTTCCATCTAAAACTGTCTAATCTAGAAATAAATCCTACCTACCTGCATTAATTAGATTAAATGCCTCCTATCTACTTCAGACAAGAGCGTATGGCTCGAGGTCTGATACAATATACAAAAGATGCTCCTTCATAAATGGTTCAATGAAGGTTTGGCACTTCATTTCCAAAAAAAATTCAAATCAATATGTCATGTGTTAAAAAACACATGCGCTGGCTCCATGCTCTCTTTGGTAATTGCAATGCTCCTGCATCATACTCCCTTGCTTGAAAGATTTCATGGGCTCCTGTCCATGAGCTCCTACACAGTTTGTCCATGCTTCTGAATCTGCGCTTCAGTCTCCCAGCTAGCATCTTCCACTGGATGGCCCTTCCATTTGACTAGATACTCGAAGTATTGCTTCCTTCTGGTCTTTTTGCTCACCTTCTTGTCGAGTATACGCTCCATCTGTGGCTTTTCTGCAATCGGCATCTGCTTCTGCCACTGGACCTCTAGTTGTTCATCACTTCCAACTCCTGCTTCCTCAGCCTTATATGGATATAAGTCTGAGACATTGAATTTTGGAGATATTCCGATCCCATTCGGCAACTCGATCTCATAAGCATTTTCTCCTAATTTCTTCAGGACTTTACATGGCCCAATTTTCTTCATTTTCAGCTTATTGTATGTTCCCCTTGCGAACCTTTCCTTCCTCAAATGTGCCAAAACCAGATCACCAAATTCAAACTAAAGTTGTCTCCTCTGCTGATCGGCTCTGTTCTTATAGTCCTGATTCGGTTTCAGCAGTCGTTCCTTCACCTTGTGGTGAAGTTCCTTCATCGCCTCAACGAAATATTCAGTGCTTTTACTCTTAGTCATTATCTGTTCTGAATCCCTTAACTCTGAAACTCCTCTTGGCTGCCTGCAATATACAATCACAAATGGAATTTTCCCTGTGCTTCTATTCATTGAGTCGTTGTATGCAAACGCTGCCTGTGGAAACACATTGTCCCAACTGTTGTGGTGCTCTGTCACCAAGCTTCTCAACAAGTCTCCCAGACTTCTATTTACCACCTCTGTTTGCCCATTCGTCTGAGGATGATAGGCAAAACTAAATGCCAAGTTAGTTCCTAGCTTCTTCCATAAGGTCCTCCAAAAATGTCCAATGAATTTCGTATCCCTGTCTAAAATTATACTTCTGGGTAAATCGTGAAGTCTAACGATCTCCTTGAAAAACAGATTTACGATAAAATGAGTCGCATCGCTGGTCTTCTGACATGGGATAAAATGTGCCATTTTGGAAAACCTATCAACCACCACAAAGATCGAATCATGTCCTCTTTGTGTCCTTGGTAATCCCAATACGAAATCCATGCTGATTTCATCCCACGGTCTCTCGGGTATGGGTAATGGTTGATAGAATCCCTTATTCTTCTTCCTTCCCTTTGAATGCTGGAAAATTCTACATCTATCGACAAACCTCTTGACTTCTGACCGCATCCCTGGCCAAAAGTATGCTTTTCTTAGCTTTTCAAATGTCTTGTCATGGCCAAAATTCCCTGCTAAGACTCCGCTGTGTTTTTCTTTTAACAAATTCTCCCTCATGGAGCAATTTGGAATTCATAGTTGATTTCCTTTGAACAACAACCCATCCTGGATCACATACTCTATCCACTGACTTCGGCCTCTAAGAACTAGGTTCTCAGCTACTCCATACGCTTCACTGAAATCCTGATCAGTTGCATACATGTCCTTAAGATCATCAAAGCCTAAAGTCTTGACTTTGAACTCCTGCAACAACAAACATTTCCTGCTCAAAGCATCAACCACTTTGTTAGCAGTACCCGAAATATGCTTAATTACAAATGTAAAATTCTGCATGTATTCTACCCACTTAACATGCCTCTGATTCAATTTCTCTTGTTGAGTTACATACTGCAATGCATGGTTATCACTATATAAAATAAATTCTCTCAGAATCAAATAGTGTCTCCATTTCTTCAATGCCTGTATGATGGCATATAAATCCTTATGATATGTGGAGTATTTCGCCCTTGCCTCATTCAGCTTCTCGCTGAAATATGCAATTGGTCTGTCATCCTGACTCAAGACCGCTCCTATGGCAAATCCACTCGCATCACATTTTACCTGAAATGATTTCTAGAAATCCGGCAACACCAAAACTGGTTGTTCCGTAATATTCCGTTTCAACAGATTGAAACTCTTCTCTGCCTCTTCAGTCCAATGAAAAGATTTATGTCTTTTCCTAACTGTGTCCATCATTGCTGCGCTAATCCCACTGAAATTTCTGATGAACTTCTGGTAAAAACTAGCCAGTCCATGAAAACTCCTCACCTCAAAAACATTTCTCGGTGATGGCCAATTTTTAATTACCTCCACCTTACCTGGATCCATCTTCAATTCATTCGCCGATATGACAAATCCCAAGTAAATGAGTTNTGTCTTCATAAATGAAGATTTCCTCATGTTGATCAACAACTTCTCCTGCTGTAGCTTATTCATTACTGCAACTAAATGCTTTAGATGTTCTGCTTTTGTTTTACTAAAAATCAATATGTCATCCAGATAAACAATGACAAAATTACCGATGAATTCCTTCAGCACTTCATTCATTAACCTCATGAAGGTACTCAGCGCATTCGTCAATCCAAGCGACATGACTAGCCATTCGTACAACCCTTCGTTGGTTTTGAAGGCCGTCTTCCACTCATCGCCTTCCCTCATGCGAATCTGATGGTACTGCTTTTCAAATCAACCTTTGAAAAAAATTTGGCTCCACCTAAACAGTCCATCAAGTCGTCCATCTGTGGCAATGGAAACCTGTACCTGATGGTTATCTTGTTAATGGCTCTGGAATCAGTGCACATTCTCCAGCCTCCATCTTTCTTTGGACCGAGTACCATTGGAAAGGCACACAGACTCAAACTTTCCCTGACCAATCCCTTGTCCAACAACTCTTGGACCTGCTTCTTAACCTCCTCATTCTCCTGGGGTGTCAACCTGTATGCGGCCTTATTCAGAAAACTAGCTCCTGGTACAAGGTCTATATGGTGACTTACGCTCCTCATCGGCAGCAACGAATGAGGTAATTCGTCTACCATGATGTCAGCGAACTCTTCCAGTAGTTCCTGAATTTCTTCCAGAAAATCATCCACTTTTGTGCTGGTCAAAATGATTTTGGGTTTCCTGACCATAAAGAATTGTGGATCTTCCTTCCTCTTCACCTCCGTAAGAAGATCCTTCCCACTCATGAGAATTACCCTATTGTTCACTTCCGGATTCACCTCCTTATATTTTATCGGAAGTAACATATGTGTTCTCCCATTCTTTTCCAAAGTATATGTATTCATCTTCCCATCGTGAACTACGTTTCTGTCATATTGCCATGGTCTGCCCAACAATAAATGACACACATCCATAGGAATAACATCACATAAAATCCTATCATTATATCCTCCAATCTTAATGTCCACTAAGCACTGTTTAGTGACATTTACTTGATGTCCCTTCAGAAGCCATGAAACTTGTATGGACTCGGGTGATCAATCGTCTCCAGCTCCAATTTCTCCACCATCTCGGTTGAAACGAGATTATCTGTGCTACCGCTGTCCACGATAACCTTGCACACCCTGTCTTTGGTCTTGCATGCTGTTTTGAAAAGTCTGTTTCTTTGAACTATGTCCTCCACCTCCTTCTCGGGTGTTAAGAGAACTTTATGCATCATCAATGACCTTTCATCTTCTGCATTTTCTGCTTCAGCATCTCGCCTCTGTGCCTCAATGATGTGAGATTCTCCTCCATCCTTCTTCTTATCTGGACAATCAAATGACTTGTGTCCATTCTGTTATCACTCCAAGAAACTCCTTAGGGTTGTAGGCTAAGGTTGCTTGGTAACTTAGAAATAATGGTTTTTATGTGTTTGGGACAATGGGGTCTTTAATTATTTATGTAAGAAACAACTCATCTCACATAAAAAGATACAGTTCGTTCAGGGAACAATAATCAGATCAGATAATTGAAAGAGAGGATGGAGAATACTATTCTTGATTGCCAATACAAGTTATTGTAGGGCTTAATACAAGACAAAGAGAAATCCTTTAGTTTCAAGCCTATGAGCTCAATAAAGAGATAACAGTCTTTATGAACTAAAATAAACTGAAACAAATTACAGAAAATGAAAGATGGACAATTCTGATATTGAAAACGAAAGGAAACTGCACTTTATTATTGCAAAAAGAGTCTATACAGTAGCATGAAATATCTCCCAGTTTGAACCCTTATCTCATATAAAAAATAGGCATTTATAGCCTCTTACAATCTGTTTTACAGATCCTAAAAGCATGGATCTGTATTTAATAAAAGCAATTCAACTCTAACTAAACAACTTTGAAGATAAAGACTTAACAACTAAACTTAGCACTCGAATTGTATTCAATCTCAAACATTCGCCATCTTCATCCTTTAGCTCCTGGAATCTTTGATGTGATGCAATGTGGCAAAACACCTATCTTGACAGTTGGATTTCTCCAACGTTCATGGTCGATATTTGAGGAAGTTTGTTTTACATGTGGTTTCCAAAATTCCCTCAAATCTTTGATGTCGAATCCTTTGCAAGTAATTTTCATTCCCTTGATACTCTGGAACTCCTTCATAACCTGTGAGAGATGACCTGTTCTGTCCTTGGTTTCAAAAAATGCTTTTCCATCTTTCAACAACTAACTCGTTTAATATTTCGTTGGTTAGCTGGTGAAAGCGCTGCCTTTAACCAGCTAACGGGTCATAAAATATCGCTTTGCGCTGATGAAATCTTTGACTCACCCAAAATGAGTTTTCACCTTCAAAATTTTGATTCCATCAAAACTCAGTGTGTCTCTGATTTCTCACCTTGCATATTAACAATGACTTGAGCAAGTACCTTCAAGTCTGGATGGGATTTTTGCCTTCGTTTTTGTTTCAATCTTCTTATCTGCCTTTTAAGGCATTTGGCAAGCCACCATAGGATATTGTACTCTTTGGTGAGTTTCTACTTTCTTTTCTTCTCTTTCACAGTTTCCCGAGCCAGTCTCTCAAACGCCGCATTGGTTTTGGCAAAGTTATCAGACAACTTCTTATACCTTTCTTTGATTACCCGTTCCAAAACCTCTTGCTGAGCGATTACCTCTTTCAGCTGCTTGATTTTCTGAGATTTATTTGACTTAGATATTTTTTATGTTTCTCCTTCATTTGTATGAGTGAAGGTCTCATATTTTTGTGCAAACTTGGTCGACTGCTCAGGACTCTTGGTGACAGGGCACTGATCTTGTTGCTCCGATTCTGAGTCTGTATAGGGAAAATTTAATATATTGGTTCTCTTCTCTGTAGGTTGTTCCGTGGGATGTTCTGTAGTGGTTTCAAGGCTTAACCTTTTCTTTGACCTGTGGGACTTCACTCCAGAGATTCTATCTTCTGGAGGTCCTGGCAGGGTCCTCCTCTTCCTCAAACTACTTTGAGAAGTCAATTGTTTCTTTGATCCTTTCCACTATTCATTTACAGGCTGAGCCTGTGTTTCAAAACCTTCCTAGAATAGAAAATGATGCCAGCTCCTTCCCTATTGTTTTAATTCCTCCTAAATGATCAATTTAATGAGGATGAAGTGGCACAGAGTATTCTTCATGCTTAGGGGTTGAGCCCTCATTTTCTTGCAGACCTTAGTTAAACTCTTATGTAAGAAAAAAGGAAAATTCAGGAGAGTCTTTCCTGTGAAATGGTCCAGGAGCTTAAAATGATACATCATGAGTTTGTCATACCTTCCCTCTGAGGTAATGTAAAGTTGGATGCCCTTAAACAACTCCTGCCACTCCTCTTCTAGATAGGAAACAGGCATGTCCTTCTCCCATGCGTTGTGCTTGAACTCTTCCTTTAAATAAGCTCTGAAATTCATGTTTTTAGTGGCAGTGGTTTTGAACCAACTCTGGCCCAATCTTGGTAGGCTGGTTGTTGCAGCAATGGCAGCTTCATCTACTATGATTTCTAAGGACCCAACATGAGCCTTATTCCCATCGAAAGTTTTGGCAAAAGCTTCTGCTGTCGACTGGTGGCAACCATTTTGCAACCTCTCAACGAATTCAATACACCTTGCATTTGAAAAATGTTTCTGGACTTCAGGATGTGTCTGTAAAAAAGATAGGTTGTCCATCTCTTTTATGAGTAGATCACCACTACGTCTCCTCACCATTATGAAGCTTAAAAACCCCAACAATCTTGTATATCAACCTCTTCAACTGTTGTTCGAGCCGAAGTTTTGCACTGTTGAAAGAACTCGGGAATCGGCTCTGTTTTCTAACATTTGAAACTTTAACAAACCTTCGTAAACAATGTGTGATATGGAAACCATGATCTGATTTGATGTTGTCAGACTGGCAGTACAGCCTCTATACCTGAGTTGCTGAATTCAAAATTACCATTCTCGGCGCCATGAGTGTGCAACATGCGTCACTGAACCAGATCCGCATCATAATCCTATTTTGACGTGAAAAACTGAGTCTCCATCATTACCCACTTTAATCAGTGCATGATTTGGATTTTCATGACATGGGATGATCGTATCATCATTATCTTTTAGAAACGTGGATAACACGCACGTGATTCCCGCTTTCTCCAGCCAACAGCCCATGAAAAAGCCCCTTAGTTGTTGATACTTACCACTTTCACCAGTGCATGATCCTGTGGAAAACCTCCTTTAGCTGTTGAAAGTCTTCACTTTCATCAGCGCACGATCCCATAGGAATTGCTCCGTAGCCGTGGAAATTCTTCACTTTCACCAGCGCACAAAACGCGACAATGCTTCTTTGGATATTTTGAAATTCAACACTTTCAACAGTGCACAGACCTATGAGAGATGCTCCCTAGCTGTTGAAAGTCGCCACTTTCACAAGCTAACAGTCATATTTTGGACACACGTTAGCTGTTGAAAGAAAATTATGAAAATTTTTAAAAGAAGACTTTTGTGGGTCATCTTATTCCTAAAACAAAATCAAAACCTAAGCCTTGCAGCTAGAAAAACTCAAAAATAATTTGAGAAAACTACCAATAGCCATGCTATCCACCACAAAATGTGACCAAAGGGACAGGTTCATTTTGGGAGCTAACATTTGGCTCTAACTGGGATGGGCATCTCCCTGTGAGGTGACCAAGAACCTAGCTAGACTCAGTAGCCTTATTACAATTTGAAACAGAAATTTGAAAAATAGTTTGCTAGTACCATTGGGCATGGAGTTATTTGAATGACAGAAATAAAGAAAACAAAACTGAAAAAGAAATATGTACAAGTAGAACAGGGCTTCAAAGGAAGCCTTATGAGAAATAGATCTTCAAGAAGCGCCCGTTGAAAGGGCCACCTKCTACCGCCTCACCTGAAAGAGTTTGGAGAACAAAGGTATTATTCTGCTGCACCGTTGTTATGACAAAAGGACCTGTCTAGAGAGACTCAAATTTTCCATGTTTCCCCTTCTCCTGCCTTGCTACATCCCACTTTAAGACTAAATCCCCTATTTTGAAGACATCTGATTTGCCTTTCTTGTCAAAAGTTTCTTTGATTCTTTCTTGATGCAATTCTATTTTTTCCAAGAGCTACTCTCTATCTTGCTGTAGTTCTACCAAATTATGAATTCTCCTGGTCAAATCATTTGGTTCAGAATCAGTTTCTTGTAAGAACTTTGCAACCGACAATGCAAGTTGAATAGGAAATATGGCCTCAGTACCATATGCCAACTTGAAAGGAGATGTACTAATTGATTTCTTACATGTAACCTTGTCAGCCCACAAGGCAAACTTCAGTTTGGAATCCCAACCTCTGGCATTTTGTTCAAGCAACTTCTTTATGATTCTGACTAAACTCTTGTTGGATGACTCAGCTAAGCCATTCCCTTACAGATAGTAAGCTATGGAATGTACCAGTTGAATTCCCATCTCTTCACACAATTTCACTAAGTGTTTATCTTTGAATGCAACAGCATTATCAATGACCAACCTCTTTGGACAGCCAAATCTGGCAAATATGTTTTCTTGCAGAAAATTTATGATGACAGTATGATTGGCGTTCCGGGTGGGAATAGCCTCAATCCACTTTGTAAAGTAATCGGTGGCAACCAGGATCCACCGGTGCTGATCACTGGAAGGTGGATGAATTTCACCTATGAAGTCTAGGCCCCACTGCTGGAAAGGGCCTATGACCACTATAGGTTTGAGGGGAAGAGACTTCAATTGTTGTTTACCTTTGAATCTCTGACATTTGTCACATGTTTTCACAAACTCATACACATCTGAAAATAAGGATGGCCAGTAATAACCAGATCTTAAGAGTTTGTGTGTAGTGTTTTTCCAATAGTGATGTCCCCCACATTCACTATTATGAAACTCAATCATGACCTTAGCTTCCTCTTCTTGGTTTACACACCTTAACAATAAACCTATGGGATTTTTCCAGAACAACAAGTTGTCATTGATGCAGAAATTTATAGCTTTGAGCTTCAAAGCCCTTCTTTGAGTCTTTGTCAAATCTGATGGGACTGATAAAGTTTGCAGAAAATGAATAATATGACTATACCATTTGCAATCATCTAAGTGAGCTGAGACCTACATTTCCTCACCCTCTTTGTTTTCTGAAGACTGAGCATTTTCTGCATTGATACTCATCAGATTTATTTCAAGCAGCCTGCAATTTTCCTCTGCCAGAAGTTTGGTAAGGCCCTGACCCTTCAGAAGTTTTGCTGGTTTGATTTCTACATCAAATTCAATCAATCTTTCTATCAACTTACTCCTTTTTCCATCAATGTCGGGTTGGACAAGCACATCTTTAACTGAACTCGAGGGAACGAAAGCTATTACCTTTGATTGAATAATGTAAACTCTGAAAGATTTCAATGACTTGACAAGTGTGTATGCTTGCTTCTCCAAAAATTCGTACTTTACCTCTGTGTCCCTCAAGACCTTACTGAAGAAGGCAACCCGCTGCTCCTGATCATCAACATTTTTCTACAAGAGTACTGCTGCGATTGTATCACTTGAAGCAAATGAAAAAATGTAAAATACCTTGGAGAAATCGGGGCTGATCAAAATAGGAGTTGCTGTGATGGCTTCCTTAATGGCATTGAAAGAATGTCTGGCTACTTCAGTCCATTTTACCTCAGATTCCTTTCTCAACATAGCAGTGATGTGCTTCATGAGTTCAACAAAATTTACTATAAACCTTCTGACAAAGTTAATAGTCCCAAGGAAAGACTGAATGTCCTTCTTTGATCTAGGAAGAGACATATTTTTAATTGCTTCTACCCTCTTTGGGTCAATCTTAACCCCCTTAGCTAAAACAATATGCCCAAGTAATTTCCCCTCCTTAAGTGCAAAATTCAATTTTTTTGGATTAAGAGAGATGCCATAGCTTCGACATTTCAAAAATGTCCTTCTTAAGTGATGCAAATGAAGTTCGTGGCTGCTTGAGAAAACAGTGATATCATCAAGATAAATCAGGACAAATTTATCTTTCTCTCCAACGAAAGCAATGTCCATTGCCCTTTGGAATGTCGCTCCTGCATTCATCAATCCAAAGGGCATCTTCTCGTACATAAACGTACCCCATGGAGTGGTAAAAGCATTCTTTTCCTTGTCTCCTGGATGGACAACAATCTGGTTGTATCCGGAAAGCCCATCAATAAAAGACATCACCTTTGATCCTGACACCTTCTGCAGAATATGCTCCATTTTAGGCAGAGGGTAGTTGTCCTTAATAGAGCACTTATTCAATTTTCTAAAGTCTACGCAGAGTCTGATCTCCCCATTCTTCTTCCTAACCGGCACAAGATTCACAATCCATTCTGAATACCTAAGAGGAATGATAATGCGGGCATCCAATAGTTTCTTAATTTCCCTTTCCATTGTAGGAAGCAACAAAGGGTTGAAGGATCTAAGCTTCTGCCTGAATGGTTTGGTATCTTTATTCAAGCGAATCTTATTCTGAATCACTTCTGTGTCAAAAGTCTTCAAATCATCATACTGCCAAGAAAAGATGTCTGCAAATTCCTTTAGCAATTCTCCATAATCAGCCCTTTGTTTTTCAGTCAAATGTGAGGCTAAGTTAACATGTTTAGGATCTTGCTCACTAGCCACATTATACTACAAAACATCTGATTCCTTTTCCCCACTTTGCAATTTGACAGCCACATCATTGTTATCGAACAACCTTTCCAACGGGACCAAACCTTTGGGAATTCTGTTGGTGGACAGCTGAACTATTTCATGTGCTGTGATTTTTCTCTTGAACTTTGGCTCCTCAACTTCATGATCATGTTCATTCTCCTGATCAATCTGTAGATCTGCAAACTCATCTATCACTGCAAGGAATCTAGTGAGTTCAACATCGTCTTCAAAAACCTTCCAAAATTTTACTTTATCAGGGAGAGAGGGCCTATATTTAACTTGAATTTCATAAGTTAATTTATGAGGCATAGGGGGTATGAATACACAAGAAGACATAGCCAATGAATCAACCAATTCATTCATTTCTCTAGGTACAAATGAAATCTTAAAATCTGCGAAATCGCGAATTTCCTTCAACACTTCATCTCTGTATGCCTTCAACCTGACATGCTTTGCTTGAAAGGACTTATTCACCTATTGGATAATCAAATATGCATCTCCAAACACCTGCAATTTTTTAATGTTTCTCTCTTTGGATGCATTCAGTCCCAAAAGTAATTCCTCATACTCAACAATGTTATTAGTCACTTTAAAATCGAGTTTAAAGGACAAATGAAGAGGTTTTGTTAGAAGGAGAAATGAATACCACTCCTGCTCCAGCTGACTCCTTAGTGCAAGCACCATCAAATAACATGGTCCAAAGGTATTCTTCTACTATTTCTGTGGGCTGAACTGTGATATGATCTATAGGCTTTCTGAGCAGTAATGTATTAGGCAGTGAATCATCAATTTGCAAAATACAAGATCCCATACCTGTGTCAACCGAATAGATAGGATGATTGGATGGATTTTTCTCGTCACTGATTACATATGCCAACTGAGATTCCCTGTAAAGCCTTATGTTCACCCCTCCGAAAATAGGGATAGTAGCGTAGGAGAGATCCATTTGAAGAGTGCCACCTAGTCTCTTCATCCACGATCTTGATAGTAGACATCCAAACTTAGGAGGTATGTCARCCACCACTATATCCATCACCATTGTCTTCATTGATGCTTGGGTCAAGATTACATCCAAATCCTTAATCATTCCAAGACATTTGACTTTTCAAGAATCAAAGGAGAAAAGGTCATGATAAGACTTGGTGATCTCCAGCCCAAGCTCATCCATGACATCCTTTGGCATCAAATTGTGTGAAGCACCAGAGTCCAACAAATAATTATGCAGTGTTTTCTCATGAATATTTAAAGAGATGTAAAAGGGAGGGCAACTATCATCTCTGTCTTTTATCATTTGGCCCAGAGTGATGGTTGGATTATCATCATAAATGTTGAGGATATCAGCAGAAAGGGATACAGATTGGGGATCTAGAGTTTTGAGGATATCCCTTTTAAACATCTCATTTTTCATCAGCTCAACTAGAGGAATAGGAATATTAATCTTTTGTATTTCAGCCTCAAAATTAAAAGAATATGGAACCTTATCAACAGCTTTATCAGAAACCTTTACCTGATTTGAAGGGGCTTCCTGATTTCTTTGTTGTTTGACAGGAGGCTGACTTTCTGGAGTTTGATGATTGACAGGGGTAGCAGTCTTCTTGGGAGGAGCTGATGCTTTCACCTTTGAAGGATTTTCTTGCCGATTTTCTGATGTCTGATCCTTTTTCTTAACAGGGGCAACAGTCTTTTCAGGAGAGGCTGGTGCGTCTTGTTGAGTAGCATTAGATTTGGATCGGAGGTTATATCTATTTTTATCTTCTGTTGTGAAAATGCCATCACCAAGAAGATCATCTTCTGTCTGTTCAGTCATCAATGATTCCTCATAGTCATGTTGTGTTAGATAAGATTTCCATGTCTCTTCTCCAACACAATGAATGTCACCTTCTCCATCTTCTTGATCTTCACCATTGTCTTCGTCCATCACAACATTTTGAAGAGGGACCTTTATCCTCTGATCTTCATTAGAATTATTTTCTCTTTGCAGGATCTGAGTTGGCTGATTATTCCTTCTGAATCTATTTGGATTTTGATTCAGATTTCTGCCTGCAGAGTCATAATTGCCTCTCCCCTTCACAGGCTATTTATTTTCAATCTTGAGCTTAGATATCTCAGAGGTTAGAGACTCTATCATCTTGGCTATTTTATCAATTTTTGGATCAACATTCAATGAAGAGGAGGCTTCATTCTTTGGTCTTCTCCTATCAGAGTCTCCTTTTCGCTTCTGGGAGGCTAGAATATTTGATTCCACCTCAAGGGAAACATCTTGCATGAGAGATAATGTTGGTGACCTCCTTTCTCTCAACAGCAAAAATAAATCTGAATCAAAAGCATCAGAATATGTGATCTTGGAAGAAGCATCTAATGGTTTTATCTCAGATGGTATTTTTCCATACATCTGATTGAACCTCTTAGTAAATTCAGAGACTGACTCACTACTTTGTCTCCTCAAGTTTCTGAATTCTGTGATGTAGTAGACAAAATCCCTTCTGTCACCCCAATGTTTCAGAAATATTTCATCCAACTGCTCAATTCCGGCAATGGAACTAGAAGGGAGTTCTTTGAACCATTTCCTAGCATGGCCATCTAGGCTTTGGACAAAGACTCGTGTCCAAACATCTTCTCGTTCAATATTAAGGTTCTCTGCATAACTGTAAAAAGTCTCAATATGTTCTTCAGTAGACACATCGCCTTTGCTTGTGAATTTAGGCATATATTTCTGATAGTCTCCCGTTGGCATGGTTGCTACTAGGTTTGGCAATATGAGTGGTGCATACCTAGTAGCTAGGATTTGTTGCATCTTAGTCAAAGGAGGTGGTGTAGCCATGACTATCAGAGGTGGGGAAAATGATAGTTTCTTCTTCAAGTCTTCAACACTGGAGGAATGTGAAAGAGGTGAATCTTCTAAAGGGAAAGAGGTCTGATAAGAGGCCCTGTAAAAATTTGCACGCTGCCCAGCTAAATTTTCTTCACCCTTAGTAGATAACTCTTGGAGGAGGTGTTCAACAACAAGGAGGCTAGTATAAATGTTCAAGTGATCTTCTTGTTGCTGAGAGTGGAAAGACTCAAGGGAAGAAGAACTATGGCTTCTTTCTAAAGTATTAGAGGTTTTTTCAATCAAATTATAGTCTATCAATTTATCATCACTAGGATTTTTCTGTTGATCAAAAGGAATTTGTTCTTCTATAGTATTTACAACTGTTTTTTCATCAATGTTCTCTGAAGAGAAACCAAATTTTTCTGTAGTAGATTTTCCATAACTGAAAAGAGGATTACCTTTTGTATTTGAAGTTTGACCTTGAATCATCTTTCCCTTCCTGAGAATTAATTCTGGATTGGACACTGGTGTGATCAGTGATTCTTGAGGATTCTCCCTAGTACTGATCCTCTTAGGAGCCAAGATGAACTTATGGAGTCGCCAGATAGATGATTACAACCAACTGAAAATGTCTAATATTTGTCTATCATCAAAGATCAGCTCTGTGTCGTATCCCAGGAAAGAAGAGCTTGAATTCCGTCTCCCCGGCAACGACGCCAATTGTTATCACTCCAAGAAACTCCTTAGGGTTGTAGGCTAAGGATGCTTGGTAACTTAGAAATAATGGTTTTTATGTGTTTGGGACAATGGGGTCTTTAATGATTTATGTAAGAAACAACTCATCACACATAAAAAGATACAGTGCTTTCAGGGAACAATAATCAGATCAGATAATTGAAAGAGAGGATGGAGAATACTATTCTTGATTGACAATACAAGTGATTCTTGGGCTTAATACAAGACAGAGAGAAATCCTTTAGTTTCAAGCCTATGAGCTCAATAAAGAGATAACAGTCTTTATGAACTAAAATAAACTGAAACAAAGTACAGAAAATGAAAGATGGACAATTCTAATATTGAAAACGAAAGGAAACTGCACTTTATTATTGCAAAAAGAGTTTATACAGTAGCATGAAATATCTCCCAGTTTGAACCCTTATCTCATATAAAAAATAGGCATTTATAGCCTCTTACAATCTATTTTACAGATTCTAAAAACATGGATCTGTATTTAATAAAAGCAATTCAACTCTAACTAAACAACTTTGAAGATAAAGACTTAACAACTAAACTTAGCACTCGAATTGTATTCAATCTCAAACATTCGCCATCTGCATCCTTCAGCTCCTGGAATCTTTGATGTGATGCAATGTGGAAAAACACCTATCTTGACAATTGGATTTCTCCAACGTTCATGGTCGATATTTGAGGAAGTTTTTTTTACATGTGGTTTCCAAAATTCCCTCAAATTTGCCTTTTAAGGCATTTGGCAAGCCACCATAGGCTATTGTACTCTTTGGTGAGTTTCTGCTTTCTTTTCTTCTCTTTAACACTTTCTCGAGCCAGTCTCTCAAACGCAACATTGGTTTTGGCAAAGTTATCAGACAACTTCTTATACCTTTCTTTGATTACCCGTTCCAAAACCGCTTGTTGAGCGATTACCTCTTTCCAGCTGCTTGATTTTCTGAGATTTATTTGACTTAGAGCTTTTTGATGTTTCTTCTTCCTCTATATGAGTGAAGGTATCATAGTTTTGTGCAAACTTGGTTGACTTCTCAAGACTCTTTGTGACAGGGAACTGATATTGTTGCTCCGATTCTGAGTCTGTATAGAGAAAATTTAATATATTGGTGCTCTTCTCTGTAGGTTGTTCTGTGGGATGTTCTGTAGTGGTTTCAAAGATTAACCTTTTCTTTGACCTGTGGGACTTCACTCCAGAGATTCTATATTCTGGAGGTCCTGGCAGGGTCCTCCTCTTCCTCGAACTACTTTGAGGAGTTAGTTGTTTCTTTGATCCTTTCCCCTGTTCATTTACAGGCTGAGTCTGTGTTTCAAAACCCTCCCAGAATAGAACATGTTGCCAGATCCTTCCCTGCTGTTTTAATTCCTCCAGAATGATCAATTTAATGAGGCTGAAGTGGCACAGAGTATTCTTCATGCTTAGGGGTTGAGCCCTGATTTTCTTGCAGACCTTAGTTAAACTCTTATGTAAGAAAAAAGGAAAATTGAGGAGAGTCTTGCCTGTGAAATGGTCCAGGAGCTTAAAACGATACATCATGAGTTTGTCATACCTCCCCTCTGAGGTAATGTAAAGTTGGATGCCCTTAAACAACTCCTACCACTCCTCTTCTAGATAGGAAACAAGCATGCCCTTCTTCCATGCGTTGTGCTTGAACGCTTCCTTTAAATAAGCTCTGAAATTCAAGTTTTTAGTGGCAGTGGTTTTGAACCAACTTTGGCCCGATCTTGGTAGGCTGGTTGCTGTAGCAATGGCAACTTCATCTACTATGATTTCCAAGGACCCAACACGAGCCTTATTCCCATCGAAAGTTTTGGCAAAAGCTTCTGCTATCGACTAGTGGCAACCATTTTGCAACCTCTCAACGAATTCAATACACCCTGCGTTTGAAAAATGTTTCTGGACTTTGGGATGTGTCTGTAAAAAAGATAAGTTGTCCAATTCTTTTCTGAGTAGAGCACCACTACGTCTCCTCTCCATTCTGAAGCTTAAAAACCCCAACAATCTTGTATATCAACCCCTGCGGCTGTTGTTCGAGCCGAAGTTTTGCGCCGTTGAAAGCACTCGGGAATCGGCTCTGTTTTCTAACATGTGAAACTTTAACAAACCTTCATAAAAAATGTGTGATATGGAAACCATGATCTGATTTGATGTTGTCAGACCGGCAGTACAACCTCTATACCTGAGTTGCTGAATTTGAAATTACCATTCTCGGCGCCATGAGTGTGCAGCATGCGTCACTAAACCAGATCCGCATCGTAATCCTATTTTGACGTGCAAAACTAAGTCTCCTTCATTACCCACTTTCATCAGCGCATGATTTGGATTTTCCTGACGTGGGATGATCGTATCATCATTAGCTTTTAGAAACGTGGATAACACGCACGTGATTCCCGCTTTCTCCAGCCAACGACCCGTGGAAAACGCCCCTTAGCTGTTGATACTTACCACTTTCACCAGCACATGATCCTGTGGAAAACCTCCTTTAGTTGTTGAAAGTATTCACTTTCATCAACGCACGATCCTATAAGAATTGCTTCGTAGCTATGGAAAGTCTTCACTTTCACCAGTGCACAAAACGCAACAATGCTTCTTTGGATATTTTGAAATTCAACACTTTCAGCAATGCATAGACCTATGAGAGATTCTCCTTAGCTATTGAAAGTCGCCACTTTCACCAGCTAACACTCATCTTTTGGACACATGTTAGTTGTTGAAAGAAAATTATGAATATTTTGAAAGAAGACTTTTGTGGGTCATCTTATTCCTAAAACAAAATCAAAACCTAAACCTTGCAGCTAGAAAAACTCAAAAATAATTTAAGAAAACTACCAATAGCCATGATATCCACCAAAAAATGTGACCAAAGGGACGGGTTCATTTTGGGAGCTAAAACATTCTTTCCACAGGTGAAGCATGTGATGACTCCACCTCTACCTCTTCCTCTGCCTCTGGTACGAGGAAATGTGTTATTATCAGCGTATCCTTTGCCCTATTCTGTATGTTGCCCTCACTGTTCAACGTGCTAGCCTCGCTGTGAACTTCCACCTCTTTTGGTCCTAGTCTAAGGCTTCTTCCAGTCGTCCTTGGATTTCTATAATTTATCTTGAGCAACCAATTTACCCTTGGGCTGACTCCTGCCTCGGCCTCGCTGTCCTTGCTTACGGCTCAACTTCTCTTCATCTTTTAAAGCCACCTGATAAGCATCTTCCACCATTCGGATGGTAACCATGCTCATCTCGTCTTGGATATCGTACCTCAGGCCATTCATATACCTGGCTACTTTCTCATCATCTCTCTCCCGATGACCTGCTCTAATATTTAGCCTGTAGAATTCCTCAGTATACTCCTTCCCTGTCATCAGCTTTTGTCTCAGGTTCTGCATCCTCCTGAGCAGTGTGATTTGATAATCCCTTGGGATGAACTTTGCCTTCATCTTTGCAATCATTCGATCCCAGCTTTTAATTTTCTACTTACCTTTGCAGCGTCTGTCTGCTTGAATCTCATCCCACCATAATGCTACGTGTTCCTTCAATTTTGTGACAGCATGCCTGACCTTCTTATCTTCTTCGATATCTTCGTAATCGAAATAAGTTTCAAGAGATCTAATCCAGTCTAGAATATCTTCCGCATCCAGATGCCCTTCATAAGCTGGAATGTCCATCTTTGTTCTCGAACTCATCTGGGGGATAGCCTTAATTAATTTCTCATTGGATGCATCTTCGGCTGCAACTTCTTCTTCTTGTTCGGCTTCAACTTTGCCTTCGGAGTCACTCAGATGTCCAACATCGGCTGTGCATCTCTGCGCTGCCTCCATATCTTCTAGTCTCGCTTGGAGATCACGTATCTGTCTCTCCATTTCTGGATTCTGTGCTTGTCTACCTCTTCTTCTCTGGTTCTCCCTATCCTCTGGATCAGGTGATTGCCTTTCTCTCCTCGGTGGCATGGTGAAATTATCCTTCTCTGCTACAGAAAGCAAAGAGATACTCCCGCTCTGATACCACTCTGATGCAACCGCACCCTCAGGTACGCTGCTCACACAGGATCTTCTACTCTCTTGGCCCGAAGAACCCAAAAAGCTCTTCCAATCCCTTATCAGGACCTTCCAATACCCACAGAACTCTCCTTATGATCTCCCTTTGTTCTATCGGGAAATAGCACTTCACGAGATCGTGAATCCTATAGACACGGATTCGGGTCTCTGAATTCCCTGAAACCCGATGTGGTTCGATACCAATGCCTTTTCCCACTCCTATTGGGATTTCCCCTGTCAGGAAATCGACACTTACGAGATCATGATCCACTGCCCTCACAGATTCCTGACTCCCAATCCGCGATGGTACTTCTCTCCACTCCTTAGCCCCCTCTGGCTAACTCCTTTCTCATGCGACCTGCTAGTCCAGGAGACCACGGTCCTTTCCCGTATCGAAATTTCAGAATTTGCGGAGTTGGAGTGTGTATAACTTACACTCTTAGAATCTCTGATTCTTTGATCCCCGATGCCACTTGGTGTTGACTCCTGCGAGGGTTGACCCTTTGACACCTGTCCTCCCTCATGTGTATCGGATTTCGCTAGTTCCTGAATCTGGATGCCAAGAATTTCAGGATTCACAAATCCCCAACGCCACCTATCCTTTATGTGATCACCTATGGCCCACACTTCCATCACGATCGGGAAATCACAGATCACGATATTGCGATTCTTGATGCAACGGTTCTTATGCCCTCAAGAACCCCGAAATGCTGAACCCCGATTCCTTTGGATCCTCTAACACGTGTTCGGCTCTGGGATCAACAACTACAATTCCGTCGATGTTACGAGACTCGAGAGGTCTTGAACCTTTCCACTTCTAAATCCCCTATGCCTTCGATATCCTGATGACCTCGTGGGACTTCAACCCTACGCACTCGGATTTAACCCTGGCACAACTTCCACTAGATCTGACGATTGCCGGTCTTTCGTGAATTTCCTCTACGAATCCTGACCGTCGATTCCTTTCCTCCCCTCTTGAGGGCTTCTTAGCACAGAAATATTCTATGCAGCCTTTCCATAGTTTCGAAGGCCTTGATCCTCTTGAGATTTCTCCAGCTTCCACAATCTCTTAGGAAAAAGAGATCTCTTGCACGCACTTCCTTGCGGCAACCTGCGGACACTTCAACAGTTCGAGTTTCCTTTGACTCTGTGCATGACTGCAACAACAGTCCTCCAAATCTTCCTTTTCAGATTCACGACTGAGACTTCCCCTTCGGCCTGCACACTCCTTGCATGGCTTCAGCAACCCCACTTTCACTTCTGGATGAATAGGAATAAGAGTTAAACTACTTGAGCCTCCATCAACACACTCCTTGCGGATGGTTTCGACTGCACTCCTTGCAGGAATACTTGCTCAAGAAGAGAAACACTTGAAACTGGTTCCCTCTTCCCTTTAGACTTCAATTTGAAACATGAAATCACATGCACAACATCTCAAAGAAAATACATAACATAAAACAAACATTCATGAGCATATTATCAACACATACACCGAGAGAAACATAAAACCATGAATCTGAATCAATTCCTTCTATTAATTCAAGATCTGTACATGGATGTTCTTCTACAACTCTCTGCTATTCTCCTATGCTCTTCCTGCTCTGAATTTATGCTGGCTTATGTTACAATCATACAATGAGGGTGTCTATATCTTTTTTCCCTCCTTCCATCTAAAACTATCTAATCTAGAAATAAATCCTACCTACCTGCATTAATTAGATTAAATTCCTCCTATCTACTTCAGAAAAGAGCATATGGCTCGAGGTCTGATACAATATACAAAAGGCGCTCCTTCATAAATGGTTCAATGAAGGTTTGGCGCTTCATTTCCAAAAAGTTTTCAAAGCAATATGTCATGTGTTAAAAAACACATGCGCTGGCTCCACGCTCACGTTGGTAATTGTGATGCTCCTGCATCAAACTTCTACACCAAATAATCCTCCAGCAGATAATACTCGGACTCTTGATGAAGGTGAAGAAATGCGTAGGGACATAAATGATTTACAAAAGAAGACAATAACAAAAGATGAACTACAAGAGATCATGGATTCAACAGAAGCTAAGTTGGAGGAAATAAATACTAAGATGGACGGTTTAAAAGGGGAGATCATGGAAGGATTGAAAAATTTCCTAATAGAGAGGACACCTGAAAGTGAAAATTTATTCCATGAAATTCATGATGAGGACACAAGGAAGATGAATCAAGAATGGATAAACTATAACTTTGGATTGAATACCAACCAATTTCCTAAGATCGATATGAGGAAGTTTGATGGAAAGGACCCAATCACATGGATACTTCAGATGGAGCAATTCTTTGATCTACATAATGTTCCTCTTACAAAAAAGGTACATATTTCTTCTTTATATTTAGAACCCAATCAATTTGTGTGGTATTGATGAATGTTTTCTCACAAATCACTCGTCACTTGGATAATTTTCATGGAATAAATGATAGCACACTATGAGGATACAAGGAGAAATACCTTCTTTAGTCAATTGATGAATCTCAAGAAAAAGGGTTTAGTTATAGATCACATTGAGAACTTCCAAAGATTGAATATAAAGGTAACCGATATTCCATATGAACACTTGATTTATGTATTCATAGGAACTTTAAGGGATAACATTCAACATGAGGTTCATCTTTGGGAACCCAAATCATTGGAAAATGCATTTAGGGTGGCAAGAAATGTTGAAAGTAAAAATATGTCTATGGCTATGAGAAGGACCACTCCTAACATCTATCGAGAGAATAATTTTTCTTCTTCTAAAACACCACAACCGACTAGGTTGACACCTCAACAATTGGAGGAAAAAAAAGAAAAAGGTTTATGCTTTAATTGTGACAAAAAGTACAGTAAGGGACATAAGTGTGTTGAGAAGAAATTATTCTACATATATTGTGAAGAGGAAGAAGAATAAGAACAATAACAAGAACCATCTCAAGATGAAAATGCAGAAGTGATTTCTTCTGAAGAGTTGACTACCATGATATCGTGTAATGCATTGGATGGAATTAGCACTCCTCAAAACCTCAATATCGAAGGATATATCAAAAAAAAAATGTTGATAGTACTCAGAATTTCATTCACTATAAATTAGCCAAAGCTCTCAATTGCTTTGTATATCCAGCACCAGAGTTTCAAGTAATTATTGCAGATGGAGGAACTATCAATCGCTCACGAAAATTCAATAAGATCAATCTTTCTATGGGGGAATATGTAATGAATAGTCCAATGATTTTTATACCCATGGGTGGTCTTGATGTCGTGCTATCAATCCAATGGTTAGAATCATTAGGAACAATGGCTTTTAATTTTCAAGAATATTTCATGAAATTTTCATTGGAAGGAAAAGAAATTGAGTTAAGAGGTATCACAGGGAAAATTAGTAAGGTGATAAGATTCATTGGCATGAAAAAATTATTGAAAAAGGGGAATCAAGGTGCAATTTCACAACTATGCTCACTAGATGTTCAAACATCTATGCCATCTACTCCCCTAGATCTCCAACAGATAATTGATAAGCATTCCAAATTATTTGAAGATATTCCCAAAGGTCTTCCACCCAATCGAAATCATGATCATGATATTCACCTTGGAGTGTTCCTCCTAACATTTGTCCATACAGATACCCTTCTACCCAAAAGACTGAAATTGAGCGCATGGTTCAAGAAATGTTAAAGGCTGGCATTATTAGACCTAGCCAAAGTTCTTACTCTGCATTGGTGGTAATGGTATCCAAGAAATATGGCTCATGGCGTATGTGTCCAGATTATAGAGATCTCAAAAAGAAAACTATTAAAGATAAGTTTCCCATTCCCGTCATTGATGAATTGTTAGATGAACTACATGGAGAAATCTATTTCACAAAGTTGGATCTTCATTCAGGGTATCATCAGATTAGAATGAAGAAAGAAGATATCCCCAAAACAACATTCCAAACTCATGAACTCCATTATTAATTTTTGGTCATGCCTTTTGTCCTTACAAATGCACCTTCCACATTCCAAGGGTTGATGAATTCCATTTTCAAGCCCTTCATTCAAAAATTTGTGTTTGTATTTTTTGATGATATACTAATCTATAGCAAGTCTTGGGAGGATCATGTGCGACATGTTGACAAGGTACTACAAAAATACTAAAGGAGAAACAACTATATGCCAAACCATCCAAATGTTTCTTTGGGGTGAATGAGGTAGAGTATTTGGGTCATATTGTATCTCATGAAGGTGTCAAGGTATACCCTAACAAGATTAAGTCCATGATGGAATGGCCGATTCCCAAAACATTGAAGAATCTCAGAGTATTTTTGGGTTTGACAGGTTACTACCGCAAGTTTGTTTGAAACTATGGAAGAATAGAAACACCTTTAACGACAGTAACTAAGAAGGATGCATTTTCATGGAATCTAGAGGCAACTAAATCTTTTGAACAACTTAAAGAGGTGATGTGAAAATATCTTGTCTTGACCACTCTAGACTTCACAAAAACCTTTATTGTGGAATGTGATGCCTTGGGAAATGGAATTGGTGTTGTCCTAATGCAATAAGGAAGGCCCCTAGATTTTGAAATTCAACCACTCAAGGGAAAGGACTTACACAAACCCATTTATGAAAAGGAAATGATTTCAATACTACATGCATTGAAAAAATGACATCCTTACCTAATAGGTAGGCACTTCAAGGTCAAAACAGATCATGATAGTCTTAAATACTTCTTGGAACAAAGACTATCTTTAGAAGAACAACAAAAATGGGTGACCAAGATATTGGGTTATGATTTTGAAATCGTCTATAAAAAAGGGAAGCAAAATGTTGTGGCAGATGAACTCTCAAGAAAGGATTAATATAATGAGGCCTTTCTCTGTGCTATCTCGATCATCCGACCTATTTGGATAATAGAAGTAAGGGATGAATGGAAGAATGACAAAAAAATGTGGACTCTCATTCAAAGGTTGCAACAAGATTCCAGTGCATCAGATACATTTACATGGAAAAATGATTCACTATGGTACAAAGATCGCTTATATTTATGTAAGAACTCCCAACTCAAACAAAAGGTACTATTGAAATTGCATACCTCTCCAGTAGGAGGGCACTCAGGATTTTTGAAAACCTATCATAGGGTCAAGAAGAATTTTTTTGGGGATGGCCTTAAAACTGATGTTCAAATTTTAGTCACATAATGTTTGGTTTGCCAACAAAATAAGGTGGAAACAATTAAGACCCCGTGTCTTTTACAACCATTAGACATCCCAAGTCTGTGCTGGGAGGAGGTTTCAATGGATTTCATAATAGGGTTACCAAAGTCCGAAGGAAAGAGTGTCATCATGGTGATTGTTGATAGACTCACCAAGTACGCACACTTTTGTGCACTCTCTCATCCCTTCAAAGCCAGTACAGTTTCCACCACATTCATGGAGATAGTTAAAAAGCTACATGAAAACCCAAAGATTATTGTAAGTGACAGAGATCCCATCTTCACTTGATATTTTTGGACAGAGTTATTTTCTTGTTTGGGTACTCAATTGGCTCATAGCTCATCCTATCATCCTCAATCTGATGGAAAAACCAATATAGTGAACAAATGTCTGGAAGGCTACCTTCGTTTATTTGTCTCTGATAAAAAAAAACAATGGTTCAAATGGTTACCCTTGGCAGAATGGTGGTATAACACTTCCTTTCATACTGCAACAAAAATGATACCATTTATGGAACTCTCTGGATACCACCCTCCTTCCATAACTTCTTCTCTAAAAGAAAAATATATGGTTCAAGTAATGGAAGATCACATCGAGCATCAACAACAAGTTCTCCAAATATTAAAGGACAACCTGACCATGGCACATAATCGCATGAAACAACAAGAAGATAAACATCATAGTGAAAGTAGTTTTGAAGTAGGGGATTGGGTGTTTTTAATACTACAACCATACAAACAAATGTCTCTCAAGAAATCTAAGAAGGATAATAAATCATCACCAAAGTAATATGGCCCTTATAAGGTGTTGCAAAAGATTGGTACTATGGCATACAAATTGGAGTTGCATGCATCTTCAGAAGTACACCTAGTTTTCCATGTTTCATGCTTAAAGAAGGTTATAGGTGACAATATCCCAATTCAAACTATATTTCTAGAACTTGATGAGAAAGGAAAAATCATATTAGAGCCTGAAGCCATCATTGACACAAGAACTTGCCAGCCGAGGAATAGATCTAGTTCAGAGTATCTCATTAAATGGAGGAAACTACTGGCTAAATATTCCACTTGGGAAGATGCATCTTTTATACATAAGCATCTAGAGTTACTCAAGTGTTGCAGACGACACTTTTCTCAAGAGGAGGGGCATGTTAAGCCCTAAATAGTGTCTCATTACCCCTTATTTGAGGTATATTACATTAGTAATGTTATTTTATTTATGTCGGCTTTAGTCCATTAGTTGTAATTGTAACTCCTAGCCTCCTATATATACCAAGGAGACATTTTCATCTTGAATAATCTTGTATTTGGACATTTTATGTGGGGTATAAGGAGGTTTCCCCCTTGAAGAATCTTGTTACCTGAAATTATCTCTTTTTAAAGGCGTTGAGTACTTATTCTGAGGTTTTTCTATGCTCTATTGATATTTGGTTCTTAACATAACATCCCAAGGCCAAGCCCATGCAGAGTTGTAATTGTGTTTATAGGATGGTGAGCCAAGTGTTTATAAGTTGGAAGACTTATATGTTTATTAGGCCAGAGATCCTAGATTCTTAAGGCCAGTGAGACTATTTTTGTATATGTAAACACTCACATTATTAATAAAATTACATCGTTGCATGTATACCAACCACGAAGAAATATCTATGGGGGACTAATCTCCACTAGGTAGGGTAAGGGAAGGGGCTAAGTGTCTAGGAAGAAGGGCTAAGATAAAAGGCTTACCTCTAAATGAATAATATCATATTATTATTTCCAAAAGGGCTATGATTGACATAAGTTGTGTTGTCCTAAGTTCCTGGAAAAAGGAACGAGTGCTAAGTGGAGCTCATGTAGCTTTAGGAAGACATGTGTCAACCTGGGAACATGCAGTTTATAGATGGGAAAGACATCTCATTGGGGATTCATTTCCCATTATGGGATGGCTTCGCAAGTCTCGTGTTCCCTCACCACTCTCATATTCCCTCACTATTCTCGTGACCTTCACGATTCTTTGGAAATCTTCCATCCTTCCTGATTTAAACACTAATTCATGCATTGAAACATTTTCTCCATCATTGACCTATGAACAAGAACGCACCTTGGGAACCGACAAATGTATTTTTAGTTATCTTGTGTACCTCTTGTGAAGCCCAACGCACCTTGTATTTTACCTGAGCCCATGTTGTGTCTAATGGTTGGCTGTTACAACCCACACAGTTCTTTTCCTAAGTGTGGCTTGCTTCCATCACCTATTCCATAATGAGCATTGTTGTTTCCATAAACTTACTGGAACTGACATAGAAGCTGGATTGAAGAAGCAGGTTTTCAGGCTTGTCGATTGAAGAAACTGATTGTCAGGCCTATAAGAAACTCTCTTCGGCTGAGAGAGGTTGTTGGGAAAGTGATTTCCCAGAGGGAGCCCAATTGTGGCTACAATTCTTAGATAATTCATGTATGACCTATTGTTGAAGCTCTGGAAGGGAAGTGGGGCAGCCGGAGGACTATTGAGAAGAGAAGGGGAACACTTCGTGGGGTGGGACATGCATGTAGGGAATGAGAGGTTATAGGCTGTAGTGTGATATGGCTCTTGGAAGATAATCCTTCCTGTCGATTTGTGTGAATTTCATGTTGCCCTTTCCAAGCCTAGGAATCCATTTCCCGATGGATTTTAGTCCCAGCTTGGGGGTGACCTATTGTTGAGCGTGATGAGCAACGTGGTATATGGCTGGGAGGTTTGTGGAAGGTATGCATGCAGTTGGTGGTCTTATATCAAAATATAAGTAGAAAATTGATCCAGATGGATGTTGGTGGCCTCCCACCTATTCTAATTGTTTCATTTTGGTAGTTTTTGAGTTTAGCAGTTTGTTTTCCTAGTTTTTGGGTCCCTGACTTGCGGGGCCATTTTGAGACCCTAAAAAATGTTTTTAGGGCTCACCTCAGTTAAAAATGTAATATCCCTCGGCTGAACCGAATTGTAAATGTAATGTCAGTGTACTTAAGCTGGTGAGTTGTTTTGACATCATTTTGTAATGCACCTTTCATGGCATAGTGTGCGCATGTACCGCGCAATAAAATGATGTAGTGTGCAGATTCCCGGATACCGCGTGCAGTAACTAAAGTGCACAGAGTATGGAGGTCAGTGACCCTTGTGTATAATATATGTGTTATAGGCTGGTGAGCCAGTTATTATAAGTTGGTCTGCTTATGTTTTGGAATTAGGCTAGAGAACCTAGATGTTAAAGGCCAGTGCACTTGTTTTGTATATGACTCATGATTAATATAAAATACACCGTTGCGCACAGAACAACCATGATAAAAGAGGTGGGAAATTGAAATCCACTAGTTAGGGAAAGGGAAGGCCAAAAGTTAAGGGAAATGGCTAAGCTAGAGAGCTTAAGCCAAAAAGGAATATTATATTAATATTTATTAAAACAAAAGGTATGGATAATTATTTTATCCTAAGTTCTAAAGTTGGGGACAAGTGGACCAAAGTAGCTTCCAACATGACAAGTGTCCATTTGGGGACATGCATACATATCATGGGGACTTAGCTCATTTGGGGAGCTTGACCATCATTCTTAGGGGGATTCTTATGATCATATCTCCCATGGTTCCTTTCATCATTCAATCATCCATTCAATGATTCCATGACTATTTTCACTCACGCAGTCAGTTATCCTTCATACATTCATTTCACTGTATCTGAGCCTGTTGCCATAACCATTTTTCTGGTTGGTGTACCTGGTTAGCTTGGGAGCGAGATTGAAGAAGAGGGTTGTCAGGCCTGTGGGAAATTGAAGAGGCAGGTTGTCAGGCCTGTGAGAAATTCTCTGAGTGAGAGAATTGATGGGAATTGATTTCATGAAGGTGCTAAACTATAGCTATAGTGCTCTGAGACTTCATGTCCTACCTGTTGCTGAAGCCTTGGAAGGGAAGTGGGGCAGTCGAGGGATTTTTGAGCAGAGAAGGGGCACACTTCCCTGGGTGGGACAAGCATGTGGGGAATGAGAGGTTGTCGGATGTTAGTTGAGTGAGTGCTTGAGACAGAGTCTTTCCTGTTGTCTATGAGCCTTTATCCTAGTTAGGAATCCATTTACCCAGGTGGAGTTTAGTCCTAGCTTGGGGGTGACTCACTATTGAGAATGATGAACAGTGTAGTCTAACGCTAGGAGGTTCTTGGACAGTCTGCATGCAGTTGGTGACAATATTTCCATGATAAGTACAAATCGTGTGATAAATTTACATAATGCATTATTATTTACTTGCTTATGTTACAATTTATCATATGTGTGATTATAACTGTCTGTATGTTTATGGGTATTTCCCTGTATATGTTGCATGTCTGTGTTTACCGTTATTTAATTATGAAATCGCATATTTACAGAATGTAATTGTTTGTTTACGTTTATATGTAAATATTCTGCAAGAGTGTTGTATGTATATGCTATAATTGCATGCAGTTTGAAGAGAAAATTTATGTGGCATAACTCAGTTGAATAATGGGTATGTTACAGTATGCTCCACAGTGAGAGAACGAAAGTTTTCCCTCATGTAGCCTGGCCCTTGAAGGCTGGGAATGTTACAAAAAATGTTTTCATAGCTAAGTAAGGTGTCTAAGTAGTGGCATGGTCGGGTCATGTGAGGTTAGGGATGTTACAGTATGGTATTAGAGCTTCAATTCCAACACTAATCCTGTATGGGATGGAAAGGTTCAGTTGAAGTGAATATTCACAGAAGATTAACTTCAAAGTGACCAAATTTCAAGTCAGCAAGCGTCCATGGAAAATTTTTTGCACCGTGCAGAAAATGTTGGCCTACAGGTGTGTGCTGTAAATTGTGGTGCCATGCGGAATAATATTGTGTGCAGATGCGCATGTTGAATTTAGCATTGCACAGTGAGAACACACATAGTAATGTGCATGTGGGGTATGCAAGTACTGAAAAACACAGAGGAAGTTTGGTTGGGGTACACATAATATGAGTATAAGTTGGCTTGCAACAGTGTATTTAATGGTGCGCATAGATTATTGTGCACAGTGTGGCATATTGAACTTTGGATTGGTGCAATTCATAGGGAGAAATGCATGTGGAATATCAGTGCGCGATACCAAAACTATGCACAGTGGATATTGGCACACAACACAAAAGTAGTGCGTGCAAGTTATTAGTGCGATGAAGAATAAATGCATAGTGGATATAGGTGCGCAGAAGGATGATTTACCTTGTGATGTTGCTATGCACGATAAATATGGGTGTACAGGTTGAATTTTAGTGCGCGCGAAGTCGTTTGGAAGGCAATGAGTTTGATTTTAATTTGCATGATATTAGAGAAAAAAGAAACACACAACTGCATCGAAGCATTATTTAAAATGAATTCAGAGTTGGTTTGAGAAGAAATAAATATATTCTAAATTGCTAAGCTAAGAGAATCTCATAAATGAATTCTGAGTTTTACATTCCTTCGATTTAGACAGATGGAAGTGAAATATAAGCTTACAAGAAAAACATACTATGAAAGAAAACAAGACCTATAACACCACTAGTTAGAATCTTGTAATAAACAATCCAAGGTCCACTTCTACATTTATATAATCGTATTAATCCCAAAACTACAAAAAAAGGAATGATAACAGTTATCATATTGTAAAGGGACCTTTTAAGAACAAGACTATCATCTCTGGTGCCCCTTACCTCTGCTACCATCTAACCAAAAAATGTTGAAATGTACTTTTATTCGAGGACTCATTTCAACTTAGTGATCTCCTCCTTTAAAGAATCTAACCAGACCAGTTGATTCTATCCAACACTTTTGGTTGTTTCAGTTGTGGTTTCCTTCTTCTACCACTTGCTCCTTTTCTTCTTAGAAACTGGCCCGTTGATGACTAAATCCTTCATAGTGGGGTTCAAACTAACTTCCAACTGTGAGTCTATAGCTGACTCTTTGTGGAATTTAGTTTCTAGAATGTGATAAAGTACCCTTTCATCCTTATTCGCAGGAAAGTCTAGCATGTTGCCCAAATAATCAGTCTCACTGGATTTAGCCTTGTCCATGTACCTCAGTTTTTGGATACCGAAATAATTTTTCAGAGAGTAGAAAGTCAAGCAATTTGGAGACTACTCAGTTTATGGATAAGTTTATGCCTCCATACTTAAGTATTGGTAGTTATAGAATCCCAATTATGAAGCACAGATAGACTACATACAAGTGCATTGGGTTTCCATTCTCAGATAATCCATTTCAAATGATTATCTTTTGATTTTGTTATATGGCGGCATTCAGCTGGCATCATACAGCTGTGAAGTACCAAATGAGTGAAATGGGGTGATATGACTAGCCGTCACCAATTCCACGAGTGGTGGTTTTGACATATTGAAACACGTGATACCGCGTCTTGGCAACAATGGTTTCAGAAAACCACCTTTTGCCTAGATGTATCTCTGAAGGTGTTGTGCATCTATGTTCACAAGACTTGGGTCTTATCTAGAATTGTCATGGTGATAACACCAGGAAATCAAAAGGGATAATTCAGATGTATATATGGAACCAAGATAGTTCATATTTTTCATGAATTATTGAATTGTTAGCCTGATAAGTTTCGATGGCTGCACTCTTTGTATAATTAACAACAACTAGATCAGATCAGATCAGTGCGGAGTCCATAGGAATGGAGGAGGCACAGGGGAATTACAGTCAGCAAGATGAGAGCAGAGGGATGGATGTCCATTTGGGCATTGAAAGAACAAACTCCAATGGACATGGAGAAGAAAGGAATGAAAACATCAATATGGAAGAGACCATTAAAGATTTGCAGAAGGATGTCCAAAGGCATAAAGTTGATAATGAAAGGCCTATGAGAGCCAAGGAGCAGCAGGATGTCTTCAACATGAAGTTATTGGAGGGCTTGAAAATAATAGAAAATAAATTGGTTAAGGGGAGTGGCTTAAGCCCATATGGAAGTCACAAGCCTTTGGGTGAGAAAAGAAAAGTAAGAAGTTTTAGCAAACACCAACATCACTCCCCAAGGAATTCCAATAAGAGAGCAGTCAACAGCTCAATTCCATCCCCTGTTAGAAGGCATAAGAGGTCTGGAGTGGATGAGCTACGAGGAGAAATGAACAAAATAAAACCTCCTACATTTGATGGTGAGGATAAGAAGGATGAAGATGCAGAAACATGGTTGTTGGGCATGAGAAAGTATTTTCAATTTCATAATTATTCTTCTCATGCAAAAGGTATAATTTCTATCTATCAACTCAAGGGAAAGGCCTCCATTTGGTGGGATCAGCTTGTGCAGGTGCAGAAAATTAAAGATAAAAGTGTTACTTGGAGGGAATTCAAGAAGCATTTCGAGAAGAAATACTTAACTAAGAGATACTATGACAAAAAAATGAAAGAGTTCTTTGAACTCAAGCTTGGAAGTATGACCATAGATGAATATGAGACAAGGTTTCTAGAACTGTTGAAGTATGTCTCTTTCATCAAGGATGTCTCTTTCATCAAGGATGAGATAGTCAAAATTAAAAGGTATTTGAGTGGATTGCCATCATTCATCAGTGAAAAAATACAATATGATGATCCCAAGACATTGAAAGAGACCATAAGGTGAGCTAAATGCCTATATGATCAGCATAAATCAAGGCTAGCTTTAGAAAAGGCTTGGGAAGACAAAAATAAATTCAAGATGGATCAGAGGAAGAAGGGAGCTAAGCCACCTTTCTTCATAACTAATCCACAAGGATAGAAAACACCTAAAGAACACAGAATGATTGACACAGGGATTCAAAGGCTAAGGAAACCACCTATGCAATGTTGGGGTTGTAAATAAGATCATAGGTTTAGAGATTTTCCTCATAGAGGTGAAAAAGGTAGGGCCGTTCACAATGTAAAAAAAGATGAAACAATGGAGGACATGGGAAGATATGTGCCAAGGATCTATGCATCCATGGACAACAAGCAAGTAGAGTATCAGTCCCGCATGATTTAAGTGGAATGTATGATAAACAACCAAACCTTTGTTATTTTAATTGATTCAGGAGATAGTCATAGTTATATAGACCCTAAGATGGTGGAAAGTTTGAAATTGCCAAGAAGAAAGCATGGGAAATCTTGGTTGGTGCAGCTAGCTATAGGAGCCAGAAGAAACGTTAATGAAATGGTTAAGTCATGCCTCATGGACATGAATGGAATGAACACCATGGCATATTTGAAAATCTTTCCTTTAGGTTCCTATGACTCTCTAATTGGGATGGATTGGTTGGACCAACATCATACTCTCTTAAATTGTCACAAAAAATACTTTACTTACTTGGATGAGGAAGGGAAACTAAGGAAAGTGCAGGGAATTCCTAGAGTAGTAACCATCAGAGAAATTTCAGCATTGTAGCTGAAGAAATGTTACAGAAAAGGATCTCAAATATTTGCAACTCATATAGAAGAGACACCTAAAGATAAGGTGCCAAATTTGGAAGATTATGTAGTCTTGGAAGAATTTGAAGATGTGTTCAAGGAAGTACCAGGACTACCCCCAAAAAGAGACATTGATTTCTCTATAAATCTAATGTCTGGAGTAGAAGCAGTGTCAAAGACTCCTTACAGAACGAGTATACCATAATTGAAGGAGTTGAAAATGCATCTTGAAGAACTTCTAAAGAAGAGGTATATATGCCCAAGTGTGTCACCTTGGGGTGCCCTAGTATTGTTTGTGAAAAAGAAATATGGAACACTAAGATTGTGTATTGACTTCAAACAGTTGAATAAAGTGATTGTTAAGAACAAGTATCCTCTGCCAAGGATTGATGATCTCTTTGATCAATTGAAGGATGCAAGGATATTTTCAAAGATAGTTCTTAGATCAGGATACCATCAGGTAAGGATTAAAGAAAAATATATCAAAAAGATGACCTTCATGACAAGGTATGGTCATTATGAGTTCACAGTGGTGCCATTTGGGTTGTCAAAAGCACAAGTTGTTTTCATCTACTTAATGAATGGTTTTTTCCGAGAATATCTAGACAAGTTTGTCATTGTCTTTTTGGATGAAATTATTATATATTACAAGTCAGAGGAAGATCATGAACATCATTTGAGGATGGTGTTGCAAGTATTAAGGGAGCATCAATTGTATGCCGAATTGAGAAAGTGCTCATTTTATCAAAAACAAATTCATTATTTAGGGCATATCATTTCAAAGGATGGGATAGCAGTGGATCTTGAGAAGATAGAATCCATTAGAGAATGGTCATCACCGAAGAATGTGACAGAGGTGAGATCATTCATGGGTCTTGCAGGATACTATAGAATATTTATTGAAGGATTATCAAAGATTTCACACCCAATCACTTCCTTGAAAAGAAAGGGGGTGAAGTTTCAATGGACAATGGATTGCGAAAAGAGTTTCCAACACTTGAAACAATTATTGACAAGTGCTCCAATATTAAGGATTGCAGACCCAAATGAAGACTTCATTGCATGCATAGATGCATGTAATGAAGGACTTGGTGGAGTCCTCAGTCAAAATAGGTTTGTTATATGTTATGAATCAAGGAAGTTGAAGGAGCATGAAAGAAACTATGCCACCCATGATTTGGAGTTGGCAGCCATAGTGCATGCCTTGAGGAAATGGAGACACTACCTCACGGGGAAGAGGTTTGAGCTAAGAACATACCATAATGGTTAGAAATATTTATTTGATTAGCCAAATCTAAATGCTAGGTAAAGCAGATGGTTATAATTTCTAAGTGAATATGACTTTGATATAAATCATATCAAGGGGAAAGAGAATAAAGTGGTTGATGCACTCAGTAGGAGGGTGCATGAACTACATGCTACAACCATTAGCATGTATCAGACTGATATTAAAAGAAAAATTCTAGAGGTTGCAAATGTAGATCTGCAATACAGAGAATTGGTAGCAAAGCTACAACAGGGTAAGATGCCACAAAAGGTGGATAATTATAATTTGGGAATAGATGGAATACTATTGCACAAGAAAAGAATTTTTGTTCCAAATGTCCAGGACTTGAAACATATGATTTTGCATGAAATGCATAATGTTCCTTATGCAGGTCACCCTGGATATTAGAAAATTGTGGCAATGATCAAGAGCCATTACTTTTGGCCAGGTATGAAGAGAGAGATCGTTGAATACATCGCTAGATGTATGGAATGCCATAAAGTTAAAGCTGAGCATAGGCACCCAGAAGGGTTTTTGCAACCTTTGCCCATTCTTGAATGGAAGTGGGAAGTAGTGACAATGGATTTTATTATAGGATTGCCTAGAACATGAAAGGTGCATGATTCGATCATGGTGGTGGTGGACACGCTTACAAAAGCTGCCCATTTTATTCCACTGAAAAATACTCACAAGACAACAGATGTTGATATTTTTATAAAGGAAGTGGCACGATTGCACGTAATTCCTAGAACAATTGTGTCCGACAGAGACCCTAAATTCACCTTGAATTTCTGGAAAGGATTGTTTAAAGGATTCAGAATGAATCTTAACTTTAGTTCAATTTATCATCCTAAGTTTGATGGATAGATAGAGAGGGTGAACAAAGTGATAGAAGACATACTGAGGATGCATGTGATGGACAAACCATCGAAATGGGAAGACTACCTACACTTGGTAGAATTCGCTTACAACAATGGGTATTAGGCATCATTGAACATGATCCCATTTGAAGCACTTTACGATAGAAAGTGAAATACTCCAGTGAGCTGGGATAATCCAGTTGATAGGACAGAAGTTGGGCCAGAGTTGCTCAAGGAGATGGAGGACCAAATGATAAAAATTAAGCAGAATTTAAAATCTTCCCAAGACAGGCAGAAAAGTTATGCCGATAAGAAAAAAACCCACAGAGAGTTCAAAGTGGGTGATCATGTTTTCCTGAATGTGAAAGCTAACAAGAGTTCCCTGAAGCTGGGAAGTTGCGCCAAGTTGGCAGCTAGTTTTTGTGGACCATTTGAAGTCTTAGAGAGGATTGGTCAAATTGCTTATATGATTGCATTGATGGCATCTATGTCTGTTCATAATGTATTACATGTATCATTGCTAAAGAAATATATACTTGATGCTAATCATGTTATTGATTGGAATATGATTCAGGTGGAGCAAGAAGGATCTTTTCAAGTGCATCTAGTGCACATTTTGGACTGAAAAATCAAGCAGATCTAGAGTCAAGCCATAGGGATTGTAAAGGTCCAATGGACCTGGTACGGTCCTAAGGACACTACTTGGGAGCATGAGGATGCAATGTAGACAGAATACCCACATATTTTTGAAGATTTTTGAAAAATTTATTGTATATGGGTATATGATGCACTGAGGACAGTGCATAAATAAGGGGAGGGGATTGTAATATCCCTCAACCGAACCTAATTGTAAATGTAGTTTAAGTGAACTTAAGATGGTGAGTTATTTTGACATCATTTTGTAATGCACCTTTCATGGCATAGTGCGTGCATGTACTGCACAGTAAAATGATGTAGTGTGCACTTTCCCAGATACCGCGCGCAGAAACTAAAGTGCACGTAGTATGGAGGTCAGCAAGCCTTGTGTATACGATATGTGTTATAGGCTGGTGAGCTAGTTATTATAATTTGGGATGCTTATGTTTTGGAATTAGGCCAGAGCACCTAGATGTTAAAGGCTAGTGCACCTATTTTTTATATGACTCATGATTAATATAAAATACACCGTTGCGTGCAGACCAACCACAATAAAAGAGATGGGGGACTGAACTCCACTAGTTAGGGAAAGGGAGGGCCAAAATTTAAGGGAAATGGCTAAGATAGAGAGCTTAAGCCAAAAAGGAATATTATATTAATATTTCTTAAAACATAAAGTATGGATAATTATTTTATCCTAAGTTCTAAAGTTGGGGACAAGTGGATCAAAGTAGCTTCCAACATGACAAGTGTCCAGTTGGGGACATGCATACATATCGTGGGGACTTAGCTCATTTGTGGAGCTTGACCATCATTCTTAAGGGGAGTATTATGATCATCTCTCCCATGGTTCCTTTCATCATTTAGTCATCCAGTCAATGATTCCATGATCATTTTCACTCACACAATCAGTTATCCTTCGAAAATTCATTTCACTGTATCTGTGCCTGTTTCCATAACCATTTTTCTGGTTGGTGTACCTAGTTATCTTGGGAGCGGGATTGAAGAAGCGTGTTGTCAGGCCCATGGGAAATGGAAGAGGTGGCTTGTCAAGCCCGTGACCAATTATATGAGCGAGATAATTGTTGGGAATTGATTTCCTAAAGGTGCTAAACTACAACTATAGTGCTCTGAGACTTCTTGTCCGGCCTGTTGCTGAAGCCCTGGAAAGGAAGTGGGGTAGGGGAGGGACTATTGAGTAGAGAAGGGGCACACTTCCTTAGTTGTGATAGGAATGTGAGGAATGAGAATTTGTAGGCTATTAGTTGAGTGAGCACCTGAGACAGAGTCTTTCCTGTTGTCTATGAGCCTTTATCCTGCTTAGGAACCCCTTTACTCGTGAGGAGTTTAGTCCCAGCTCGGAGGTGACTCACTGTTGAGAGTGATGAAGAGTGTAGTCTAAGGCTGGGAGGTTCGTGGATGGTCTGCACGCAGTTGGTGACAATATTTCCAAGATAAGTACCAATCGTGTGATAAATTTACATGTTGCATTCTTATTTACGTGCTTATGTTACAGTTTATCATATGTGTCATTATAATTGTCTGTATGTTTATGGGTATTTCCCTATATATGATTCATGTCTATGTTTACCGTTATTTGAGTATGAAATCACATATTTATAGAATGTAATTTTTTGTTTACATTTATATGTAAAGCTTCCGCAAGAGTGTTGTATGTATATGTTATAATTGCATGCAGTTTGAAGAGAAAATTTATGTGGCATAACTTAGTTGAATACTGGGTATGTTACAGTATGTTCCATAGTGAGAGAACAAAAGTGTTCCCTCATGTAGCCTGGCCCTTGAAGGTTGGGAATGCTACAAAAAAAAAAATCAGAGCTAAGTAAGGCATCTGAGGAGTAGCATAGCTGGGTCATGTGAGGTTGGGGATGTTACAGTATGGTATCAGATCTTCAGTTCCAACACTGAGCCTAGATGGGTCGGAAAGGTTTAGTTGAAGTGAATATTCACAAAATATTAACTTCAAAGTGACCAAATTTCAAGTCACAGAGTGTCCATGGAAAATTTTTGGAACCGCACGAAAAATGTTGGCGCGCAGGTGTGCGTGGTAAACTGTGGCGTTGTGTGGAAGAATATTGTGTGCGGATGCATGTGCTTAATTTAGCATTGCACAATGAGCACTTGCATAGTAATGTGCACATGGGTTATGCAAGTATTGCAAAACACAAAGGAAGTTTGTTTGGTGCATGCATAGTATGAGTATAAGTTGGATTGCGACAGTGTATTCAATAGTGTGCATAGATTATTGTGCACGCTATGGCATATTGAACTTTGTCTTGGTGCAATTCATAGGGAGAAATGCATGTGGAATATCAGTGCGCGATACCAAAACTGTGCGCAGTGGATATTGGCACAGAACGCAAAAGTAGTGCGTGCAAGTTATTGGCGTGACAGACAAGAAATGAATAGTAGATATAGGTGTGTGGAAGCACGATTTACCTTGTGATGCTGTTGTTCATGATAAATATGGGTGTAACGGTTGAATTTTAGTGCACGTGAAGTCATTTGGAAGACGATGAGTCTGAGTTTAATTTGCATGATATTAGAGGGAAAATAAAGACACAACCGCATCAGAGCATTATTTAAAGTGAATTCAGAGTTGGTTTGAGAAAAAATAAATGTAGTCTAAATTGCCTCTGAATTAGATGTGGTTTCTGACTCTGATTCAGAACCAGAAAGGGGAATATGGATCATTGACGCGAAACCTAGTGCCATCGTTGTTGCCACCAAGCTCTAGCATGGTGAACCAGACGAGCGCCTTTTCCATTCACAGATGTGGGTAAAAGGAACCTCGTTGCACTTCATAGTTGATAGCAGTAGCCAGAAGAACCTCATGTTAGCAGAGGTCATCAAGTAGTCATCCCTTCCGACAATGTCGCACCTGCAATCCTACACCATTTCATGGATCCTCCAAGGAAGCGATCTCTGCGTCAACCAATAGTGTCGACTGTCATACGAAATCAAGCCCTTCAAATATGAGGTATTGTGTGATGTTTCTCCTCTCGAAGTTTATAATGTTATTTTGGGACAACCATATTTATGGAAACATCATCTGTATATGAGTCTGGGCTTTGTAGTGTTATCATTACTTTGAACAAGAAATTGTATAGGATACCCGAGGGGGTCCCTCCTAGTTTTATTTCCTTGATCTCTACCAAGAAATGCAGGAAGGTAATCCCTCTGTGTAGAAATTTCAATACAAATTAAGTATTTTCTACGATTCTCTTGATCTAACAAATATATGCCACTGTTAAATACATAATCTCTTCTACTATTATTCTTGCGAAAAATTAAACCACAATCACAAAGTGAAATATCAAGAACACATAGCACAAAAGTTTTTCCGGGAAAGCGTAAAGCTAAAAACCCACTATCATATATTATGTATATCATGAATCATGAAATAATCTCATACAAAACTCTAATCCAAGAGATCTCAATAGAATAAAATCGTCTCACACTGTCATACACAAATCAACAAATACATGTGCCAATTCTCTGTGTCTAGACAACCTGCCTCCTCTACACAATCCCTAGCAATTAGAATTCTCACAATGAATTTGAATTGCCTAGTCTTCACATGCTCATGAGCATATCCACTACATGTGTGATCAAATCACAACTGATAGCCAAACTGTCCCTTTCACCAGTTATCTCAACTGGGTCTCCACTGGATCTAACATTAATGTAGTTAACCATGGTGAATCTTCAGTTGCATGTGAGTTCACTGATTTGAATTAATTAATAATTAATTCACTGAACTCTCACTAGTGTAAGTTTAGTTACAACTAGTACAACTGAGCTGAACTCACTTAACTACACTTATAATTATGTTACAACACCAAATCACTTAGTTATAAATGAGATAATAGATTAATATTTATTGTCCAATTTATTTAAGGGAAAAGTAAATTAGACACATGTTTCTTGTTGACTTTTCAACACTCCCTCTCAACAAGAAAGGCATTATCCTTCACCCCAATCCTCTCTCTATGATATTTGAATTTGCTCCCGGTGAGCGCCTTCGTCAGAATGTCTACATCTTGATCTTCCATAGGAATGTATTGAAGCAACATGATCTTCTGCTACACACAATCTATGAGATGATGATACCAGATATCTATATGCTGATATATATCATGAAACATTAGATTAATTGAGAGTTTAATGAAACTCTAATTATCACAATAAATCACTGTCAGATCTAAATGAGAACCAAACAAACCAGCCGAGATCTTTCTGATCCAGATAGCCTCATATGCATCTTTACTCGCTTCCATGTATTCCTCTTCCACTGAAATGAGTTCCACGGATCTCTGTTTCCTGTTGTACCAAGAAACAACTATAGATCCGATACTAAAGATCCCCCCTGATGTGCTCTTTCTGTCTGTTGGGTTTCCCGCCCAATGTGCATCCGTGAAGCCATACAACTTCACCTCATGCATCTATTTGTACCATAATCCATACTAAGATGTGCCCTTCAGATATCTCAGGACATGCTTACCCACCTTGCAAAAGCGTTTGGTAGGCTTAACCATTGCTTGACTTGGCTGGTTAACCGCACAACAAATGTTCAGTCTCGTGTTTACTAAATACATTAGCGAACCCACTAACTAACGATAGACAGTGGCATCCACTACCTCTCCAGAAGTAGTATTCTCTTTCCTCTAGTTTCCTGGA
>ML793952.1:60988-95666 GCA_009831015.1 Picea engelmannii
AAAAATAAATGGATTATCCCTCACCCCAATCCTGTCTCTATGATATTCAAATTTTCTCCTGGTGAGCGCCTTCGTCAGAATGTCTGCATCCTGATCTTCCATAGGAATGTATTGAAGCAACATGATCTTCTGCTACACACAATCTCTGACATGATGATACCAGATATCTATATGCTTATATCTATCATGAAACACAGGATTAATCGAGAGTTTAATGCAACTCTGATTATCACAATAAATCATTGTCGGATCTAAATGAGAATCAAATAAACCAACCAATATATTTCTAATCTAGATAGCCCCACATGGATCTTGACTCACTGCCATGTATTCCACTTCTGCTGAAATGAGTGCCACGGATCTCTATTTCATACTATACCAAGAAACAACTATAGATCCGATACTAAATATCCCCCATTGATGTGCTCTTTCTGTCCATTGGGCTTCTCACCCAATTTGCATCCGTGAAGCCATGCAACTTCACCTCATCTGTTTGTTTGTACCATAATCCATACTCATATGTTCCCTTCAGATATCTCATGACATGTTTAGCTGCCTTCCAAGAGAGTTTGGTAGGCTTAACCATCGCTTGAATTAGCTGGTTAACCACATAACAAATGTCTGGTCTCGTGTTCACTAAATGCATTAGCGAACCCACTAACTATCGATAGACAGTAGCATCAACTACCTCTCCAGAAGTAGCATCCTCTTTCCTCCAGTTTCTTGGAAGAGGAGTATCCATGGGTTTGCATCCCTCCATGTGAAACTTACCCAGTATCTCCCTTTCATACTTGCCTTGAGACACAAAAATTTCACCATCTTGTTGCCATATTTCCAATCCAAGAAAATAATGAAGAAGGCCCAAATCCTTCATCTCGAACTCCTTTGCAAGTTCATCCTAGCATGAGTGTATCAGATACTCATCACAAGTCAGTATTAAATCATCAACATAAAGAACAATGATTAAGATCTTACCCTCCACCAAAATTTGGTATAGGTTTGCATCCGCTTCACTTTTGGTGAAGCCAATCTGGTGAAATAGCTATCTATTCGAGTGTACCAAGCACGGGGTGCTTGCCTCAGACCATACAGTGCTCTCTTGAGTCTGCACACATATGACTCTCTATCAAAGGTCTCAAAACCTTCTGGCTATACAACGTACACTTCTTCCTCAATGATCTCATTGAGAAACGTAGTTTTTACATCCATCTGATGAATGCGCCAGCCCATCTGCACTGAGAGTGCAAGAATGGATCTTATGGAAGAGTACCTTGTGACAGGTGCAAAGGTCTCATAATAGTCTATCCACTTGATCTGTGAGAAGCCTTGGGTCACAAACCTGGCCTTGTATTTCTCCACACTCCCATCAACAACTTGCTTTACCTTGTAGATCCATCTCGAACCTACCACTGATTTGTCGACCGGTCTTGGGACAATTTCCCATGCACTTTTTTTGACAATGGAGTCATACTCCTCTACCATATCATCAACCCAAATGGGATCCTACGCTGCTTCCTTAAAGGAATATGGTTCAGTCACAATACATTTTCTCATGATAGCCATGTATCCAACAAATCGATCGAGAGACTATCTTTGTCTGCGCTATGAAGTAGGGGCTCCTACATTCTGTGCAACATCTAGTCTCAATATGTCAGCTTTCGTGGTGTGCTTTCTTCCATTTCTGATGGATGGATCTTCTTGAGTGGTTTCCTCCACTCCATGAACCTCCTCATGTGGCTAATCCACATCTTTAGACTCATCTTTGGGAACCATTAGTTCCTCTTCTGCATGCAAGTCTAGCTCCCTCTCAAGCGACAACCGCATGGATTTCCCCTCATCGAATTTTATATCTCGTCACATAACAATCATATTACTGTTCAACAAATACACATGATAATTATGGGGTGTTTCTGTGTACCCCACAAATATCCCAACTTCAGCAGTCGGCTCCAGCTTCTTCTTGGAATCCTTGGTCACATGCACATAAACAGATGAACCAAATTTTTTAAAATGAGAAACATCAGGTTTCTTATCAGTGAAAGCTTCTTCAGGTGTACTCATGTCAAGTATTCTATGAGGACAAAAGTTATGCACATAAACTGCAGTATTGCATGCTTCTACCCACAAATGCACTGGTAGACCCTGATCATGCAACATCGCTCGTACTGTACCCACAATCATTTTATTCTTCCTCTCCATGACCCCATTTTGTTGTGGGTTATGAGGTACTATGAGTTCTCTTTGAATTCCTTCTCTACTGCAGAAGTATTTGAATTCATTAGAGATGTATTCTCAACCATTATCGCTCCTTAGAGATTTCACTTACTTCCCCGACTCTTTCTACACCAATGATTTAAACTCACAGAACTTTGAGAATGTTTGATCCTTCTTCTGCATGAAGAATATCCAACATTTATGAGAAAAGTCATCAAACAAAATAACATAATACATATGTTTTTATGTTGAAGCAACCAAGAATGGTTCACACACGTCTATGTGAATTCTCTCCAGGATCATCGAATCACGGTTTTCCTTTTCATGAAAGGTGGACTTTACATACTTCCCCATGATGCACCCCTTGCACTGATCTAACTAAGAAAGTGTTCCCCTTGGAATTCTAGTAGATATTTGTTGAATGATCTTCAAGGCTCCATGATGAAGAAGGCCCAATCACCTGTGCCATAATTCACCCTCATCCCGACTCACCACTTTTTCTTCCTTGCCTATTATGGCACCACAACCATCTACCTCCAACATGTAGATATTCTTAACTCAAATCCTTATCTTCTTGACTTGACCCGTTGCTTTATGTTGTAGTAGGATTTTCCACTGTTAAAAGCAACATCATAGCCTCTGTCCTCCAACATTGTGACTGAGACCAAGATTTTCTTCAGACCTGAAACATGCATAACATTTTTCAATTGAAATGGTTTATCTGACTCCCTCTGAAAGGTAATTGTACCAATACCAGTCGCACTGTATCATCCATCATCACCCATCTCTATATGCATTCTGAGATCTTTCTTCTCTAAGTCAATGAAAGACTCTTTATCTCCCGTCCCTCTCTGTTAGAAAATGAGAAGATCAAGAGGAAGATATAAGAACTGCTCCACAAGGGTCACATCCATCCCAACTCATCACCTTGTGGGATCCTAATCATACTGGTGTAGAATAAATATGTGACTTGGAAACTCTTCATTGATTATCGAGCCCTAAATAAAATCACAGTCTGGAACCGATACACAATTCCCCAAATAGATGACCTCCTTGATCATCTCATGGGGGCCAAATACTTTAGTAAGATTGATATGAAGTCTGGCTACCACCAGGTCCCAATAGAACAGACATATGTATGGAAGACCACCTTCAAGTCAAAATAAGGTCTTTTTGAATGGTTGGTCATGCCCTTTGGTTTGACAAATTATCCAAATTTTTTTATGAGGATGATGGACGATATCCTGCAACCTTTCACCATTAATTTTGTAGTGGTGTATTTGAATGACACCCTCATCTACATTAATAATTGGGTAGAACACTTGCAGCATATTCAATAGGTTCTGCACACCCCACGACAACACAAATTATATAAAAACTTGGAGAAATTCTCCTTCAGCATGGAAAAGGTCCATTACTTAAGCTACATCGTTGATAAACATGGTATGCATGTGGATCCAACCAAGATCCAGGTCATCCGTGATTGGGAATCACAAACCAAACTCACTAATATTCGGAGCTTCTTGGGCCTCGCCAATTTCTATCACAGGTTTGTGTTGGGATTCTCTCATATCGCATGGGTCCTCATCCAAGTAACCAGAGGTGGAGGCAAGGAAACATTTATGTGGGGAATGTCTCAACAACAAGAGTTTGATGACTTGAAGTAGCGTTTTCACTCATCCCTAGTACTTTCATTGAGATCAAGACATATTCTTTAGACTATGTTGTGGGCGTCATTCTCACTCAACACAACCACCCCATGGCGTATCATAGTGAGACACTATCAGATTTTGTCCATAAGTACCCTACTTACGACAAAGAAATTTATTCCATTATGCAAGCCTACTGCCAGTGGAGAAATTACATTCTAGAGAAGGAGACAGTCATCCAAACTGATCACAAGCCACTACAGTTCATGCAGATCCAAGGAAAATTTCAAAATGACCGCCATCAGAAGTGGTCCACATACTTACAGTTGTTCCACCTCAACAACAAGTATAAAACATGAAGTACCAACTGAGTTTCTGATTTCCTCAGCTGAGATCTAGTCGCGACACTGACCACGATGCTAAAATATTGTGTCCATGAGACCTCCGGATGGTCCCACCTCTATACGATAGACCCCGACGTCTCCACCACCTACCAAATGTTGGGAGAAATCTCAATGGTCTCTAATTTTGATCTTTAGGACAAGCTATTGTGTCATCTGGGCCATCTCCACGTTCCATCGAGCGAGTGCACGAAGATGATTTTAGATTCTCACTACATTTGGGTGGTAGGACACTTTAGCATCGAAAATACAGTGGCAGTGTTGTAGAAACATTTCTACTGGCCAAAACATCGACAAGATGTCGACAATTATATCAGGTCCTGCACTGCCTGTGCTATTGAAAAACTGACCACTAAGAAACATGGCCTATACACCCCTCTACCTACTCTTGACAATCCATGGGAATCCATATCAATGGAATACATGTTAGGCCTCCCGTCCACCAAGAGGGCAATTGACTATGTTTTTGTGGTTGTTGATCACTTTTCCAAATGGAAATTTTCACTACCTGCAAGAATAACACAATCTCAGAGGCCACTACCACATTATTCTTTGAACGTGTCTTGGTACACTTTGGGATACCACAAACTATTATATCCAATCGGGACAATCCATTCCTCAACACATTATGTTCGAGCCTCTGGTAACTGCTAGATAACAAGCTCACGAAATCCACTGCCTTCCACCCGCAGACAGATGGCCAAACTTAGGTCATCAATCAGATGATCATACATATCATGTGCACGTACAATTCCAAGAACCCCTGCACATGGTGTGAGATTCTTACTTAAGTCCAACATAGCTACAACTTATCCCTGCATAGCTCAACTGGCCACAACCCATTTCAGGTGGGGTTGGGATTCCAACCATTGGTCACCATGGATGTTGCACTACCCCTGGAGACCACTTGGGCCGACTCATCCCCTGCTACACTAGAAGCTGAAAAATCCACCCGATTCATTGAGCGGATCCAACACATCTTCCAACAAGTTCAGTTTATCTTACAGAAGTCCAATGCCAAGTAAAAGAAATGCCATGATCAACACCAGGTGCCAGATAAGTTTTAGGTGGGCAACAAATTTTGGTTGCACTTGCAGAAAGAACAACTTAAAGGGCCCCATCAGAATATTCTCCCACTCTGGTATGGGCCATACAAAATCACCAAGGATGTGGGTGACAATGATTTTGTGCTCAGCATTCCCCCTTTCCTTGGCCTACACCCAGTCTTCAACGTTGATCTCCTTCGTCCATATATCCCACCCTTATTGGACACCTCAGAGATAAAAGAGTAGTTGAAACCAAAAAATATCAACCCTAACTACATGCGATATGAATCTAGTGAAAAAATTGTGGACACACAGATTTAGGGAACCCAACACCAAAGAATCCAACTTTATCGAGTTGTCAAAGTAGGGAAGCTCCTGCACCAAGGCAAGTGGTTCACTCGGGGTCAAATTCAACAGAAATTTCCTCATCTGATGGGGGAACTCAATGCAACATATACCATTGATTCCTAATGGGGGAGTAATTATCTATATGGATTTCGGTGGCCTCCCACCTATTCCAATTAGTTCATTTTGGCAGTTTTCGAGTTTGGCAATTTGTTTCCTAGTTTTTGGGTGCCTGACTTGCAGGGTTGTTTTGAGGCCCTAAACAGTCTTTTTAGGGATCTCCATAGCTGAGAATTACCTTAGATAAATATACCAGGGATAGACGTTTCCAATGGGTTATCGTGCGACTAAAAAAAAGATCATATGAAAAAGTTACGACCCCAAGAAGTTGATGGACTAACTTACCCAAACGGGGCCCACATGAGTTTTGGCATTTCATCTCCTAAGGTTAAGTTTTTGGATGTCTAGAGTTTTTGACATTCCTGTTTATTGTAAAAATGACTTCAGATACTCATTGTAAGTATCTTCTTGTGAATGAGTGTAGCCTTCACATCTCTTCTCAGAGATAAGCTGCCACCATTCCAACAAGCTTGTTTTTCGTTGTATTTTACAGCTTCATCTCATTTCCTTATTGAATAGAAAACTAGTTTTACTGTATCTCTATTATTCTCTGTTAAGCATATTTTAATAACCTGTATTCATTTCGTTCTACTCATAAAATATTGATCACAAATATTTGTTCACTGTATGATGTGTATCTATATTCGTATTTGTATTATAATTCATGAGTAATTCATGTGTACATATGTTTCATGTATGTGTTAATGTTGCTTCCGCATGAACATGTTCATGAATAGAGTATTGATGTTTGTTTAATTTCATTATATGTGTGTGTGTGTGTGTGTGTGTGTGAATACCAGATGCTATCTATATTTCCACAAAGTTATTTGGTGGAATGGCCTGGCCTGTTGGTTTAAGGACGAGAGTGTTACAAAATAGTATCAGAGAAAGGAGAGAAGTCCAGGAACTGATGTTGCTCAACCTGTTGGTGGTTGGGGACGTTACAAAATGGTATCAAAGAAAGGATAGACATCCAGGAAGTGACGTTTCCTGGCATGTTGGTGGCTGGGGATGTTACATAAAGAGAATTCCATAATGTCATTTTTCATACGTTAGTCCGACGAGACCGAAAAAGAGATAATCTACCACTCATTAGATGTTTTATTCAACTAATTATACAAGCATGAAAAGAACAAGCTCACTCGGATATCGTTTCATGTTTAAGAATCTTGAAAAGATCTTAAAGGATACTTTGTAGGGTTCATTTTTTGTGTTACCAATGGAAGTTTGAAAAAATGATAAAAGGTTACTCAATTTCATTCTCATGGTTTCATGAGCATGAGAAAGAATTAATATTGTTCTCGGAGTTTTTCCTAAAAAAAACTAAAAGCATTTGTACATAAGAAAAACACACAAAAACAACAAAAAATGGTGGACCCCTATCAAACGTCTCATCCTTAGATCTTTCAATCTATAATAGAAAACGGTTTGCAAAGTTGGTTAGACTTTAGGGCATAGGTAAAATATGAAAGATATTTTAATTTTGCAATAAAATATTGTAAAATGTAATAAAATAGGTCAAAACAACCCATTTACCATTTCATTTTGCAATTTCACCCAAATAGTGCCCAAAACCCTCTTTTTCACCCAAATTTCAAGCATTGATTTCGAAGTGCCTGGTGGACCATCTCGCAAACCGCTTCCATAAAAAAGGTAGTCTCTTAATCCTTTCTCTTTTCATGGTTTAAAATTTCATTTTAATTCATTGACCTAAGCAGGCTCAATGGAATATAACTCCTCATTTCATTGGTGTGAGATCCAGCGCTTTGAGATCGTCACAAGCCCACAGTGTTGTGAACTGCGACGATCTGACATGATTGCAAGGGAATCAAAGCTAGGGTGTGTCAACGTTGCTCTACATAAAATAAAATCCCTGTGACGACCGCAATTAATTTTTTGAAAAGATAAAATGAGTTAGGAAAACTTCCAATAATTGATTTTTTATGACTCTACGCATCTTTTGATGTCACTTGGCAGGTTTTCCTAATTCAAAATGCTCATGTGGAGGGAATGAGAGGATGAGAAAGAAGAATACTTTGTTGGGAATGATTAAGGCACGGTGATGGCACTCCCAAAGTGTGGTTTACTCAATTTCTTTGAAATTCAAGGCATGAGATCCCAACTGAGATTGTTGGAGTATCTAATCCACATGTGGGATGTAAATTAACAAGCCTTTCACATGGGTTTGCATACACTCACCTTGGATATAGATGACATTTACTTTCTGATGGGGTTATCTTGTCAAGGATCTCAGGTATCACTCTCGGGAAGAAGGGGTTGGGGAGAACCCATGGATTACTATGTTGCACACCATTGCATTCCAGGTACGAAAAATTATAGTGACAAGGTTTCCATTAGGAATGTTCAGGATTTACCATTGAGAACCATCCTTTATACTATCACCAGGATGGTAGGGAGTGCAAATCCCCACATGGATTTGCCAAGACACTTCCAGTATTCCATAGAGTGTATGGAGCCTTGGGTCTTCAATTGGTGCGAAGGTGTCTTGAAGAACATGAAAAAGAAATAGACAAAGTGACGTAATGGTTAGTTGAAACAGTTTGGTTACAGATCCATTTTAGTGTCCTTCTTCTTGGAGAGGGTCCCCGTGTTACGTCTACAGGAGGATTGGGGTATACCTTCTCCACAATATTGACATATGAAAATATGGGTGGACATGATGGCTCGTCACGATGGCATGCCTATTGTCAAGTATGACAAGGTTTTCTTCTAGTGGCTGAGAAATCAATGTTACTCCTCAAAATTACTCACTTTGCAAGTGTCGGAAGTGTCATCATTTCAAGTGTCGCAAGTGTCACATCTTGACCGCAAGTGTATAAGTGTTTCTGACATCATACTTCCTTATTTCCTATGTCATGCCTCAAACAACATGACAAGGACACTTAGGACACCTCAAAGATTAGTCTTGAAGAGGAGGAATCAATTTACTAGAAGTACAAGTGTTTTTCCACTAGCAAACCCACTCAAAAGACATTGTTGGAGAGGAGATCTCCCCCCTATGCTGTCAGGGAGCATTATAATGCTATGATTCCCTTTATGGGGAATGATTCCACTATTAGGAGTGTCAGTGCTTGATGCTACTCTTTCAAGGAGCGCTATAACGCTCTGATGCACTTTTTGGAGGAGCGCTACCTATTCTAGGAAAAAATTGGTTTGTTGAGAAGAATGAGGGAAAGATCCCCTCAATATCTGAAGGCAGTTGGATTTGAATCCTTGTTCAAGCCATGATATTAGGGAAGATTCATAAATAGAGGAGGAAAATCCTCAACTTACCCCAAATATATCTCAAGTAGTTGGGCCTATCCAGGCCTATTTAAACATGCCTTCTCATGGTGAAAGGAGATGGAAAAAGTATTATGAAAGATCCAACCTATGATCTCATGAAGAAGGTGTCTTTCAAAACATCAGCATTCAGTGTGTGGACTGTTTGAGAAAGGGTTCGGATGAGGAAGGCTTGACGAAGATGTGACACCCACATCTATGGCTGTAAGCATTCTTCGTTGTTGTTCTCTTTAATATAATATGCTTGGTCTGTTTCTTTCAAATCTGTTTTTGATCTCACATGAATTTGTCTCTAATAGATAGGTCTATTTAGAGCTAATATCAGTAGAGTAGGAAGTTGTTCATACTTTTGTTTGTCTACAGGGCTTATTGAGGAGCGTAAGATTGGAGCTCAACTCAGACCGTGCAGGGAAAAACACCGGTAAAAGGTACTTCTTTTCTCCTTCCTCCTCACACATTAGTTTATATAGATATAAAAGGAATCCAATGTCCATGATAAACATCTTCTGTCTTAAGAGTTAAGAGTCTAGCTCTCAAGAGGAGATCTACCTGTCTGCAGGGAGATTTTCCTTCAACAAAAATTGGCGACAACATTGGGGAAGAATAAAAAAATTTAGTTTTGGTTTTCCTCACAGACCTTGTCTTACCCTTTGTTGTTTTTTAGACTTTGTTCATCCCATATGTTTGATTTCATATGATTATTGAATCCTTATTCCATCACACATACTCTGAATGCAAAAGTTCAACTGAGTTTTAGGGTTTTTGGACAATTTTCTGGGTTTTAGGACACCATCACTCCCCCACCTTGTCATCAGGGTGCCAGTGCTTCCTGAAGGTCTTAGACAGAGTGTTATAATTCTCTGGTGTCCCTTACACTAGAGCATCGACCTTCCTCTGCAAAAAAACCTTCTAGAATTGTATTTTTCCAAAATCCAATCTCTGTTTTTACCTTTGCTCAATTTCTTCGTACTTCACTACATCTTCCTATTGACCTTTGACGATCTGATTTCTGGGAAACAAGAATTTTTGTTGTTCAGATTTTTGACGTTCTTCCTTATTTTGAAATTTTCTTCTGGTGAAGAACTCGGGATCAATCCACCGATGTCTCCTCTCTTATCTGATTGAGTGCAAATTGTGCTGAAGAACATTAGAAATCTGTGAATCATCTCATTTGGTTCTCTGAGGTCATTTTTCTTAGCATATTTCTTTTATGTGAAAATTTTTTATTTTCTTTGTTATCTTTTGTTTTCCTTTTTGCTTCTTGTTTTCAATCATAGCAAGAGGTTGTGTTGTTTGTGCGAAATCTGCTTATGTTTGTCCAAGTCTCCTTGATCTAAAAGGTTAATTGGCAAGAGAAGTTTCGTATTGAATTAATAATTATTCGCATACAAACAATAAAGATACATATTAGTCATTGATTTGCATATTAGAAGGCATTTTTGAAAAGTTTTAGCATTGCATTGGATTTAATTGAGGAAAAATTGATTGAGGACATTCCTTATTAGTGTTTGATAGTGAAAACAACTCTCTCTCTCTCCCTTAAATAGATATTCAATAAAAATAAATGATTGCTTATCATCTTTTATGCATTTTTTGGGAATTGAGTCATTTTTCCATCTGTTTCACTTTCATACATCCCTTTTGAGTAAAGAACAACTGTAAAATGAACGCTAATTAAAAATTATCTGGAACATTTTTTTATTTTTAGGATCTTCCACCAATAATAGACTAGGATTAGAACTTTGGATTAGGCTGTGAGCACAACTCTCCAAAGTTTCCAAAACAAACATTAGCATCTTGAGCTAGGGAGAGTCAAATACAATTGTCGTATTGGTTTTCTGGGATCCCCCTCTCACACAGGGGTTACGCACGAGGTCGCATTCGGGTGAATTATGGAGATTATATCTCTGTGGTTCAACTATTTGTAGTGGTCGGATCTTATATTGGGGGTCACTTGAAGGTATACCCATGATTATGTGTGGGAGCCCCTCGGGTTGATTTCAGACTTGTTATCCTACCCATATGTTCAGATCAGACTGTCGATAGTACCTACCCAGGGAATGACTGCGAATTATTGTCTTTAGTTGCCATAATATTTAGGTACTTACACAAGGTGACGCTGAAGGGAAGTCTCATTGTACCTGGGACAGACATTGGTCAAACTCACTCGGGCTCCTTGGAGGGTAAATCCACAATTACTGCATGGAAGCTTGCACCAAGGTGAAATTCCATTAAGCAAGTTTCCATTGCAACTGTTCCACCATATCCTAGCCCCTTCTTGACTTGATCACGCGATGTTGGATTTCAACACCAACTAGCATGGTCATCGAAAGAAGGTTTTGTTTTCTTGGTTTTTATTCCTAGATTTTATTAGAGTATGATGTTTCTTTTCGTTAGTTGGCCATAGATTTTTTCGTCGATTTTTTTTTGCCAACATCGACCCTCCACATCGTTCGCGTAGGGTATAGGGACATCCTCAAGAAAATATGGAAGATACTACCCCTTTACCCCCTCATTATATGGATGGATCTCCTCAACAGAGTGAGGTTCATGAAATTATAACTTCCCAGGAGGAAGTTCCCACCTCTTTAGAGGATTTTCGAATTGTTTCAAAGTATCTGGAGGCTTTCCGCATTCCTGCGAGATATGAGAGGCATTTTCTCCAACTGAATTCAGCTGGCGAACTTATCATTGTTAATCCTTCTGACGTTCTGACTGGGTCTCATTCAAACCCTCTATTCAAAGACCCCTTTTGGACTGTGGACATTGTTCGAAGCCCACCGCACATGGTGTGCGACCTTTACGGACCAGGAATAGGTGTTGATATGCCTATTACCTACACCATACCCTTAGATCATTTTATCAGTACTATCATTTTTTCAACTTCACCATACGTTAATGTGAACATGTCATCCGTTGGCCCAAGTTCCACTTCTTCTCTCCAGACGGCCCATTCTACAATGGTCCCTCACGTTCTGACTATTCTTGCCAGTAATGTGGTGGCTAGCCAAGCTACAATTGGCACACCACTAACATCTAAACCTTCATCATCACTTCCTTTTGGGTACAGAGCACTGAATTATTTCGTTGTCACCACTACCCAAGCTATGCCTGGAAGTTCCATACCTATAAAACAACCTGGAGGGGCCGGTCTTGGTGGTTTTAATCCATTAAGAAACACCGGTCAGTCATTTATGTATGGTTCCCAAATTCTAGGAACTCTACCCCATACTAGGGGGAAACCCCCTCTTGGGGGACAACCTCTGCTTGGGGGCCAACCTCCTTTCAGAGGGAAACCTCCTTTTGGGGGGTATCCTCTCGTAGGAGGACAACCTCCATTTGGAGGGCAACCTCATGCTGTGGGATAGTCTGAAACCGGAACCCACCATCAACCGCATGGACAAAATGCATCTACAACACCCAATCCATGGAATATTCCTTTCCTAGGAAACCCACAATTCTCGGGAGGACACAATCCTCAAGCTCCACAACAACCTCTTTCTTCTCAGTGGACTCATCCATATCCTCCTTATGGACAAAATGTTTACCCCCATTATAGGAAAACACCAAATCCGGCTTATAATCCTCAAAACCCATCCGTTTATCCTCCGCTCACACATGTTTCTTGAACCCCCTCAAATCCTGTGTACCTTGGTCAACATCAACCTTATGCAGGAGGAACGATTGGTTACAATTATCGACCTAACCCAGTGTATGGTCCTATTGGTGTTCCTATGCCACACCAGTATCACCTGCAGGTTAACCGACAGTTACCTTTCCTTGCAACTTTGGATCTCCCAGACTTGTCTCGGTTAACAAATGATCCTATTTTTCATTCTCTGGCTTGGCCAACTATTCCACCTAAACTTCCTTATGATATTCCAAAATTTTACGAAAAGTCCGGAGAAGATCCAAATAACCATGTGATGACTTTCCATTTGTGGTGTTCATCAAACTCCCTCATGGATGATTCTATACGTTTGCGTATTTTCCAACGAACACTTATGGGTTCTGCAACAAAGTGGTATATTGAACTACCATGTGCTTCTTTTCAAGATTTCAACTCCCTTGCCATGTCTTTCCTCACGTACTTCCAACTACCCATTCAATATGAGACGAGTACCGAACTATTGACCTCCCTTCATTAGACGAACTCTGTACATATCTCTGGTCATATTCATGAATGGAGGCATCGACGAAGGTTGATCAAAGTGATCATTCCTGACCAGTTATTAGTGGAATGGTTCACTAGATCACTGTTACCCTCAATTTCTCATGATGTTTCCATGGGTGGTGTTGTCACCGAGGAAGAAGCCATTACTCGAGATCAATACCTAGATTTGGTTTATTCACAATCTGGTACTCTGTACGAATTGATACCAAATGCTACCCGTGCCACCACAGATCCATCCAAACTATCATCTACCTCACACGCGGATGGAGTTATTGGCTCTGTCAAAACCCAATCTACTTCCCAGTCGACTGGAACAACCCATCGGTCCACTTCGACGTATGCTCCCAGTTCAACCACACCCTCTTCTACCTCCCCTCAAACTCATGTATTTGAGGTGAATGCAGTCCAATCAGCCCCTGCACAACAATCTGGAGGTAAGAACAAGACGAGAAATAAACCGAAGAAAAACAATAACAATGAACAACCAAAAAATCAAACTCAAACCCCTGCTGTCGGAAAACAACCAGAACAGAAACCAAAATTCCCATGTCTCATTTGTGGTGATGACCACTACACCCGAGATTGTCCACATCATGATGAAGTGGCCAAGCCTTTTAAAGGAAATTCACAACCCGCTGTGCTTAATCAACCTTTTCCATAACAACAATCCTTGTATGCTCAAACCCCCACTCCAGGGGGCAGTTCCAGCCAATCCCATGATGAGGCCTCGACAAGTGCCCATATTTACATGTTTAATGGGATTAATCTGACCACTCGCACTATGACATATGACACACCGGTTAAAACTGATAAGCCGAAGACCACTAACGGTTCTTTACTTGACCCATCACCATATTCCGTTAGTCCTCCGTCTGCTATCCCTTCGTTCGGGCCACTCCAGATCGAGAAACCTTCATTTGACTCCATCTTACGCCCTCCTAAGAGCACTATTCAGAAATCTACCTTCAATCCTAGTTCATGGGCTGCCCAAAACTACAACAACGTTGAAGATTTGGCTCAAGCACCATGTGCTATGTCTTCTTTAGAAGTTCTACAACATTGTCCCAGTAAACGTAGAATGCTCTTAGCCGCCATCGATGCTTTTGATCCTGAGTCATATAATAACCTCACATTTAATCTGGATGATCATCAGCCTTGACTCTCCCACCAACTAGCTTTTCAAGTCGATGTTGTTGTTCACTATCAACAAATCCACCGAACTATCCTGGATGAGGGAGACTCTACTTGTGTCATGTGTTTGGCTTGTTGGAAAATATTGAAATCACCTACCCTTAACAAATCCCCTACGATTTTATGCACTTTCGATGGGTGAGGTTTTCATCCTCACGGACTTTTACAATCCTTAGCCGTTCAGTTGGGTGGAAAAACCGTTACTGCTGATGTCGAGGTGGTCGATGCCCCCCTCAATTACAACCTATTACTCTAAATAATTTGGTTCTACGCTATGACTATTGTCGCCTCATCGGTGTTTCGATGTGTACAATTCCCTCATCAAGGAAATATTGTCACTATCGACCAACTAGATTTCTGTACACCCAATGCTCATGCTCCTGCTACCAACAACATTCCTTTTTTGGGAGACCATAATATTACGTATGAAAGCATTGGTGTTGGCTTGTTGAAAGATTCTATCCTTATGGGTACCTTCCATACACCACTTCCATCCACCACACATCATATTTCCATCATCAATATGATTTCGACTATGGCTTATCAATCTTTGGAATCATTTGACCCTTGGATTGTACCTAGTCCTATGGAATTCGATGTACTAGGTGACACCATGCCACTTAGCCCAGCCGAGGCTGCATACATTGCTATTCAATATGCCTCTCCCTCCCCGGATGACCCACATCTATTGGCACCCGATGCCTACTCGATGTCATCATGGTTGGATTCCCTATTGTTTGCAATCGATTACATTTCCCAAATTTTTCCTTCTGATGAATCTATAATGGAAATACTTAGTATTGACGACATACCTTGGGATGATAGTCATCATCGATCCTCTTTTCTTCCGCCTCTAGAATAAATTCACAAAGACATACACTCTGTCTTCCCTCCTGATGTTAACAATTCTCCACAATCTCCCATCCTCACACAAGATACTCTTTTTGAGGGGAATCTAGGTAATATTTCTACTACAATCCTTATTGATATTTCGATTAAGGAAGGCGTTGTGGAAAATGTTAACCTTGGTGCTAATTTCACACCCGAAGAGGTGGTATCTTACACCGCTCTGTTTAAATAATTTTGCGATGTCTTTTCTTGGAGCTACGAAGAAATGCCAGGGATTGACCCCTTGATTGTCGTGCATGAAATCAAGACTTACCCAGGTGCGAAGCCTATTCAACAGAAACTCCACCTGGTTCATCCCAAGAAAATTGCATCTATAAAGGCAAAAGATGAGAAGCTTTTGAAATCTGGCTTTATCTATCCTTTCCCCTTGACAGAATGGGTCTCCAACCTTGTTCCGGTTGCCAAAAAATAGGGAACCATTCGTGTCTGCATTGACTATTGAGATATCAATAAGGCTTGTCCAAAGGATAGCTACCCTATGCCCTTCATCGACCAGATCATTGATAATTGCGCTGGGAGCATAATTTTCTCTTTCATGGATGGTTTCTCCAGGTATAACCAGATTGAAATTTTACCTGCTGATCAACATAAGACAACCTTTATCTGCCCATGGGGAACTTTCGCCTATTGGAAGCTACCATGTCATATGCTTTCCACAATATCAAGAATATTGTAGAACCTTACCTTGATGACTTACCTGCCCACTCATCCAATCGATCAGATCATGTTGATCACCTACGGGTTATTGTTCTTCGATGTTGTTTTTACCGTATCCGTTTGAACCCACATAAGAGTATTTTTGCTGTCAAATCTGGTCGAATCCTCAATTTCGTTGTCTCTAAGGACAAGATTTGGGTGGATCCCTTAAATATTAAGGCTATTTTGGCCTTACCCCTGCCTACTAGTTTGACATAACTCCAAAGTTTGCAAGGGAAAGCAATCTTCCTTCACCGTTTCATTTGTAACTACACTGAGATAACTAAAGGATTCATGCAATTGTTGTAGAAAAACACCCCTTGCATTTGGGATGACATTTCTCAACGATCGTTTAATGCTCTCAAGCATGCCTTGACCCATGCACCTTTGTTGCATCCTCCAGATTATACAAAGGACTACATCCTTTACTTAGTTGCCTCTACTTCCACTATTGTGATGGTGTTAGTTCAGGAGGACCCCAACGATGAGGAACATGTGATCTATTACCTGAGCAAGAGTCTATCTAGACCAAAACTCCGATATTCACATGTAGAGAAACTAGCTCTGGCAACCCTCATCACTGTCCAGAGATTTCGACATTACATCCTGCTACACACCACCACTGTTATCGCGGACTCGAACCTCATGTATCATGTCTTGACACACCAATTTCTTGGTGGAAAATACTCCAAATGGATCGTCATCCTTCATGAATTTGATCTTGAATTTGTGAAGTCCAAAGCTAAAAAGTCCCTGGTGTTTGCGGAGCTTATCTACCTCCTTTGTTTTTTTATCCCGTCACAAATTTCATTCTTAATGCTTGAAATCGAAAGATGGTTTTCGTATTTTCCGTCTGTGGTTCAAGAACCTCTGAAGCTTTATCACGCAAGCAGTGATGATTATTGTACTCTTGAGGCGAGTCCTACCTTTCATAAAAAAAAATCCCCTTTTTTTTCTACCTCGGGATCTCACAAGTTGGATGCTATAAATCACATAGTTCACAAGCCCCGAGAAACAAAATGGTGAAATCATTTTAAATTTTTATCCAAGGCAGTAACGGGAGTAAATTTTTCCTAAACCATGATTAAACATCATCAGGTTTTCACACCTCAGCATTCACCAAATCCAAAAGTTTAATGTCATAGCCCCGATAGCCGAGAACACAAAGTCCTTATTTAGTAATCCGTGTCAAGGTTAAAAGTAAAAGCTAAACCATGGTAACGTTCTGTCGGCAATTTTCCACTCGACATTTTATTTTCAAAAGGTTATACTATCTAAGCCCCGACTCTCGAAGTCACGATAAGGATATGAACATAATTAATTAATCACTTAATCCAATTTTATCTTTCCTTTCAATTAAAATGTATTATCACGATCTCGCGGTTTCGCAGCTCGGCATACAAACTTCCTGGAAACTTATTTTCGAAGCTCTGAGTCGCGATATGGTGAATAAAATAATTACGTAATCAATTAACCACCTAATCATGATTGCAGTTTTATTAACCAAAATCGATCATCGCAAATTCACGGGTTAAAGGTTCAAAGAGTTAAAGCAAAATTCTCGATACAACGAGTACCAAAAGAGTAATTAACGTTGGTAAAACGAGATTAATTAAGCTAAATCAATATCTCTCGTGTTTTGATGCTGGCATGATTTACGAGGTAGTCTTATTTATTCCATACACCAACTGACATTTCTAACCACTAAAATTTATGGCATTAATTATGAAATAAGGCGAATCGACGAATAAATATTGTGTTTTATGGCTAAATTTATTTCTAAACATGATTTGACATATCTCTTCTAAAAAGTACCGAGTTTTCGAATATATATAAAGTTGTTATTTGTTATAACAAGTTCACTTCTATATTGCGCAGAGAACATTTTCTCGTCGAGCTAACTTCTGTATGTATACGTACTTTTATCGTAGAAGAGCCAAAGCAGGATCGTCCGTCATGGCCCCGCGAAAAGCATCCAAAGCCAGTGTTGAGGTTTTAGGACAAGGTTCAAACAATGTCACTGATACTTCACCTCAAAGTGTTGACTCTGTCCTGAACTGGTCATTCGTCTCGGATGTTCTCTAGGCCGAATTAGTGGATTATTCCAATGATTCCAGCGACAATGAAAAAGACGATATAATCACCAAGTATAAGATCGTCATTCAATCGAGAATGCATAAAATAGCAGCCAGGCCACGACTACTGCCATATTACGATATGGCCCGATGGGCATTAGACCATGTGGACATACCAACCAGAACCATCATGAATGAGCAGAAGGTCACCATCGGGACTTTCAGGCCTGAACATCTGCAAGCCATGTATAAGTTGCCCATAACGTTTGACTTTACATATGGCGCCGAATTCTTGGACGAGTTCAAATAGAAGGAATGTGTACAGTATGATAAAACCATTTCCATATTAATAAGATATTGGGTTTCACACCCTACGAAGTTCAGGGAAGACAGTGATGGTATATATTCAATAGCTTCCTTAGAACTGTAGTACAAGTATGTAGCTATGATGACATGCAGATTATACGAGAGAGAGGAAACTTTTCATTTATTTCTTCCATGGGTGCCTCTAATATTTCGAGTCACTAAAGGATGTTCCTTTGACTGGGCAAAAATATTTTCTGATAGCTTGACCAGTCGGGTCATAGAGTATCAGGTGCAGAAAGAGAGCGGAAAAATTTCTTCATTTTTTATGTCTGCGTATATTATGGACGCCGTGTGCTTCCTAACACCGTTCCCCTTAATGAATTGGAGTTGGACTCCAGCAGAGGCCGAGCCCATTCATGTCTATCATTCGAAGTTATGGGAAAACAAAGCAGTAGATTTCGTATATGAAATATTCAACTGGGTGATGGTGCCTCTGTATGTCACTATTTTCGGTCACCCACCACCCAGGATCTCAGACAGTGTAGTGACGAATCTGAGAAACATAGCTGACTGGTATGTAGAAGTTGAATTTTCATATCTCATAGTTTTTGGGGCCTCTGTTCCCCCGCATGCATTTCCATTGTTCATTCCTAACAAGCTGGCTTGTTGTGAAGTTGCTAGACAAAGGGTAATCGGTGGTATAAGCAAGGATCTTAAGGGATACTCAAAGAAGGTATGGCCACCTTTTCCTATTCATTTGAATTCATATTCTTTATTAGATTTTGGGCATGCCAAAGGTGAGGCAGCAGCCCTACAAAACCTAAATTTGGTCCTCATTGAATACAAGAAACATGATCCACAAAGGGTCATGAGTAATCATTTGGCCAGTTGTGGGCTCAAGATATTTGAGCATGAAAATTCACCCCTGGATGAAATTTTCCGAGGTGCAAGATCATATGCTGAGATCTTAGCTCCGATCCAAACATTGGCACCTGAAGAGAGGGACGATGTTCTGAAATTCCAAGAACATCGACGTAGTTGCCTTACCGCAGTATTACGGGGTGAGAATCTGATTACAACGGAGGTGAAACAAAAAGATGTCGAAGGCTCCAATGATGCGACTCTCGGTCAAGAAAAACACCAGGACGGGGAAGAGCAAACTAAGAGTCTGAAATAAAATATAAAGACTCTCGAACCGCTGAAGAAGCAGAGTCCAGTTACTACTCCAGGACCATCAGTGAAATAGATCGAAGATCCTATCACATCGGTTACTCCCTTGCAATCGAATCAGGGAAATATTGATGCAGGGTGGATCTTCAATGAAGATTTGAGGCCTATAAGGGTGGAAGAGCTCCCTCCAAATGAGTTCTTCTTCGATAAGAAAATAAAGGCAGTAGTAAAGAGAGATTTCTACCGAGAAGGAGAATTGACAGTCAAGAAATACAAAGTTATGACTGATGGGAAGTTATGACTGATGACAAAGAAATAGCTCGGTCATTAGGTGCATATTCCACAACGAACCAATTTTCAGTAGGGGTTTTGAAAAACCATCTTAAACAAAAAAATCACCTCATCAAGACCCTTGAAGCTAGACTAGCCACAACAACGGAGAGCGCCAAAGACCAGGCGAGTGTAGGTATAGAGAAAGCAAGGTTGGCCAGTAAAAACGAGATAGAGATGCTCAAGACTAAGCTCGAACAAGCACAGTTGGTGGTTCGGGATGGTCAGATGCAAGCGAGCTAGCAAAAAGATTTGATCGAACAGTTTCAAGCTAGGGTGGAAATCGTTGAAAGCAAAGTGATAAATATCAGGATGTTTCAGTCCCAGGCTATGGATATTCGGAGTAGAGTCTCTGCGGCCCAACAAAATTTACTCGGCAAGGTAGAGGAGATTCGAGACAACTGCTTGCTGGTTAATGAAGTTTTGGAGAATTTAACTGCTAGAGAAAGGGAAGCTGGAGCAGCACGGGTCGCCTTCTAGGAGGTTGTGATAGCTACAAACAACATGGATTTGGGAAGTACTCCCAGGTTCACCATTTCAGAGCATACCAGAGGAAACATTCTAATTAAAGAATGGGAGCACAACATCACGAAAGGCAAGCTGCAAGCCAAAAGGGTAGAGAATTCCTTAGAAGAGGCCTTTAGTTCTATAGATGGAAATCTGCTAGGCATTGATAGTGGGGGTAATGCCGAGGCATTGATTCAAATGAATATGGCAAAAATCTCGCTTGATTTAAAGGAAAAATAGGAAAGAGATTCGGCCGAGATCTCCTAAGTGACTATGGCGGAAATAGTCCAAATAGACAAATGTATGATTAAACCAAGCATGCAATTATGTGCTATCGACATCATACACAGACAGATGGAAGACATGCTACCACAATTAACCCGAGATTGTTACTCTTTTGAAGCCAACTGTCAAGAAAAACTGTCAAGGCTGATATCTTGGCTGGTTGAAAGATGTGTCACCTGTACCGAGCATGCGCGAGGACAAACTTCTGGCACCAATTAAATACAAAGAAGAAGAAATCGAGCGATTTCTCTCCTCCCTATCATAACTGAAATTTTTGTAACGATTGAGATTCCATCTTATTTTAAAACTGTATAAATATACCATAAAAAGAAAGAAAAAGGGCTGGACCTTTTTGTCTCGATTGTAACAGAGTTTTTACACTTTGAGAGTTAATACAAAGCAAATCTGAAGATTCTCAATTCCGTCACGACTGTGTTATGAGTTTGTTTTCTTGTATGTCATATTTCGTTTCATTTCATATTCTTATCTGATGAATGCTTCGCTATAATTTAGTACAACCTCTACTATAGCGAATGAATTTTAGTTTTCTATAATTGTTTACTGTTTTTCCTCTATACCAGCTATCAGTAGGTGTAAGACCAGTCAACACCTATAGAATTCTATATATATTTTATGCTTCATCGGGTTATTTCCTTACATTTTTCTTCCTCTGTTTGTACATGAGATTCTCCCTTGATAGGAGCCTTACTTGATAGACAACTAAACGTTTTCCCCCACCTCATACAATTTTATTAAGATATAACTCAGTTACGGAACGAGACTTTGATTTGCATCCCGTTTTATTCCTGAAACCGTAAACTCTCTTTTATACGACTGAATTAAGACAACACTTAATTTCCCTCTGAAGTTTTTCTTATTTTACTGTTCCTCCATGACTGACCCTGTACCAACACAGCCCAATATCGAACTCGTATTATCAAATCAAACACACATTTCCTTAAACCTTTTCGATACTATTCTCAAAATAGCTACTACCCGGGTTGAACTCGAACGCTCATGGGAAACGATTGAACAAGATATAACCATCCAGGAATAGTTGGAAGCTAGACAATGCCAACATAGAAATATTCCCTAGTTTCCCTTGCCAAAGGTTGACGTTTATCTCTTCCCTACCCTTCACCAGTTTCGGATGCCTAGACACTGTACTTCTAAGCCTTAAGTACAGACTCTAGAACAACATCTTTTTGGCGCCGTTGTCGGGGACCGAAGTTACAAAATCTTTTTCCCTAGGAAAATGACATTTCTAGTTTTCGTTGAAAGTGTTACCCTTTGATAGTGAACAAAGAGTACACACCTTTTTTAAGGCTTTCCAATTTTTCACTTGGAGACTCCACAAATAATAAACTGGCATCCGGTCGAAGGAATACCAGACAAAACCTGGATGGTAAGTGGATTACGCCCGTTACTGATCCTAAGAAGATTCTAAAGGTGAGAGGCTCTCTCAAGCCAACTGCTACAATTTACAAGCTTAAACCCCTACAATTGAATACTAAGAGTTCTTCTGAACCCTCAACTTCACGCAGTCCTCTTTTTGATGCTAAAGATTTAACGTCAACCTACTCTGAAGTTAGGAGTGAGATCCATCCAACAATCCCCTTAGTACAGAAAGGAAAGGGCCCTCTTGAAAGTTCGTTGGCAGTTGACATACCATCTTTCCTTCAGTTAAATTTCCTGACCTCACCAAATTCTGAAGAGTGTGTTACACATTCGATTTCCACAGCTGTCGATTATCCTGATTTCGTCTCTTGCAAATCTGAGGAACCGAGTCCTCGCGTTCCTTATCTTTCCTCATCACATTTTCCTCTTCGCGAAGAAAATAAAGATTCACTTTTAATTTTCTGAAACCCCCTTTACAACTTTCCACAAATAATGATGGCAGTCGTCGGAGGAGGAGGTGGAGGGTTTATAAGAGGAGGTGGAGGGTTTATCGGAGGAGGAATGGGAGGAGCCCCTCTTTGAGGAGATGGAGGCCAAGGGCCTACCCCCCCTCCCAGAGTGTTTGCGAAAGTTACATCTAGATATGCTCCCTTGGTATTTCCCATCCCTCTACATGACCTTCCCAAAAATTACATAAAAAAATTGCCAAAATTCACTGGGGAAAGGGATCTGACCGCGACCGAACACATTAATTTCTTCGATCAATTCGCAGATATCCTAGGTATCGAACATGAATACATATATTCGAGGCTTCTTGTTCAAACTTTCGAAGGCCAGGTCTGAACTTGGTTTCGGAGTCTACCTGCAGCATCTATTGTGTCTTATGACGCCTTAGAAGATGATTTCCTCAGACAGTGGGGCGAAAGAAAAGACCACTTATTTTATTTAACCGAATTTGGGTCTTTAAGAAAAAAGAATTCAGAAACAGTCATGGAATTTATTCAAAGATTAAACAAACTGTATAACAAAATCCCCGTCGAGGTTAAACCGTCCCAACCCGCAGCCAAGGTAACTTTCGCAGGGGCCTTCGATCGAGATTTTGCACTCCTGTTGCGAGAAAGAAGGGGAGCCACCCTAAACTGAATGCAGGACAATGCAGTAGAAATTGAGTCTAATATGATGGCCTATGGTAAGCTTAAAGCTAAAGTAGAAATGGGAAACCGAGAGACTAAGCTCTTTAGAGATCAAGCAGGTTCGTCAGGATCTAATAGATCCACAGATGACAAGGTAGACGATATGGCCAGGGTGATTAAAGAACTGTCAAATAAAATATCCAGAATGGAGCTTGAACAGGACAAAGCTGATTCTTTCCCCAAAAAGGATTTCAAGAGGAACCCCAACCCCTCAAACCAACAAAGACAAATAAAAAATGAATATAAAAAAATACAAGCTCCCCTAAAAAGTGAAAATTTTATAGGAGTTAATGATCTCCAAGATTTTGGAGATTCGGATAATGATGTCACGAACTTTGGCGATGACTGCACACAACTGTATCTAACTAGAGAAGACTAAGAAAAGTCTCTAAACACTCAACAACCGTCGGTCAAGGATGAAGAAAGTGATCATGCTGATCTTTGTGGCTCTCAACAAGAAACTGAAATGATAATGGCTGAGATCCAACCTATGTACAACTTGAGATCTAAGAGTAAGCCCATATCAACCACTCAAACTAAGAAAATCCTTCAAAGAGGCCAAACTTATGAGCCTACTTCGGAAGAGGCCCTATTACTTAACAACAAAATGAAAGTAGTAAGCACACAAGAGTCCGAAGTGGAAAAAGTTGAAACCCAAGCACAAGGAACCAAAACAGTAAATAAAGTTATGCCTTCAACCAAAACCATGAGTAATAAAGCGGTCGAGACGAATAAGTTGGAAAGGAAGGACTCGGAAGTCTCAATCAAAGAAATAGACAAGGTGAGCGGAGCTTTCAGTTTTGAAAACGAGATAAATAAAATTAAGATACCAATCCCTTTGCTAGAATTAGCAAAAAACCCCGTTTATCGGAAGCAGATTACCAAAGCGATGGGTGTCTCAGAGCTAGAAAGCCAGTCTGATGTTTTAAACCTGGAAGATGACAAACCTAACATCACTTTTGGTCCCCATTTTGAAGGGGCCAAAGACACCATTGCTCCCTTTTATATCACTTTAAATGTGTATGATCAGTTGCTACATAATTGCATGTTAGACTACGGAGCCTCCCATAATGTTATGCCTAAGATTATTATGGACAAATTGGGTCTCCAGATCACCAGACCTTATGGATATCTTTACTCTTTTGACTCGAGAAGGGTTAAGTGTATGGGAATTATAAAAGACTTAGTATTTACCCTGGCAGAGGTCCCGGTTAAGAGTATCCTGATGGATGTGGTTATTGCAGATATTCCCCCTAAGTATGGCTTACTGTTGTCTAGGTCATGGGGAGCCAAGCTTGGGGGCTCTCTTCAATTGGATATGATGTTCGCCACCATTCCTGTGTTTGGTGGTCAGTTTACTCAGTTGTACAGAGAAACGAGATTAGAATATACGGTAAGCGACCCTCAAAACCCGAACAATTTCCCTATTTATATTGCGGATCAAGATTTAGGAAATTGTATCTTATCTTTTGATGATGGTTTAGATGGTTGTCCAGAGGAAAATTATATAGAGTAGGAAGAGTCATATTACATGATAGAGGATGTATGTAGCACCGGTGTCTAGAAAATGTATTTTGATGGTGCCTGATCTTGTGAAGGGGCTGGTGCATGAGTGCTTTTAGTGGCTCCTGAAGGAAAGTTTGTGGTTCCTTTTTCCTATAGACTGTAGTGGGATATAGATTATACTAACAATGTATGTGAATACGAAGCATTGATCTTAGGATTAGAGGCCGCCAAGAAGCTAAAGATAAATAACTTAGAGGTATACGGAGACGCAGAGTTAATAGTCAAACAAATAAATCGAAAATACCAAGACAAGCATCCCAGATTGAGATCATACAGGAATTGTGCCTGGGATCTGATAGAAAACTTTTTCTCATCCGTAAATGTCCACTTCATCCCATGTGCAAAGAACTTACATGTTGATGCATTGGCTAAAGCAGCTTCAACCTTCTCTCCTCTCATGACTTTCAAGTTGAATTATCACATAGAAATCAGACACAGACCATCTATACCAAACAATATCCAACACTGTTAGGTTTTTGAGGATGACGAACAAATTAAGAAGTTTCTTGAAGCAGTAGGTGAATTCTCTGAAACTCACGCAGACCGAGAAAATCAAAATGACCCGATATGGATCATGCAAGAAGGGGAGGATCCTAAATCTTTTCGAGACAAAATCTCAGATCATCGCATGTTGGTCCTTAAAAAAAACCAGATTCCAAAAGGATTGCTTCCTTTAGAAAGACTTTTTGATCAAAACGACATACCTGTAAAATCCACCTTACAACCCCAACCAGAAGAAGTGGAGGACTGTCGTATAGGAACCAAAGAAGAATCCAGGATGGTAAAAATATCCATGTTCCTCCCTCCAGAAGTAAAAAGTAAATATAAAGACCTACTCAGACAGTATAAGGATGTTTTTGCCTGGTCTTATGATGAGTTAAGAACATACGACACTTCTATAATTGATCACAAGATACCGTTAAAGCCTGGGGTCAAACCATTTAGGCAAAAGCTTAGACAACTTAACCCCATTTTGTTACCTGTGATCAAAAAAGAAGTTAAGAAACTTCTAGAAATAGAAATAATAGTACCTCTGAGATATTTAGACTGGGTAGCAAACCTGGTCTCGGTCAGGAAAAAGAGTGGGGAAATCAGATTGTGTGTGGATTTCAGGAATTTAAATAAGTCATCTCTCAAGGAAAGTATCCATTGCCCAAAATGGACCATGTGCTAGAAAAGGCATTTGGAGCCAACCGAATGTCTATGATTGACAGGTTCTCTAGTTATAATCAAATCACCATGAATGAACAAGATAGAGAAAAAACCGCTTTCACTACACCATGGGGTACGTTCATGTATGACAAAATGCCTTTTGGTTTGATGAATCCAGGGGCCACATTCCAGTGTGCTATGGACATCGCTTTCATAGGAGAAAGGGATAAGTTCATAGTCATTTATCTCAACAATTTGATGGTTTTCTCTAAAAACGACGAAGAACACTTGATACATCTTCAACAGACTTTCGAAAAATGTTGCAGGTTTGGTCTATCTTTAAATCCAAAGAAATCACATTTTGCTATGCGGGAAGGTAAGATTTTGGGTCATATCATATCTAGGGTTGGAATCAGGATTGATCCTAAGAGGATTGAAGCAATAGATACTATAAATATTCCCAGAAATGTAAAAGAGATTCAATCTTTCTTAGGAAGAATAATTTTTTTACGAAGATTTGTTCCGAATTTCGCTGAAATTGTAAAACTGATCACAGGTATGTTGAAGAAGGACAATGAAGTAAAATGGACAACCGAGGCCAAAGAATTGTTAACACATATTAATAAAGTCATAAGCGAGGTACCTGTGTTAGTGAGCCCAGACTATCTAAAAGATTTCCTAATTTTATCATTTGCCTCTGAACACACTATTGTCACGGTACTCCTACAAAAGAATGAAGAGGGTTTTGAACAACCGATCTCTTTTTTCATCAAGAGCCTTAGAGACACAGAACTGAAGTATGATATAATAGTAAAACAAGCGTACGCCATGGTAAAAGCATTAAAATCATTCAGAACGTATGTACTGCACTCCAAAATAATTGCGTATGTACCTACCAATTCGGTGAAAGATATTCTGGTGCAACCAGACAGCGATGGAAAAAGAGGGCGATGGCTCGCCAAAATCCAAGAATTTGATCTGGAAGTCAAGCCAACCAAATTGATAAAAGGACAAGGCCTAGCCAAACTCTTAGCTGAGTCGAATTTCAGAGCCCTAGGTATCAATTGCCTGCAGGAAGGCGATGAAGTAATAAACCTAAACGAGTTGGATGAGAAAACATGCCCAAGAAAGATCGAAGAGAAGGTCATATCATTAGGCTGGTATAGAGACGTAGTGTCATACCTGATAACTCTAAAATTCCCAAATGAGCTATCACCATCAAAAGCCAGAACTTTAAAACTCCATGCAGTTAAATATTGTATCGCCGAAAGTTAGCTATATTGGAAAGATCCACTCGGTTTTCTGTTAGTCTATTTAGTTGAATTGGAAACTCAGTGGGTTATAGATGAATTTCATGAGGGATTCTGTGGGGAGAATCACGCTTGGAGAGATACAACTTATAAGATTCTGAGGGCTGGGTACTACTGGACAAAACTTTTTTCGGACGTCAATGCCAAAGTCCGAGCCTGCAACCCTTGTCAACTATTCGTAGGTAAACAAAAGCTCTCGACACTGCCTCTAGTTCCACTCAAAGCTGAAGCCCCATTTCAGCAATGGGGTCTAGACTTCATAGGCGAGATAAATCCCCATTCCAGTGATCAACACAAGTGGATCTTAACTGCAACAGATTATTTTACTAAGTGGGTGGAAGCCATTCCAACCAAAAGGGCAACAGACTTGGTGGTAATAGATTTCTTAGATGACAATATTTTGTCAAGATTCAGTTGCCCCCGAAAGATAGTTATAGACAATGCCCAAGCCTTTAAATCTATGGCTATGATCATCTTCTGTCAAAAGTATAACATCATTCTTGGCCATTCCACAGCGTATTACCCCCAGGGAAATGGATTGGCCGAGTCATCTAACAAGAGCCTGATAAATATAATCAAGAAGGTATTGGATGAAAACAAAAGGTATTGGCATGTGCACTTAAAATACGCATTGTGGGCGAACCGCATAAGCACAAAAAGGTCTATCAACATTTCACCTTTTCATATGGTCTATGGGACAGATGTTGTGCTACCTATAAACCTAGTGCTAGCAGTAATGAAGTTATGGAAAGATCAAAATGAAGAACCCAATCATGTCACCAGGAGAATAAATCAGTTGATTGAGGTTCAACAACATAGAGTCGAAGTAGATGAAAAGATGCAGAAGTACCAAGATGACATGAAGGCATTATTCGACTGCAAATCAAAGGACAAATATTTCCTCCCAGGTGATTTAGTGTTAAGGTGGGATGCAAGAAAGGAAGATGCAGCAAAACATGGTAAATTTGACCACCTCTGTGTTATAACCCTAAATTGCACCACACATGCTTACCTGGCATCAGGCCAACTCATATCCCTTTTTTGCCAAAAACTACTGAACAATTCTTCTAAAAACTCCATTTTTAAAAGTACACGCTAGCTAGCCCACTACATCCTGCGTGTATAAAAAAGTACACGCTAGCAGGCCCACTACAACCCGCGTGTACCTTCAGAATCACGAAAAAAAGGAAATTTGCAGACGGGACAAAAAGCTATGGGTCAGTTAACTGAAACTCCCAGCCATGCATGGCCGAGGGTTCATCCAAAACCCTAGCTCCTTCTAGCCTATAAAAGAAGGGGTAGGGGTACCATTTGGAGGAGGAAAATAATAAGCGAAGAAACTCTGCCCATTTGCCGAATCCTTTGTCCCAACCCTTTAGTCTTTCCTCAAGCCTAAGGAGAATTAACGCAAAGCAGTTGGAGGACAAAAGAAGAGGAGGAGCCCAGGATTAGGATCAAGGAGTGGTGGTCGGTCTCGAATTTGATTGTAAGTTGATTCATTTTTAAAATAATAAAAGAATACTTTTCCCGTCCCAATGCATGAGTTATCTATGATTTGTGTAATTTATGCTTAATTTCTACCCCTCTTTCATGGTACATGCATGGAAAGGAACTACTAACCTTTTTATTGATGTTTGGTGTAGATCCTCCGTTGCGCTTTGCCCACTTACTTGCGCTGCTCCTTCCAAAGTTAACCTGCAATCAAGACAAGACACTACGCATGCACGCTACTTTCATACTTGAGGGTTAGAAATTAAGCATAAATTACACAAATCATAGATAACTCATGCATTAGGATGGGAAAAGTATTCTTTTATTATTTTCAAAATGAATCAACTTACAATAAAAGGATGCCCCCTTCGGCACTTGTAGAGGCTTGAGTTAAATTTTTCCCATGTTGAAAGGGATTAGTCAACACTGCTTGCTGTTGCTGTGTGACAAACTTTTGGGCCTCTACAAGTCGAGGACACAGATGGGTCGGGTGGTGCTCCACACACAAGTTGCATGGATACCTCACCTTCCGTTTTTCTATGGTACCCTCGCCAGCGGTATCGTAGGGTATTTTTCCCAACAACAGAATTGGCAACCGTACTGGGGAATATACTCTTTAGGGTTTCCGGATTTAGTTGAGTTTTTGGGTAGTTTAAGAGATTAGATTTTCTGTTTCTTTGCCTGTCTTTTTTCATGAGGCCTGAGCTAGTAGGGAGCCTGGTTCTTTATACCATTTTTCCTTTACTATTGCTTGATGACAATTTTCGAGACACACAGAGGTACATGCAGCCTGCAGAAGGCCTGTACGCGTGTACCCGTGCCCTAATCTCTTACAACCCGCGTGTGAATTCTAGCTGTAGAGGTTCCAGTAGTGTGTAGGAGTCAGAGAGCTTGAGAGGCAGTACTCCTCTTCCCTGTCAGAATTATACATTCTTAGGGGGATTTCTGGATCCTGTCTGAGTCTTGCTGGTTCATAGTCTTGTCTCAGTTTGCTTTATTACGTTTTGTTATTCTTTGCAATTATTTTTCTTTTCTGTTAAGGAGAAGCATCCAAGCCTTTAAGAGACCCTGGTTATCAATAACAGAGGCCTCTTCCTGGTCTGGGCTGCTTGTATTTAATTTTTCCTTAGATTTTATACATACACGTGGCCTGTACAAGGTCAACCAGCGTGTACACACGCTCTGTTGTAGCTCAGCACGCGTTCGCACGCGTGCTGTTTCAGTGACAGAGGCATGTTTGACAGGCTTCTTTTCAATCAGAGTGGGGAAGTCATCCCTTCTTGTGGTGAGAAGTGTTCCTCTCAGGTGTTTGAGCCCAGGGTTGAACAGTCAGTAGGTTAGGGCCTCTTACCCTTAGCCTGTTTTTTCTTAGTTTATAGTGGATAGAAAAGATAAAAAAGAAAAAACAAATTGTTTTATGGTTTTTAGACAAGCATAAGAGTCTGTGCTTTCTTGATTTCCATTGGGTGTCTTTGCTCTGATTCTTTGCGATCTGCTCTTTAAGCCAAAATTTTCTTTTGTTTTCTTGGTTTTGTGCTTGTCAGCATTTTCCCTTTGTTGCTTCATTTAGCACTTAAATAAATAAAAAAATTCTTTTCATTTTCTTCTTTGTTTGAAGATTGAGTTTCTGCATCAATAGCTAAGGAGAAGTCTTTTTGTTCATAAGTTTTTGCAGTGAATTTAGAGCATAAGTAGCTCGTAGTCGAGCGAAATTCCTTTATGTTTGCTCCATGAAATCTTAGAAAAATTGAAAAAGAAAAAGAAGTCTTTCTTTGTGAAAAGTTGTTGATTTTTGCATTTAGTAAAAGTCTTTTGTTTCCATCATTTTTTCATTTGTTTTTGCTTTGAGTCTTTACACATCATCAGTTTCACCTTCATATCCCGTGACGTAAAAAACCCCATAAAAGCAATGCTAATTTAAAATCTATTAGATTTTTTGTTTGTAGGGTTCATACACTAGTTCGGGACTAGGGCCTTGGATTAGGTTGGAGAGGAAACTCTCCAAGGCCACTCAAAACCAAACATTGGAGTCTGTGATAGGGAGTGTAGAAGTCCAGTTCCATGGAAGTTATCCGGGACCCCCCTCTAACACATGGGATAAACACGAGGTCGCGTGAGGAAAGGTAGTGGGGATAACCCCTCCAAAGCCGGACCAAGCGTAGTGGAGAACACATATCGAGGATTTGTTGTGGGATTCCGTCGTTTGCATTTTCCACGGGGCTTCATGGGTCTCGAATCCATTTGAGGTCCTCAGTTGTCTTCCGGACCATTTTCTCTCGATACCCTTGACAAGTTTCGGGCTTGATACCCTGCTCATTGTGGTCTACCCGACTATCGATTGTACCCGCCTGGTGACTGTTTGCGTGCTAGAAAATTAGTTGCCAATCTTTTTTAGGGACATACATTGGTGACTACGGGGGTATACCATGGTACCTAGGACAGACATCGGGCCATGCTTTGCAGAGTATACATGGAGGGTGCTTCCATTTTCGAGTTGCACTTGCACCAGTAAGTTTCTCTAGTGTTGGTTGTTGTAACTATTCTTCAAAATAGTTAGTGATTTCTTGTCTTATCTCTTAGGGGATTCTTTTTTAGTTTGTGTGACTATTTGATCATGTAGAATACCTTAGCATGTCTTGGATATTCTCACACAGTGGAGGCTCCCGAGCTCCGCCTGTCACGAAGGCTCCTGGGCCTGTCGTCGGTTATACTGGAGCCACCCCCGCCACCATTGAGGTGGAAGCTAGACCAAAAAGGGTCTTTCGAAGCAACCAGGTTACAAACCATTGTGCCCGAACAACTCCCGGAGGAATCAACCACCAATATTGGCTCAGTTGAAACCCCAACCACTGATACTTGGCCATCGGTCAGTGTACCAATCCAATTTTACAAACGCCTGTCAGTGCCTCACACAGCTATGGAAACAAACGTTGTTACTTCCACTGGGAATTCTTCCATTCCCACCACCGTTGCTACCACAGGAGAAGCATCTCCTAACTTGCTGTCGTTGGTTCAGGCCACCATGGTGTCAGCCGCAACTACGTCACACAGTGGACCGACCCCATATATCACGGTGGCCACAACTCCCTTCACACCTAGTGCGACAGGCTCTCCGTTTTCATACGGTATGCCTAGTTCGGGCACAAGTCCTGCACTCACTCACTCCACCTTACAGAATTTGGGTCTGGGAGTAGGGAGCTCTAACGCTCCTTTGCAAGGTCAACTTGGGGGAACTTCTGTCCTTGTTAATGCTTTTCCTTACGTTGGAGGTCATATCTCTCCTTCGTCCCCTTCGCTTGGTGGTCTGCATCAACAGTCCACCGGGTAGCCTGCACACATGAGTTTATTTGGAGTCAGGAGTCAAGGAACACCTGCACAAACTATGCTGGTAGGTTCGTCACCATTTGTTTGGAACATGATGTTTGGTAACAACACTTTCACATCTACTTCTTTCCCGTCTGGGGGCACTCCCATTTTTGGATAGTCTACTCTGGCTCAAAGTACTATTCCTACACCGGGGGCACATATAGCAGGACCTTGGAACTCAGGACAAGGATCCGTTCCCTCCTTTGGAATGCCATTCTGGGGTAATTCTTTACACAGTCAATGGAACCCTGGACAGACTACTATGCCTCTTCCATCAGGACCGGCACGGGGTAATCCTTCCCAAAGTCCTTCAAACACGATGCATGCCCAACATCCGATGTCCTTTATGGGGAATTAGCCAATGATGTCTCCCCAGATGTAAAATCCTTACGCTGGTCAGGGCCATGGTTTCTACTAGAATCCGGGCCAGCAACCAAACTTTTCCTGGCAACCTAGTGCCAGTCAAACTCCAGGACCCTTTTTCCCAGGCTATCAGCAGCAACCCAAACTACCATTCCTGGTGACATTACACTTGCCATATTTGACAAGGTTGTTAAATGATCCTATTTTTCATGATCCACATTGGCCTCCTATGCCAAAAATGTTTCCTTCATACATTCCAAAGTTTGAAGCCAAGCCTAATGAAGATCTAGGTGATCATGTGACTACCTTCCATCTTTGGTGTTCATCTAACTCATTGAAAGATGACTCCGTCTAGTTGCGATTGTTTCAACGCACTCTTATCAGGAGTGCCAAGAAATGGTACATCGAGCTTGATCGCTCAAGATACTCTTCTTTTGGCGAACTGGTGATGGCCTTCCTTAACCATTTCCAGTTACCTGCGAGATACGATGCTGGCACAGAGTTGCTTGCCAATTTCGAACAGAGGACAATGAACCATATCTCTGATCATATCCAAGAGTGGAGACGCCGAAAGAGTTTAATCAAAGTACCTGTCCCATCAGCATTCCTGCTTGAGTGGTTCCTTAAGTCTTTAGTCCCATAATTATCCAAAGACATCGCAACTTCAGGAGTTTTCTCCGAAGAAGATGCCATCATGAGGGCTCAATGGTTTGAGCTCATCTATTCTCAGTCTAGTTTATTATAAAACATCCTGTCGGATGCACCACGATCAATACTGGATAAAACTAGATAGAGAGATGGACCACATGCCGATGGTATCGTTGGTTCAACACAAACCAAGCCCGCTGAGCAATTGACAAAGCAATTGAAACAGTTATATATACAACACTCAGCGTCTAGCCAGACTATTGCGTTGGCTCCTCCTCCTATTCAAATGTCAAAAGTACACTCTGTGCAGATGACTAACCCAAAGGCCACCCAGCAGCCTGAAGGGAAGAAAAACAATGAAAAAAGGGTAAGGGGAAGAAAAAACCCACTGATACCGCTGGCAAGGGCACCACAGAAAAACGGAAGGCGAGGTATCCATGCAACTTGTGTGCGGAGGACCACCTGACCCATCTGTGTCCTCCACTTGCAGAGGCCCAAAAGTTTGTCACACAACAGCAGCAAGTAGTGTTGACTAATCCCTTTCAACATGGGAAAAATTTAACTCAAGCCTCTATAAGTTTCGAAGGGGGCAACCAAGAAACCTGCCCTCCTCCAAATAATTCTTCATCCGCAAACATATATATGGTTAGGGTTGATTCTTTCATAATGACTAGAGCACACGACTATAGTAAACCAAGTGCCTCTGAGAAGGGTAAAGAAGCTGAGATCCCATCTCTTCCTCTACAGATCGAGAATACGTTGGGAAAAACGATGACACGCATTCCAAATGGTGCATTTAAGAAATCTTCTCACAACCCAAATGCAAGGGCTACCCAGAATTACTCTGTGGTGGAAGATTTATCACAAACCCCTTATGCGATGTCTGCTTTGGAGGTCCTCCAAAGCTGCCCTGCTCAGAGGAAAGCCTTGTTAACTGCTTTAGTCTCTACTAAGACTTGTAACCCGGGTACCATTGCGCTAGATAAAACCGACTTAAAACCTCGTCTGCCTTACCACGTAGCGTTTCAGATAGTAGTGGCTCATCCCACGAAAACTTTTACACGCAATATCTTTCGCATGGTGGTTGACGAGGGCACCTCGACATGCGTTATGTCATTAGCATGTTGGAAGGCCATTGGCCAGCCCGCTTTGTCTCCGTCACCTACTCCTCACTACGTTCGACGATTGTTCTTTCTGACCACATGGCATCGTCCCTTCTTTCCCTGTGCAGTTAGGAGGGAAGACCGTGTGCGTCGAAGTAGAGGTAGTTGATGCCTCCCTCGACTATAACCTCTTGTTAGGTCGGAGTTGGACTTATGCAATGCCATCTGTGGTTGCTATAGTTTTCCGAGTCTTGTTGTTTCCACACGAGGGTCGGATAGTGACCATCGATCAATTGTCCTTCTCTAGACCTGACCCAGCTTTGGGGGCATCCACGGTTCCCATGATTGATAATCCTCAAGCCGGTGT